>JAHXMQ010000566.1:26937338-26951158 GCA_020466415.1 Ammodramus savannarum pratensis | reverse complement strand
CCCTCACTGGGGCTGCTGTCATGCAGGAGAGGGTGCACCAAGTGCTGGGTGTAGTGTCTGGGAACACACACAAGACATTAACTCCAGCTACTTCTGTGAGCTGTCAGCTCCATGAAAACCCAGCAAGGTGATGAGGGAAACGGGACTCAGGTTCATGAGCCAGGAATAAGCGAGACTGTACTCACAAAGTGCAAAATCAAAAGCTAATGCTGGATTCTTAAAGCATTCTGGGAAGATCTCTGAAAATCAAAATATGTGTAGATGAGGATGAGAAGCAATTTCTGAGACCCTGAAGGATTAGGTTTATATATACAGATGTATATAGATATAGATATTTAGATATAGATATAGAGACCAACAGCACATGTAATAAACACACTAAAGGCCAAACAGAATTTTATATTATGAATCACATTTAAAAAAAAAATCTCACTGTATTCAGATTTTAAAATGCATGCACTGGGGAAATCAGAATGTGGTTTTCTCAAGGTAACATTTTCAATACAATGAGAGATATTAGCTATGGTATATTGAAGAAGAAATGTTTGATGAGAGGGGATCAATGTCTAAGAGCACACACGTCTTAGGTACCGTGACATAAGAAATCCTCTTATAGACGTGGATGATAACAACTGAGAACAACTCATTTACAAACAGGAACTCCCATAACATGAACAGAGAAACCCTTACACCTTCTGAAATACAAAATTTTCTACATTTTCTTGTCTTGATAATTGAATTGATAGGTTATATATCAGATCTATAGAGATAAAATATTGTAATTACAGAAATCTAATATAGACTGACAATATTTAAGTGCTGTAATTGAGAGTGAATTCTCCAATTTACTGAGAAGGTATTTAATTTCCTGAAAAATTCAGCAAAAGCGAGAAAACTGCATTTTGTATAACCATCAAAAATGACAGGGAAGTGCCAGGAAATTACATATTAGCTGCTGCTTTAAATTTAACTAAGCAAAAATGCAGTCTCATATTTTGCTCCTGTGCTGTGGAATGAATGGCTCCCAGTCCAACTGCTGGCTGTACAGAATTATTTTACAGAGCCAGGACAATATGTCCCCACCAACCAAATAATTAACCTGAATACCAACATTTCAATGTTCTCAGCAACACCTTGTTCAAGAGAGACAGTGAAATCACACAGAGGAAATACAAATGCAACAGCATTCAAAAAAAAATTAAATCAAGGCTGTTATTTGTTAAGCTATGTAAGTGCACTTGTCTAGGATAGTTACTCTATTTCAAAGCTCAATTTTTTATCCATAACCACAGAAGTAATGTTGATGTTTTGGTTGTGCCTCTTTTCATGTACAAAAAATGAGTGAAGAGTCTCAGACTCTTATGTATCTCTCTCTTCCCTCCCCCAGAATCCTGGTAAACTACCTCCCAACAGAGATTGTTATACTTATATAAGCATATTTAGGAATATTTTCTAAATAAGTATCCTTGTAAAACTAATTCCTAAATTAGATGAAGAGAGAATGCCTGACCCTAGAAATCCTGTTAGAGGGATAAACCTCTAAACCTTCTCCTCATTTCCTCCCCATCATCTGATACTACTGCTGTGCATTTTCTAGTATGAAATGTGCACTGTGTCCAATACTTTTTAAAAATAGTGTCAAGAATAAAACATTACTTAATTAATATGTGTATCTATACTGAGTGGTTTTGAAATGTGCATATACAGTCTTATCACATGGTTTTAACAGCTTAATTTATCTGTTTCCTGCTAATCTAGGACATTGACTTCAGCAGGAATATTCCACACACAAACCAAAGAGAACACAACTGGACTCTGCGAGTACAAATGTGCCTTCAGTCCAGGCATCTTCTTCAGCTGAGAATGCCCCCCAAAGAGTGCCCACATAAACAAAGCACTGAGCAATCTCTGGAGTGCCTGGTTTCTGTGCTGAAAAATTTGTCTCAGCCCCTTACAAAGGACTCGATTCTTCCTCCTTCTCACCCGGAGGATGAATGCACTCCACAAGTGGCACCGTGATTCCCATCAGAGCAGCCCAATCCCTAACTCTGACACTGCCTGCCAGGGATGTGCAGCTCCCAGCTCCCAGCTCCTGCTCTCTCCAAGCCTGCTTTCCCAGTGCCTGCTGTCACCAGGCACTGCAGGCTGGAGGTGCAGCACAGCACTGGGGGACCATGTGAGGGCTGTGAGCCCTGTGAGCTCCAACACCCACCCAGCTCCGGTGCTCATTTGAACATAAAACCCCTGGACAAAAGCAGATGGGACTTCAGGGGCTTCATTTCCTCAAAAGTGTGTGTTCCAGCACCACTGGGAACACACAAAGTGTGTATTGCACCAACACCACTGTGAATATACAAGGCACAAGTGGCAAACCTGACAGCTAGCAGCAGCCAGCAGAGGTACCATGGCACGTTTTGGAAGGTGGTGATGCTATCAGCACTGAAGGGCTTTGGTTTACAGCTCATTCTCTCAGCAGGCACTGAATACAACATTATGTTCAATAGGAAATTAAGAGTATCTTTACAGAGAAGGTTACTATAATTAGTAAGCAGAAATTAAATAGTCACATGATAAGATTTCTGTGGAATATAAATTTTGGCATAGATGGTAGATTCTCAACAGTGGATTTGTTGGGCCATATGTATTCCTTCTAAGTCAAATTTAAAACCTAAATATTTCTTAAATATGACAGCAGAAACAGTAACAACAAAAGAACCAACGATATTCACTCCTGTGACAAGACTATAGATATCTTGCATTACACTTGGAATAATTTTGATACAAAATATCCATCTGTTAATCCAAAAGTAAAGGCTATTCTCCAAAAGATTTTATACCCATGACTTGCAATGATGTTTAGGTAAAATTTTCATATGATGGACATAAAATACACACATGGATTTATACATATGTACATATATGAATTTTCCAGACTATTGTGGAAACAGCTAATACTTTTCCTATGCTAAGAAAGACAAAAATATTGACAAAAACATTGCCCTTGGGCAGTGAGCCTCCTCAGGCTCACTTTGCATCCAGTGAAGAGAGGCAGTTTCCTAGATGGGCTAATCTGAGTACCTACAGGTAGCTCTCACATTTAACTTGGCCCTGGAGGAATCCAATTCTTTTCAGAGAGTAGAGAGGGAGGTCACAGAAGCTAAGAGCTAGCTGAAGTTACCCTTTATAATAATTTCCTAAATTACACTCATCAATTTGACTGATTCTCATGATGCAACAGCAATTTGCAAGATTTCTGCCAGAGAAAAAAGAAAAATCATGGGGATAAATACTACATTTTACATTGTAGTCAATTTCTGAACTCCTTAGCAAAGAAATCTATGTGTCATTGACTCAGAAATATCCCTTGACTAATACTTAAAAAGGGATAAACTTTTCAAGAATAATTTTTATGAATTTCTGTGTCAAATACATCATTTATCCCCACAATATTTTTTCTTAAAGCACTGATAGAATCAAATATCTCAGGACCATAAAAGCTTGAATGTGAATGAATTTATAACTTGCTAACTTCAATTATAGACAAATTATTTAATAACTGTAATTTATTTTAAATAAATAGTGCATTTAATTGCATCATTAAACTAATTCCTCAAAATAATTGTTTCCTCTCTTGCTATTACCATAGAGAAAATTCAGATATATCACTGTACATTGTCCTCTGATGCTATCAGCCAAATGGTCTAAATCAGCAACAATTCTTCCTTTGATTTTTGACCTATCCTTACTTAGACCAAAAATTTAAGTAATGATTAGTAACATCTTCAGAAATAGCTAAATTATTTGCAAAAGTCTTATTGAAATCAATGGAATCTAAGCTGAGTTACTGAAGAACTTCTGAAAACATGATTACCACTATGTACACAAACTCCACAAACCCAAAGCATAAGTGCAAATCAGATCAATGGCTGAATTGGCAGGGCTGACCTTATTCTTTCACTAAGATTTAATTGTTATTTGATATCCTGAAGTTATCTGACATCTTGGAAGTATTTAATATTTATACCTTACTCATTCAAAACTAAACCACATTTTCAGAATGTCGACAGCAGCCAAAGCCCTAGACTGAGTACTGAAATGGAAATAAATGAAGTCTCTGTTGATATAATTACCTCTTTTAGAGTTCCCCTTACTCCTATTAGATATTTTTTGAAGAACATTTGCAAGAAAACTGGAGGTCTCTATGCCTTTATAAAGTACTTGGTGTCCCACAAGGTTGGGCCTTTATTATTGAATTTTTCCTCTTTTCTTTTTGCAATTTTATTACAAATAAGTTGAGGAGTAGTATGCTAAGCTAAATACACACAACTTCATACAAAATTTAGTTTTCACTGCATTAAAATAAATAAAGAAAATATAAAAAGGAAAACTTTAATTTTCAGATGGAAATATGCAACTGAAAGGTTGTAAATAATGAGGTAGGCACATTTTTCTTAACTAAGCACTAGGAAACCTGTAAGACTGAAAACTTAGGCCAGAAGATTAAACTGCCATCCACGCTATCATGACTACTCTCCCCTGCATCCAAGATATGGAGATCTACTGAGATCCTTTGACCCTTCCATGCTCTAAGGACTGACCAAATCCCTGGATAGAGAGCTGAGAAGTGTTGGGATCTCCTTTTATGACCCATGAATTCCAAACCCAAACAAACTGAATTGGCCAGACAAGTTGAGACTGAGTGCAAATGTCACCACCATCCATCAGCATCTTGCTCCTCATCCTGGCTGCTGACTCCTGTATGCAAAACAATTTATACCCAGCTCCCTCTAACTTTCTCAGCCTGCTTTTACTAAACATGGCTTCATTTTTTACTGTACCTTGTCATGTAAAGCTAAACAAACTTCTCTATGGCCTTCTGTGAAAGGAAAGTTGCAGTATGCAAAAAAAAAAAAAAAATCTCCTACTGGCAAACCATTGGTTTTCATGACTCTGCCCCCAGAGCCAGGCAAGGGCAATTCTGTCTTCTTGAAACCAAAAAGGACATCATTATTGCAGGCCACAAACACTAAGCCACCACAGTACTTCCTCCTAATTAAATACTCCCATTTTGTTCAGCAGAGCAAGCCTGCAGTACATGGGTGGTAAGTGGCTCTTCTCAGCATGTGCTGGCTACAAGATACATTTGAAAAACAATTTTAATTAAAATGTGCATTTCTCAGTTGCTGAAAGGGAAAGAAGGTAACAAGGGATGTAAAAGGCTCTAAACCACCATCTAACTTCATTTAAATGCCATTTAAAAATTAAAATTAACTTTTCAGTCCTTACATACACAACTAGTATTTGAGTTTAATGCATACCTTCAGTCATACAGAATTCCAAACTTGGAAAGTAAGTATGTTGGAAACTACTACAAAATCTCTCCCAGATCAACCTATCATATGCTCTTCATTCAGGTCTCTATTATTATCTAGCCAATGTGAAATTCTGACCACACTTCAGACTGCAGGCCCATTTTCTGGTGTATTTTTATAAGGATGCTATCTCAGTGCTGTTCTGCTGAAAATGGGAGTAAAATTTTTCAGCACACTCCCCCCTGTTGATTCCTAAAGGGGCAGATTTTGGAGCAGGAAGGGATACAAAGCTTTTAATGGCATGAGGTTTGTCTCCTCTGGTGAATAAAATGTACAGCTGTGTCTGAGACTGTGGGACTGCCTATGTCTCCAGGACTAACAACAAAGGAAAACAGATCTCAGATGAAGGCTCTGACTGTGTGACCCCAGACAAGTTGCTTGGGGCCAGATTCCGATCCAAGTGACACTGCTCTGGGTCACTGGCCTAATTGCTCCAGTGCTCTTCAGCTAACAGTGAAATTGAGGCAAAGCATTGCCCTTAGTTTTCCATTGCTTTTAATATTAACTGTGTATTAGAGAAGTGACTGGCCTTTCATGATTTGTGCCTCCACATGTCACTAAACAAAGGAGAGAGACAAACAGTTCCATTTTGGTTTATTACTGTGAACCTCATTCACGTTGGTTTACCTCATTCTTTGGCTGGCAACAACTTGTGCCATTTATTGCAGCTGTGTCTTCATCTAAACCAAAAACGTGTTCTCTACTTCAAGTTGAGTCATGTGAGTTCAAATCTAGCAAGATGAGGCAGCCTTGTATTCACATGAGCTTTAATGTGACCTGCCAGCTTCCCTGAAACTGCAAGTGCCTTGATCACAAAAGGATTTTTTCATTTAAAGTCCACTTCCTTTCAGCAAAGGGAAGCCCAGACAGAAAGGCAAAGCTCATCCCTTGAAGGGCAGCAGAAAGAGCTCAAGGCTGGGGAACACAGTTTTACTAAGCATTTTCCTTGGGAAAGTAGGGTGCTCAGCATGAGTGGGCTTTTGTAACTCTCTGGGTACCCTGGCAGTCTGCAGCATGAATGAGCATTTCTTTACTTCAGTGCACTGGCAATTGCTGGGTGCTTTTCACACACATCTCCTGTAAGGAATGGGATTTGGCTCTGGTTTACACCAGTTTGTGCTTTTTAGCCGTGATTTGAAATGTATTACATATTCACAACAGTTCAGGAAATTCTACTTTGTAACTTGTACTGTTCTGTTTTACATTTAAATTGTATGCACGTTTCAGAATTGTATGCCTGTTTCAGACTTTCTCTCAGGCCCTAACAAATAAAGGATATAGGGGTTTTGAGAGTCCTTTTTTGGCAGGAGTTGTTCTGTTTCATTTTTAGCTGGTTTCCTAGGGAAACTAAACATTGCCAAGGCCTTTAGATGCAGGTCTGCCACTGGTTGACTGTTTCTAACTTTTGAACCTCTGACAAGAGCAGAGAGCTCACAGATAACTTAGGTTGCTGCCAGTTTCATTAAGGCAAGCAAGCATGCAGAAATGATAGGATCCTGCTAAACACTTCCTTATCAAGAGGAAGGCTGCAATGAGGTGAAGCTTTTCACTGTTACTAGAATATAAAGATGACACAGTTATGAATATTGCAGCCAAAAGAAATCTTTCAGCAGAGTCTTCACCACACTGAAATTCATCCCTCACTCAGACACAGTATAGCATATTGACCATACATATTTATTAAAAGGCTCAGCTGTAGCTCATCAGCTTCCTGTCCTGATGGCATTTGTGACAGAACTTTCCTGTAGGTTATCTAATGAAAATTGTCTAATGGAGAAGACAAAACTCAAAGTGAAGTTTTGATGTAATTAAGTTAAAAGAAACCTACAACAATTCTAAAATCATCAGATTCAAATCCATGGTCCTCAATAACTCTCAAATTGCTCTTTAAAAAAAGCACAGCTCAGTTGGATACTTACAATAGTTCCCATTATAAATTTTTCTGTAGTGTTATTATGCAGGCTATCAACAGCCATTGGACTGCAACAATGGCACCAATCATGATCAAGACAAGACAAAAATTGATTAGCTATAGAGGAAGAGCTGCACAACCTTCTACAAATTCACAGTGCTAAACAAGTTCCCTTGGGTATGGTACTTAAAAAGAATTCACATTCAGATTAGTTTTTCATCTTTTGGATTTAGAGCATTTAAAAGCATCTCAAGGAATGCTTTCCAGTTCCCACTCCCTGCCATATGAGCTAATCTAATAAGCATACTGGGATACACTGAAGGATTTAGTTTTCCTCTCTGGCTTCCATCTCCAGCACTGCATGCTTGCACCAGGGCTGACAGCCCCACCAGGCAGCCTGGGGGGCTCCCTGATGGTCTGCTCGAGGAAGCAACACAGAAACCAGCTGAGCATTACAGAACATACAAAAATAGAAAAAGGAGAATGACTACACATGGAGATCATGGTTCTGTCTTCCCTACACTTGTCCAGTTGTGAGAAAGCAGAGTACTAGATATGTTCCTACCACACAAGCCATGCTGGGCCACCTGGCTACCTGATGTGCCACAAAACCTGAATTTAAACACTCATGCTCTAGAAAGGCTGTTCTACTCAGATCCCTGGATTTCAAGCATGATTTAAGAAGTCCATGCTACCTAAACAGTGGCAAAGAGAAGTACAGAAGTGACATATTCTTTGTGTCAGGCTCCCAAAGCAAGGCACAGAGCTGTTCACAGACAGAGCAAACAAAGAACTGCAGTCAGAGTTTCAGGTGCCTCCATCTATGGGGGAAAGAAAGCAACCTCTACACGTGGGCAGAGGTGAGACAATCACAATAAATGCCATGAGAAATCTTACTGCCCAAACCTGTCCTTTCATGAGGAATAAGGTGGTAACTGTGTCATCACAGCACAGGTATCACTGCCTAAAATTCCAGTATGTTCCACACAAGAGGGACATAAATTCCCTGTGATCTACTGGAATCCGTCAGCAGCCTGAGAGGATTTTCAGTTCCTGTGAAATATGGAACATATTCCATATTTAGAGATATGTCTTGGAATTACACTGGAGGTGTAAAGGCTAGAAGTTCATCAGAAGCAGTGCTCTGAAAATCACATGCTTTCTACTCAACATCTATATAAAGCTACCAGCATAAAATTCATCACAAAAGTGTAAGTACATAGTATTTACCTTATGTTGTCACATGGAAGATGTTCCTTAGTAGCATTAGAAAATACAATCTGCTGCACACCCTGTGTTTAATTTTATCCCTTCCTTTATATAAACCCACATATAATTTCCCTTTACATAAGTTGCATTAAAAAGAACAACACAGCATGAGTCACTCCACAGATACTTGTACACTAGAACTTACAGCTGGCCAAGACTGAAAGCCTTTTAACATCTTTTAATCCTGCTTATTTTGAAGTCCAAATGTTTTTGACTATGAGTACACATAGAAGTGAACTGTAAAAAAATGCTTTAAAAGAATAATCTTTTAAAAATGTTCTTTCTAGCCAGAAGTTAAATGCAGATTATAAATACAGGTTAAATATATAAACAAGTATATAAATCTATCTTATAAGAAAAGACAGATTAAATCCAGACAAACTGCAAACTATAGAGACAAACTCCAAATGAGATGCCTATCTGTATGAAATAAGCTAGAAGACACACACCAAAGACCAGGAAAATACAGCACTTGTAAGATCTTAATCGTGCCACATGGTTTTTACACAAAGTCTTACTGAAGCCAATGGAACAGCTCAGGAAATAAATTTATGGGATGTTTCAGATCATTGCAAAGCAAAGAATTCTCCTAAGAAGAATGCTTGGATATACAAAGGTTAATACTGCAATTCCTTCAACTCTGCTTCTCCCAGAGCTGCCACTGGGAATGACTTTCTCCAGTATCGACTCCACTCCATGTGGAACTAAGAGTGCAACCCTGATGATACTTTCTGTCACTCTGCAGGAATGAAAGAGCAACACCAAGCTAATTTTAAGGCCTCCCATTCTTGGCAGCAGCTACACCTGTCAAGACTCAGAGGAACACTTGTTAGGTTATGAAAACAGTACAGCTAATCATTGCTTTTGGAAACATCCATGCAAAACACCTTGTTCATTCAAGCAGAAATCAAACAAGAACACTCTGAGAACAATAAAACAAAACTGACTAATGATTCAGCTACAAACACCACTGTGAAAACTGATTCGGTTACAAACGCTACAATGAATTCTAAGCAAATCTTCTGTGCCGAAGGAAAACATTTCAAGGTCAAATCAAGAATGCTCCACTGTGGAACAAACCCTAGTGAAGAAATCACACAAAGTGATTCTGGAGCAGAGTTTTCTTTAGTTCCAACTGCCTAAACACTGTCTTTGTGGTACTTTTCTATAGCAGTGACATATTTTATACACATATCCTGTACTGAAAGTGTTAGTACTGTTTCTCCAGATCTGTTTACAAAGTTTTGAAGAAAGTGGTCTGCAAGAAAAATGCTGAAAAATTCTGTCAAAAGAGAACAGAAGACATAATTTAAGCCTGTGTTCAGCCAGAATTAAATATAGCCTTCAGGTCACAAAAAGCACAAAAGGCCACACATGCTGGCAGAACAGAAGATATACCTACTGTCCTGAGTGGTCTAAGAAAAACTCAGACTGGGAGGATTTTTAAAGATTATCGCCCCAGTCAGGGTGGAAGATAACACCACTACTTCAGCAGCACAAGGGGACTGAAATCTACCTTATTCAGAAAAGGCACAGCCTTCAAACCTGCTATTTAGAAGCCATGAACAGTAAAAGATGCAGGAAACTACAAGGAATGGATAAACAAGGAGATCTTTTTGGATTCTAGAAGAAAAAATGGAAAACTAATCAGGCAGAGAAGTCCCAGAAAGAAAAACCAAGGTCAGGAAGACAGGCTTCAGCAAGGCTTTGGAGACAACAGAACACAACAATGCCTGACCAGAACCCATTCAAAAATCAATGATGAAATACTAGAGAAATCTAAATAAGAATATGATAGAGTCTTTCCTCAACACACCTCACATGACAGAAGGGATTCTCTGCCTATTCTAGAATCTATGGTTTTGGTACCAGGAACCTCACTGGGAAGCTGTTGGAAAGACTGAATTGGCTTTCTGGGTGTACTCTGACGCAGATCATACAGCAGAATGGCAGGGTAAATCGTGAATTTGGAAACACGAGCTCAGAACACTCCTCATGAGAGGGGGTAGAGCCACCAGATTAGTAGGCTGAGAAGGAAATTGCTAGTAGAATAGAAAAATCTAGTTTAAAATGAAAGATAAAAGAGATGAATCAGATTGTAATGGCTTAACTATTCCTCAATAAAAACAGCTCAGTCTTTGAGAATTGCAGAAGATATATGAAATTTTAAGTGAGGGGTGGGCTCAGCTTCTTCTTCTAGAGGACTGCTTCTCAGATGCTAGAGGGGTTAGAATTTCTCTCCCTAAATGATTCCTCCTGCCCTTGTACTCACTGAGAGCTGCTGATCGGCAGGGCTGAAGCAGGGCTGGCAGAGGTGAGACTGACATATGGGAAAACAAGGAAAGAGCTCACTGGGGTACCATAGAGCCTGGTTCCAGGCTTTGTGTCTGTGAATGATCTAAAGAGAGATCACATTTTTGTATTGAGGAACAGCATTAAACAGAAGGAGCTGCAAGCACAAGATGGCTTACAAGCATAGGCACGAAGTGCTTCAGTGGATTCTGTTACAGAATAAATAAAAGAATGCATCTGGGATCTCTAATCTGAAACTAACACAAAGAAGAAGGAACATACACAGGAGACAGTGATGATTAAAATGCTTTAAGTATAAAATTGACTAGAAATTAACTACAAAAGCTATATTATATGTTTGAGTTTCAGGCCAGCAATATCAGCACTGGGAAAGAACAGTGATTTTGTAGGTGACTCTAATTACACATCAAGCATTTCAGTAGCTTTATAAAGGATCTCGTAGAGTTGCAGGAAAGAATAATTGGATGAAAAGGAGATGAAATAGAATGGCAGGCAAAACATAAACAGCTTATAATAGATAACTTGGTCATTGCCAGACAAAATAACTCATAATCAATAATGTAGGTTTGGGCATCACAAAGCTCTAAAAGAATATGAGAAGGAAGAGGGAAGGAAAATAACCCTAAAAATTAATGAATATAAAGGGAGAATTTGGATGACTACATTTCTTGACACCAGGATGTTGAATAGCCAGTTTCCAGCAAAGCCTTGCTACTTAGTGACATCATTACTTATGATATAAACCAAGACAGGATGAAATACTTGCTGAAGTGGAAAACATAGGCAAATCATTAGTCTTCTTCTCTTCCACAACTCTAAAGATCATTCATGAAGACTTGTTGCTCCATTTAGTATTTTTCTGTTCCAACAATGAGGAATATGTGAAATCTTAGTCTCTAGCAAGAATGTAAAGCTAAAACATTAATTAGCATTTTTCTTTGCAGCAAGAGAGCTTTTGAAGTGATGCACTAGATTTTAACTCCTACCTGAAGCAGAATTATCATTTGTCACCAAAAATAAAAATCAAAAATCACAATGTTCAAGTTCAGGCAGGTTAGACATCATTTTATGGAAGAAATATATCAGTGAATTTAAATCTCCAAATTTGCAGCCAAGGAGAGGAACAAAGCAACAATAACCATTAATTTTGTGTCCTATCAAAATATCACAAGTATAAGCACTTCTCTATTATGCTGGATATAGAAAATATGAACTGTGCTCAGAACTGTCATACTTAAAAAAAAAAAAAACACAACAAAACTATTCAACAACAAAGCTTCAGGACAATAAGAATTGCTGTGAAATTTGGATCTCTCAGTTGTCCCTCATGTGGGAGTCTACCTAGATATTTGATTTTTTCCCATCTCTCAGACATACATGATGACATTTCAGAAATAGCAGAGACACTGCTCCATAATGCCAAAAAGGGGATTTGAAGATTGCATCCAGAGACTGGATGGTGCCTTCTGTTTGAAAGGTGAATGTGTACACAATATGGCAGTGTAAACCACAATTAATGAACTTCAGAAAAATATTTCTGAATCCTCCAATAAATCCAGCATGGTAATAAACTCCTGAAATAAATCAAAAAACATGAGACATGCTCAAATAACATGAGAAGCCAAAGATGCAAGCTGTTTACATAAACTAGAAATGACATCTTAGCTTATATGATGTAATGTTTTTATACAAGCCTGGTAGACTAAACAGTTGTGATGGTGCCAAGTGTTTGGAAGGTGATGAAATTGATTGAATCTGGCCAAGACACCTGTTCCAGCTCTGATCCTGATTCTTACGTACTATCTTCAAGTATATGAAGGCAAAGTGTAAAAGCACATTAGTGAGATTGTATAGCTCAAGCCATCAATGCTTAGAAATTACCAGAATGAGGCATACTTGAATAACCTTACATTGGACACTTTGTTTAGATTATGATATAGCCTTTAACTGCATGATTACGTACTAATTTTTCCACATAAATTCTGATTCATTCAGCATACATAATGAATAGTGCGTTCATAATGAACTATTTTTCTTGTAACAGCTAGTTGCTTTTGTTCAATGTCTAGTCCCAGGACTTATTTGCTACACATTATTCATATTCTTCTCTGAAGACAAAATTATGAATTTCATCATGGGTTTTTCCATGCACCTCATGGGTTTTCCAGGCTACTACAGCGTCTGTCTGATTAACAAACATTCATTAGTTTATTTTGAAAACATTGCTGTGAGGGGAGGCAGCAGTATGCTTCCATTTTACACATGGAAAACTAATGCACAGGAAAATTACTTAATGTGCTTGATGTTCTCTTCAAAGCCTTATTTTTTAAGTCCTACTCTCACAGAAGTGAGCAGCGGCCATTGACTCCGAGTACTCCATGGCACCCCTCTCTGCTGGCAAATGCACAAGGAGAATTTGTCATCTTGGAGTCCTGTGTGGCTTTGGAAGATGTCATGCACTGATACACATTGACCCTTCTCTGGCAGTCACACCAAAGCACGACCTCTTCTGCCCTGTTCCTTGAACTTCTTCCTGTCTTATTCTTCATTCCTAAGGCTGTCCTTTCAGTGCCAGTCTCTCTGCTCAGCAAGTCCTAGTTCCATTCCTTTACTGCTGAGCTCTGTGGTCCAAACTGCCCAGCAACCCCATCTTGTACTTCCTCATTCATCAAACTAATCTCAGAGAACATGCCCTCACTTTCCCCCGCCTCCCCCAGCTTTCCTTCCCTGAGCATGCTGCCTGAACTTGGATTGCCTTCCTTGCTCCTTTATCTTCTTTTCACATTCTGGTTATTTTGTCCAATTCCCATATAACCTAATCCCCATCTTGCAAGTCTTTCCTGTTCTTCCCCCCTTGACCAGCCACTGCTGTCTGTTAGCATCTCCAGAAGCAGTTTTCTTGCCTCACTCCCTCATCTATGTGCCCCAAATTCCAGCATCCTCTTTGGAGGTTT
>JAHXMQ010000566.1:26892126-26937238 GCA_020466415.1 Ammodramus savannarum pratensis | reverse complement strand
TCGTCCTTTGGAGCGCGGGTTGTCCCAAGGCCATTCTGCGCCTAACCAGGTAGAGACAACAGGCCAAGAACGGAGAGTGCTCCTCTCCTTTCTGCATTCTGACAGGCGTCATTTGGGTCGGTGTCTCCTGCTTTCCCTCTGTCTGTGCCAAGGAAGGGCAGGGCAGTGGATGACGGTGTCACTGCCCTGGGCCCGGTGGGACCCACAGGCACAGTGCATTGTCTGTAGGGGGAGCACAGCCACATTCAGCTGCTGACATCCAAGACTGTTCTACCAAGCCTGGGAAAAGCTTGCTTTTCCCTAAGACTTTCTGACATCAGCTATATTTCTATAGTATTGGCATGCTCATCACACAAAAGATATCCATTAATCTACTCAAGGTTTAATCTCCAGGTAAGGCTAATACAAATTTTATAAAAAGGTCACCAGAATGTTCAGCACTGATTAAACATTCATTCCTGGCCTAAGCTTACAGAAGTATGGCTACAATGTTCAAATAAGGCAAAGAAAAATAACAAATGCTACACTTTTTTCTATATACTGAGTGAGTTCAAGAGAGATCTGAGGAGCTACAGGTTAGACTGTGCATCAGGCTGAGCTGTGCTATTGGACCCATGTAAAAGAACAAGAGAAAATAATGCAAGATGTCTTTGAAAATAACACTCATAAATGGATTTGCAATGTTGCATTCACTTTGAACCAAATCTTATCAGGAGTTTTTATCTAAAAAAATTTCCTAAGTGCATATATTTCTTCTCTCTTATTTAACATTTGTATGTTTTTAAATTGCTTTGATTTGTTAAGAAAGATGACAATGCCTGAAAAAACACTGAAAGAAACCCAGAAAAAAATCCAAAAAATATGAACTGCCATGATATCATTAATTGCTTACTCCAAATTCTAGATTCATGGCTCCTGTACAAACCTTCACAGAAGGTATAACCCAGTTTGCTGAATATAAAACATCTCAATATTAATTCTCTTGTCTTAGAAAATAAGAAAAATATTTTGCTGCCTACATAAATTTTCCATTACTGCTTATGTTTCTACTGCAGCAGTGCTTGCAATTTCAACTAAGTGCATTGCAGAATTTGTCACAGTTGGATGTATAATGTTATGGTTTCACTGGCTGTCTTTCCAGTTAGTACAGCTTAAAGACCAAGGACATTTTCAGAATATGAAAATCTAGCATAATTATAATTTACTATGTGTAATACATTGCTATTTATCACAAGACTTTGCTGGACCTCAATGAAGCCAATCACCTTAAGAACATCACCCTTTTCAACAAAGATACCTTAAAATAAATTGCAAGTATTTATAATACAAATGAACCCATGTGCAGGGATCTAAATGTATGGTGTGTACATTTGTACACTTATCTCAAAGATGAAAGCCCTAACCTTTGCTTCCCTGTTTAGTGTTTCCATTAAAAGAAGCTTTTTGATGCATAAGTGCCACCTGTAGGAAATATTGGAGTATGCTCAAGAGCAGCCCCGTGCCAGCTGAGGCACTGAGTTGTCTCCCTGCCATCCCCAACACAGGCAGCTCCTGTGGAAATCCAGACATGCATTGAGGAACAGCCCTGGATGATGGCAGCTTGCTTGATGAAGGTTAGTTTGGAAAGCCACATCTACAGGAAAACTGATGTTTTCAAGTCTAACCAAAAAGGAACTGAAACAAAAAATACTACATTTTTCCATTTGCTGGTCTGAAGACATTAATCCACAGGAGTCAAGCAGTCCTTTTCTATTGTGTGTTGATCCAAATAGAGTTTGTCATGATTAACATGGACTACTTCACTACAATTACTTAGGGTACACAGATATGAAAGATTGCATAATTTAACTATTTTTAATTATATCTGCTATGAATTAAAAGGAATATATGTGAAAAAGTGTTTTAACAAAAAACCCAGTGTGATCTCCACTACTATAAACATAGTTCAGTTTCCTGTAGCAGTGAGTAAGGCATGAATGGTGCATATACCATAATTCCAACATTAAAAGAAAAAAAATCAAAGAATTTCTAATGTAAATATAAAAATAATACTGATAAAAACCTGATACTGATAAGATAATATCTGAGACTGTTCAATGCCTTACCTTTTTTCCCCCTCCCCCCAATATTACAAGGAAAAAAAGAGCTTACAAAAATTCAGGTTCTTAAATGGCCTGAGTCTTAAATGGTCTTAGAGTCTGCCTAGGTCAAAAAAGTGAAGTATTTAATGCCAATTTGTAAAAAATAACAGAGAAAACTGGCCTGACTCCCTCTATAGCTATCAGCTTTAACTCTTGTGCTCCAAAAACATGCTCACCACAAGGAAATAGTTTCATTAATTCAGCCGTACCAGTCACTGATACAGTATCCCCATTCCTTGGTACACTTACTAGGTAACACAAATTCCACACCCAAAGCACATTTTGCATCCAAGAAAGAGAAGTGATTTTTAATAATTCGACGTGAAACGACGAGATAGAAATTATCTCATACATGAGAAAAAATGACATGCCACTCTACGAAAAAAATATGAGTTCATTGTTTGACAGCCAGTGAGTGTGTTTAGTTTTGTCAGACACAGCTGGGTACAAACGACATGTCTCTCTTCTCCCCTAGTCAGCCGTCAGCGTCGCTTCGAGCACGTACACTTGTTTTGGCTGTCCCCCATCACCACCTGACATTTATCTGCTTGCTTCAACACAGACAACCTTTAACACCCGCCCCTGCTACAGTGGAACCAAACTTGGCGTGCCTGCCGGGGAGCAGACGGGCGGCCGGGCTGGCAGCCGCTGTCCCCAGGGCACTGCGGTCTCCGGCGGCGGTGCGGGCGCCAGGCGGGAGCGGCGGGAGCGGCGGGAGCGCGGCTCGGCTCGGGGCTCAGGGCTCGGCTCGGGGCTCAGGGCTCAGGGCCGGTCGGCGCGGTGCTGTCCGCGGTGCTGAACCGCCTCCCGCTCGGTCTCCCCCCCGTGCCCTATCTTGCGAGCCCCAGGCTCGGTCCGCTCGCCGCCTCATGGCTCTCACGAGGGACCGGCAACAAGTCTGGCCGTTTGCCCACGGCAGCCGGCACATCCGCCCGTCTACCTGAAGCACGGGAATTGCCCTGGAATACAACGGACTTTGGAGACCGCGGGCAATAAAACCCCACCAGGGCCGCTACCCCATCCCTAGCTCCGGACTCTCCGCAGCTCGGGCTCTGGCTCCCGTTGCTGCCTCTCCCAGAACAAGCCCCAGCGTCCATTCCTGGCAGGGGCAGGGTTGTGCATCAGGCTTGCCCGGGGTAATCGCGCCGCAACGCCAGGCACGACTTAGGGAGCGGCGGTTTTCCCTCCCTTCCCTCCAGCAAGGTGCAACATTCTCCTCTTCTTTTGTTCTCAATGGCAGGAGGGTGGCGGCAGCGGCGGGAGGGGTGGGGAACACTTGCACCTACAAATTCATGGGGGATAACAAAGGACCATACGACGCCCGGATTAATTTGCATTAGCATCCATGAGGGCAGCAGCATCTTACGTCTGCAGGGATTAGCCGCGCCGAGCCCGGGCTTACCGTCCCTATCGCAGAGCTGAATCGCCTCCAGGCTGAGGTTCTTGATCACCTCCTCGCAGGGGCTCGTGGGGCTGCTCATGGTGTGCGCCAGGCGCGGAGCCTCCATCGCGCCCCTCGCCGCTGCCTGCTGTGGCTTGGCCGGGGGCTGGGGCTGGGGCTGGCCGGCTCCGGTGCAGAGCCGCGCGGCAGCGCTTCCCGGCGCCGCCCGGCTCGGCTGCGAGCGCTCGGCGGAGGAGGCGGGCGAGGAGCGGATTTGTCACCGCAGCGAGCCGGGGAGGGGGCAGCAGCGAGGCGGGCGGCCGGCGCGCCCCGGGATCCGCGTTTAAAGGGGCCGCGGCCGCCGCCTCGGAGCCGTCCCTTCCCCCTCCGCTCCTTATGTAACCGCAGCCGCGCTTCCACGGGAAGCTCCCGGGCAGTCCAACCCCCCCGGGTCAGGCCCTGCGAACGGCCGGTCCGGGTCCCAGCCGGCCTGCCTCCAACACAGCCTCCCACCGCCGCGGCGTGGCTTCTTTCGAGATTACTCCATAACCCGACAGAGTCCCCAAGGCAAAACCAGCCCCAAGCCACAGTTAGCGACTTGCCGTTCCCTGAGCGCACAGCCCACCATGACCGCGCTGTGCAATCACACCCAGCTGCAAAAGTCTGCCGTCCACTCTGATCCTTCCTGATTATGCAAGAATTTGCAGAAAGAAATATTAGCCTTTCTAAATGTTAGAAAGAAATATTTAGGTTTATCAATCTAAAACCTAGAAAAGCTGGCAGAAGGTAATTGATTGCAAGAGAGGGTATGGGAATGAGCCATTTCTTGCTATCTGCCCTGCACACTCCCCACCTGCCCTTTTTGTGGGAAGGAGAAATAATCCACATGGTATTGGTGCCATTCCTATCAAGCCTTTTTGAAAAGTACTTATTTATCAGTTTCCACCTTCAGGAACAAGAATGGGGCCAGAGAAGGAGAAAATTTTAAAAGGAATAGGATAATAAATTAAACTTGTGTAGCACTGAACCATCATCAGGTGTGACAGCTCAGCTCCCTGCCCACCACAGGCCTGCAGGCTGGAAAAAGGAGCAGCCTCTGGGCCTGGGGCTGCAGGAGTGCACTGCTTTCTCCAGGTTATGGACTGACTGTGGGATCAAGATCACCGTGCTGGGATGGGACCACCAGTTTCCAGACAAAGTGGTTTGAGCCCATTTCCTACCACACATTAACAACAAGCATTCCTGGCACTGGTTTGTTGTTTCACCAAAATGAAATTGGCTCTGTTTAGCCATTGATCATGAGATATCAACACTGGTTGCTTTGAGAAACAGCAGTTCATTATATGCAGGCTCCCACCAAGACTGAAGCTGTGATGTTTCTTGGTCAGCATTGTGTGACAGCAAGACCAGAGAGTCCCTAGAGCTCCCATTTCCCTTTTTGCAGTCCCAAGTCCTCCCTCACTGATCTGGCACAGCAGCAAGCCCCAAGCACAGCTAGATGTCTGTCATCCACTAACACTGGACTTTGGGATCCTTCCATGCTTTATGATGGTTTCCAGAGACACTAATCTCAGAAAATGAACTCTGATGTTGCCTTTCATGAAGCCACAGACAAGTGCTGCAGCCTAGAGGCAAGGAACAATTTTTATGAGCCTGGATTCCTCTGACACCTTCAAAAATCTGTAGTACATCCTGGGGAGAAAGAGCAATGCTGAGCACCCTTCTGGGACTGTGTACTCTTTACACCCCCTACCCTCCATTCTTTCTTGTTAATCTTTTTTTTTTTTTTCTCCCTGCTCTTTATTTCTCTGATGTTTTTCATCATGATGTAAAATGAGTGCACTGGGGTCAGGCAGAGGAGAAATGGAATGAGTGGGAAGGGAACCTAAAGGAAGAGAAAATGAAAAGGAAGTAATAACAGGAAGGGAGAGTGTGAGTCAATGGGGAGGTGGGAAGGGAGAGGAATATATGAATGAATGTGCAGACAGAATGAGGACAAATTTAGAATCAGAAAGGGAAGAAATTAAAGTGGGTGAGACTGCATTCATCAGGTTTTAATTTTGTCTCTGACAGGCATTAATTCCCTGTGCTGAATCAAAACCTTTCTCCTTGATATTGCAACTGTTCTTAGCACACAGGCATCTCCTACGTAAGGCTGGAAAATTTCTTTCCCTGAAGATGGTGTATTTAGTCTCTCAGCCTTATGTTCCACATTCATTCCCTTCCACAATGTGGCAGACACTTCAGCAGCTCACACAATCTTGTTACTTTGCTATAACATTATATAAAGTCCATTTGAAACAGACACTGTTCTTGAATACTGAGAGAATTCCCAATTTATTCTCTCTGCCTCTATTTTATACACCTTTCTCTCCTCTACTTCTTATTCTGTGCAACTGAAATCAGGTTTTTAAGAATGGATGGATTTTGCATAGCTCTTTGAAAGCACACAGCTTTGGGGGTGTTCCCATTCCTCAGAGGCCTCTCATTTCTCAGCTACCTTGTAGCAATAACCCCTGTCTGAGCTCTATCTATTTCTTTCTCCACACCATTACATTTTTTTTAAAGAAAAGACCAATTAACTCTCCAACTACCAGCAGACCTCAGTGTAAGTGTGGAGCAGACAAACCTTTCCCATAGCTCTGCTTTTCTAAAGCTAGACCTGCCTGAGACAGTATTTTGCAGAGTCACACTTCAGGCTGCATGCTTCCTTCAGCCTATCACCACTCCCATCACCTGGGCAAGGGATCAACATTTTTTAAAGCTCAGATTCCTCCCAGATGTGATTCCATGCAATCACTTGGCAATGAATTTAGTCCTAGGTATTTCAGTCTCAGAGCACACAATGCTTTCATGGTGTTTTTTTCACCTGAGAGAACTATAATCTGCTTGTCTTAACAAGGAATATCATTGTCTGAGGCACAAGTTATGTTTGTGCTAAAGGATGACAGTCTCAGCATATAATCAGAAAGTTTATTCTGTGACAGATTATCCCTGACAGTGTTTAGCAAAAAATGTCACATATCACAAATATGGGTCAACATTATGTAATGGAAAGTCTGCCAATGGCAGCACAATGTTAGAGACAGCAGAGGGTTATGTGCTTAGAACTGCAAAAGCTTGCAAAGAATTTACCACAACAGCAACCTCTCAGACTTCCAACCTTTAGATAAACAGAATTTTACCAACTTCTGTAGTTCAACAACAGTGTGTCTGTTATTACAGCAACCTCACACAAGGAGAGCAGAGCAGCATTTTCTAGCGTGATGCACACACCCAGAAACGTGAGCTGTGACACACAGCCCTCGCCTGGCAAGGTCCAACAATCTCAGCTCTCCTGCCTCAGCCTGGCATTCACAGTGCCCCAGGTAGGTCAGCAAGATCTTGCTGCAGGGCTACACTCCACAGCAGAAAGGCACAGAGGCTGCCAGCCAGCTGGAGAGGTGTGTGGCTTCTTTCCTAAAAGGCACAACCTCATTCATGCCATAAAAGCAAGGGGAAAAGGGATTCCTGGGTATTCCTTTCCTCCCCTCCTGCACAATTACAAAGTTCAGCCCCACCTGTGTTGCACTCTGTTTTGGGAAAATTGCTGTGCGTTAGCAGCAGAGTTCAGCACAGAGCTGGGCAACTCCGTTCTCACGATTTGAAAACTCTTTTGTATTTCATTGTAGCAGGTTTTTATCTGCAAGTTATAAAAGAAACCCCCTTTCTCCGACCTCAGCAAGACTCAGAGTTCCAGCTCTGCCTTTCCACTTGGGAATAAAAAATGACTTGTGTTATTGCTCAGTGGACTGTGCAAGCAGAAGGCAAAAAGGCTACAGACATGGTTTTCAGGAAAGAAAAACCAGGGAGGAATTAAAGACAGCATTTTGAGATTATTTTCCTCCTAATAATATGTCACTTTTGATGAGAAAAGAAAAATATTAAAGGACAGATAGAAGGAAGGATGAAAATCAGTATTGAGGATGAGTCCTAAAAGATACACTGGCTAAACTTAGCAACTAATCCCTCAAATTTCATGGAAATAAATTCTTTGCAATTTCACAGTCATTCTCTGTCTTTAATGGACATGTCAACTGTTTCAAGTGTGCAAAGGCACACACTTTAAAAGGGATTTTGTGCAAAATATTATTGAAACACCATAAAACTGAAGTAAAATCCACAGACTGATGACAGAAAGACAAAACACCCACCCCAAAACTGAAGACCCTAAGTGAAAGCCATGACTCCACAGAGTTCATGTTCAGTGTGACACCTCATCCTGCTGAGACAGACATTGGTGTAGGACAATTTAGAGCACTGAACCAGGAACTTCTTTGTTTTTTCTCAGATAACAAAGCAAGAACCTCCACAAGTGCTGAAACAAGGAGGATGAGGGCAGAGATCCCTTTTATACTCTAGGAAAATCCAAGGCAGAGCAGCAGTGTTTGTTCTTAGCTCCAGAGTGAGTCTCTGTCCCTCTTTCTGCAAAGGTAGCACCCATGGCCAGGCACCCTGACACCAAGTCCAGCAGTGAGGCTCCAGCTCTCCTGGAAACGTCTCTGCCTGCTGCTTTCTGCTTCAGCATTGTTTGAGATGCTGGGAAGACCCACAGCTTCTGGGAACTCTACAGTGAGGTGCATGCAGTGGCTCATACATCTCAAAATATCTCTCCTTCCCTGTTCAGAGGGCTTCATTGCAGCAGCTGAATTCAGTTTATGCATTCAGGCTTCTCTTGCAAGGCCATAAAGCATACTTTGAAACATCAAAGATACAATTCTGAGGCAATCTTGTGCCAGGGAACCTACTCATGAATCTGGAAAAATGGCTTCAGTCTAGGCAAAACTAGTCTACAACTTGCAGAAAAAGATAATCAGTCCATGAAAAAGACAACCAAGGGCATATAAGATAGAAATTCACCAAAGCACAAGTGGCACAAATGGGATGGCCAGAGTCTGACTCTGCCAACTCTCCCAATACAAGAGTTAGAGGGTGTCAATTGCAGTTAATAGCAGCAGCTTCAGAGCAAACAAAAGGATGTGGTACTTCCTACACGGAATATTACAGTTGTAAGACTAAATGACAGTGCCAGTGCTAGAAATTTTTGTTCACTCAAGGGAAGGCTAGAAAATTTCATGCAAAAGGAATAATTTAGAGTTACTGAAACCACAAGTGACTGAGCTGAGAGTGACTGAGCCCTAAGCTGGAAACCAATTGAGTCCAGGGAAGAGTTACTGAGTGCTTGTCATGCCCTTCATCTTCTGTAAACACCCATTCTCAGCCACTGCTAAAGGGGCTGCACTCTCCTGGCTAAGCCCTTGGTCTGACCCAGGACAGTCACAGAAGTGCCCTGCTATCCAGCCCTGCATTCCTTACCACCCACTACTGCCACTGTCCTCATTCATGAGGAAAACTCCAGAGTATGGAGCCCTCTGATGGTACCAGTTGGGTGTGCAAATCTCAACCTAATCCAAGCAATATAAGCAATCTAAAGAGAATGTTCCTCTCTGAACAGGAAAGATATCAAGCAAATTATCATTTTATTAATGCTGCTTTCTGAATTTGAGTTTTCTGATTATACAGTCTGAATAAGCATCTAAGAAAGACAAATTCTTTCATATGCAAAAAAAAAGTATTTGTAGTTCATAAAATTTATTCATCCCTTAATGGTCACAAAGTGCTGTGAATGCTTAGCATTATTACTTATTAATTTAATTTTTAGTTTAGCCTCCCTTTATGAGATCCAGAGTAACCTTAGAGAACAATCTGAACCTCTCTCCTCTGTGCTGTAAATCAGTCTTCCTACTTTTGTAACCACTTTCACATTTAATTAATGCCTCATCCTCCAGACATTGGACCATATCTTGACCTTTAAAGGATACTACTGTCTGCTTATCCTTGACCATGCTGACTGCTATTCAGATTTAGTTTCTGTCTACAGTTCAGTGGCCAGCTTTGATACCTTTAAGTGAATTTTAGCCCCAGCTGACTTGTTTCAGTAATTTCCTTAAGATATTATGTGGCACAGCATCAAATGTCTTTGTAAAGTCTTGATGCTGTTCTGTCCTCTGCTTATCTTGTGGCTTCATTGTAAAAGATGTGGAGGATAAACATTCTGATTGGCCTGCCTTGGTGTGCTGCAGTACACCTGGGCCACAGCAGGGTCTCATTACACTATTCACCTCCATGTAAATACATTGCCCCCTTCAGCTTCACTATTTATAGTATTTGTTTCAATTTGGAGCCATGCCCATAGGACAATAGTTTCCATAGTTACTGTTAATTCAGTTTTTAAAGACTTCTGGCATGCTGACACTTTATTAGTCTCCCGATACTTCCTCAATTCTCTGTGGGGTTTTTTAGCAACTAGCTGTTCCATCAGTTCTTTAAATATATGAAGGGACACCTCAGATGCATTTGTTCAAGTGATGATATTTCATTATGTATTTCTTAGTTACTTTTCCCCAGCAGTTCATAATTACATCAATGATTTCTTAAGCAAGCCATTATTTAAAGTTTAATCTCCTTCCCAATAAACTTCATGGCAAAAGTCCAATTAGTCTTAGGGAGAATAAGAACTGGTCTCAAAATTTATCTCCTTATTACAAATTAATTACAATTAATATTTTCTTGGTCAAGTAACTTTGTGTTATTGTGCCTTCAAGACTTATAACACAGTCTTTTCCTATTATTTTTAACCTCTTGGCAGCTGTTTCACTGTATCCTCATGCTGTCCCTGTTTCTCTCCTGTGTACTAAACTTGGAATATAAAACCCTGTTTTGGTGACCCTCCAGTTTTCTGTTTCTAGCACAGTTCATATTTTAGTTTTACTTGTTTAAATAGCCCACAGTGACCCATTCTCTCTTCAGTGTTTCCCATTTTCATTGGAACAAGACACATTTCTGCTGGCTTTTCATTACAGTATCCTCTCATGTTCCCCCTACTGCCCTTCCCCTTTCCACAAAACCTTTTCTGAAACTCTCTCAACTGATCCTGTGAATGAGATTTTCCTCATAATACTACACCCTTTCACTGGATAACCAAAACTCTTCAGATAGCCAAGAAGAATGTACTTTAATAAAGATAATGAAGAAAGTCTAAGTGATTAGTTCCTGAGGGTCATCTCATGATCTCATTTTCCTGTACCTATAGAGCTATAAGCATTTTGCATAAGCACAGAAAATGGGATCTAGGTTGATGTCACTGCTTTTGTACCACCACAATCTGCTGTGACTGAGCTGATGTGGCAACACAGGACAGACACCCTTGCCTCATCCCCCACTGCTACCATGAGCACAGCCAGTTAACCACTGAGGAAACACCAGGAAGATTGTTTTAAATCAGTGAGAGCAGGAACACCAAGGCATTCCCTCCCCTTAGCTCAGAGACTGGATGAGTACTGAGACTGATCTTACATTTCTTTCATTTGATTCAGTCACTTACTAGAAGCTCTCATACTGTTTTCCAGATCTCTGATTATTTATATCCATGTTTTGCATTGACCCAGCCTGGATGCCAGGTGCCCCCCAAAGCTGCTCTGTCACTGCTCTCCTCAGCTGGACAGGGGACAGAAAAAGTACAGAAAAGGTTGTGGTTCAATATAAGGGCAGGGAGAGATCACTCAGCAGAGACTGTCATGGGCAAAATGGAATTGACTTAGAGAAATAAATTTAATTTACCACCAACCAAAATCAGAGTGAGATAATGAGAAGTAAAACAAACCTTAAAAACACCTCCTCCCACCCCACCCTACCCTCATTTTGGGCTGCACTCCCTCCCCAACCAGTGGTGTAGATAGATCAGGAATGGGGATATGGGCAGTTCATCACAGATTGCTTTTGCTCCTGCTCAGGGAGAGGAGTCCTTCCCTGCTCCAGCACCAGGTCCCTGTCACAGGAGCCAGAGTTCTCCACAGACCTCCCCAGTGTGAGTCCTTCCCCCAGGCTCCAGTTCTCCCTGAACTGCTCCAGAGTGGGCACTGCCCCATGCAGTCCCTCAGGACCAGTCTGCTCTGCATGGGTCCCCCATGGGGTCACAATCCCTGCCAACAAACCTGCTCCAGCGTGGGCTCCTCTCCCCACAGTTTTGCATGTCCTTCCCAGGAACCTGCTCCAGCATGGGCTTGCTGCAGATTCACAGTGCTCTTTAGGGCTTTCCTGTGCTCTGGCATGGCTCTCCATGAGCTGCAGTCTGGTCTCTTCTTCCCTGAGGATTTTCTTGGGCTGTTGGGGGTCAATCTGCCCTTCCATGGTCTGCACCACGAGCTGTAGGCGAATCTGCTCTGGCACATGCAGCACCTTCTGCCCCTCCTCCTGCACTGACCTTGGTGTCTGTAGAGTATTTCTCTCACATATTCTCAGTCCTCCCTTCCCTGTCTGCAATTATTTCTACACAATAACTTTTTTTTTCCTTCGTAAATATGTTATCACAGATGTATTACTACAATTTCTGACTGGCCTGGCCTTGGCCAGCAGTGGGTCTGTCTTGGAGCTGGCTGACTTTGGCTCTGTTGGACATGGGGGAAGCTTCCAGCAGCTGCTCCCTTAAGCCACTCCTGTCCCCTCCCTGCTACCAGAAACTTGCTACACAGACCCAATGCAATATGCTATCCACAATTAAAATGTCACAAAATTTCACGAGAAATAATTTCACAAGAAATAATTTCCCATTAAAAACAGCAATGAAGAGCTGTATTTTCCATGGGTTTGCTCTGGTAGGAATGCATGTCCTCTTTGCACCAATATACAGGCAGATTAAATAAAGAAATAAACAATAAAATGAGCATTTGTCTGTAGCACTGTTTCTTTAACAACATCCACAAGCATTTTAATTAAACCATGTTGTGCTCTGAATTATGTCCTACTGCTGTTACTTGTGTTCTGAATATATGTCAGCCCTGCAGTATGTTATTTATTGGTAGTGTAGCAATCCTTACAGATTTCCAGTTGCTGTACATACACAGTGCCCTGGAGTGTTTAAAGTCAGTGGAGGAGTTGTGGCTTTCTGTGAGCCTTGAAAATCCTAGAACTGACTCAAAATCTGTTAGTGACTGATTCACTGCTCCTGCTTCTTAAACCAGGTTGCACAGGAGGATAACTGCAAAGGCCATCTTTAGCCTAAGGAGTTTATTTGCCTTAGGATCTTTCTGCAGTCAGTGGAGAGTAGAAAAATCCTCATCTGTGTCTCAAAGGGAGTTCATTGTGGGTGCTCAGAGTTGCTCCAGAGGAAATGCTTCCTCTTGATTCTACAGGAAGCAGGGGGAGAAAAACCTTCTGAGGCTAAATTTAGTCTTTGTGAATGCCCTCTAAATTGTTCCTATGTGTGTTTGCAAAAACCATCTTTGATAACCTGCGCTGCATTCTGGAGTGAGAAATGAGAGCAGCAAGCAAATTTGGCAAAACTCTCTCTCCAGGGCTAACACAAGATCCTCAGCTCCTTCTCCAAGGTTCAGGGGGCTTAATCTCCACATGCTGATAGGGACAGGGCTGCCTGCAAAGCAGGACAAGTGTTCATTTATCCAGCACAGCTGTTGCCCAATGACAGAGGTCCGACAGTGGCTCCTGTGTGATGGAATGTGGGGCTGTGTTCAGACTTGTCTGATCACTGCTTATCCGAGACCTGCTGAACCCACACCAAATGCTCATCATTTGGAAATTCTTTTCCTCTAATTTCCTCTATTTCTTCCATGTTAACTGCTAACCCAATATCTTGCATTAGTTTTTAAAATCAAATTTGCCAGGGTTATTTATCTAATTTTTCTTTTAAATACCAGTATTTTTCTTCTTGATTCTCTCTGTTCTTATTTTATCCATTTTCAGTCTAACCTCCCCTACTCCCATCTGTCTGAAAGCCAGCTTCTGATTAATGCATCTCCACATAAATTCAATTTAGCCATCGACAGTACATTTTTGGGGTTGATCACATGACATCCACCTGGTTATTTCTGGGATGAGGAGGGAAAATTAGGTAAAAAGTAGCAAAATAAGTTGCTTGCTGTGTTGAAGCAGTTGATTTTAATTAATGAAATTAAATTTTACTTGTTTTGTGTGGCAAAGTTTTGGTTGCTACAGGGAGAAGCTGCTGAATTTTCCCCCAGGTCTGATGGAGCCCATGCCAGCCAGCTCCAAGGTGGACCCATCTACACTGGTGGCAGCACCTCTGGGATAACAGATGTAAGAAAAGGGAAAAGACTGTGCAAGAGCAATCAGAAGGGAGGAATATGTGAGAGAAACAATGCAGCAGACACCAAGGTCAGTGGAAAAGGAGGGGGAGGAGGTGCTCCAAGCTCTGGAGCTGAGATTCCCCTGCAGCCTGTGTTGGATAAGTTCTAGAGGAACTGCCTTCCATGGGACAGACCCCATGCTGGAGCAAGGGAAGAGTGTGAGCAGCTCTCCCTTGAGAAGGAAGGGGCAGCAGAGAAAATGTGTGATAAACCAACCAAACCCCAAATTCCCTATTCCCCTGTGCCACAGGTTGGGGAGGAGATAGAGAAGATCAGGAGTGAAGATGGGGAAGAAAGGAGAGGAGGGAGGGAAGGTGTTTTAAGATTTAGTTTTTATTTCCCATTATCCTACTCTGGTTTGATTGGTAATATATTAAGCTAATTTCCCCTAGTTGAGTGCATTTTGCCCATGACAGTAATTGCTGAATGATCTCTCCCTGCCCTGATTTAGACACACAAGCCTTTCATTACATTTTCTCTCCCTTACCCAGCTGAGAAGGGCAGTGACAGAGCAGCTTTGGTGGGCACCTGGTACCCAGCCTGGGTCAACCCACCACATACATTTTCTGGTCTCTTGTCCTTAGCAAGCTACTTACAGTAGCTGCCAGTTGACAACAAGAAAGTTGTCTGTGTGGATTTTATCAAACTTATAACATATTGCCTGTCATGCTGTGGAAGTATTAATTTGTACACATAAGTGACAGTAAAGTTTTCCAATACCATATCAAGCACAGCAACAGAAGTAAGGGTATGAGGTAGAGCTATACGGTTTTGTACCTTAAATACCAATCTAGATTAGCCCTAGTATTTTGTGTGGGCAATAGCTAGACTACTGCAATTTAATTTCTTGCATTTTTAAAACAGTCATTATATTTTTAAAGCTATTTTAATGCTGTAGCTCCATCAAATTAATGTAGAGGTTGCACCAGCTTAATTATACACACCCCTACAGTAATATAGCTACAGTTCACCAAATCTAAGGACAGCCTTCCCCCTTAATTTCTGTGTACCACCAAACTGCTCCTGCTAGGAATGAATTAGACCTGGTATTAAGGCAGTACTGAACCCTGTATGGGTTTTTGGAGGAGAGCCAAATGTTCACGTATATTAAAATCTCTAGAAACGTATTACTACATATGTGTTTGCATTCATAAAATTTATGAAGCAAAGCTGTTCAGAAAAGAAAGATATGACACAGAGTCAGCCTAAGGAGAGATTGAAAATGGAAATATTTTATCACTAACCAATGACTGTTTTCATTTGTCTAATAGTGCAATAGAAATGAGTGCCAAATCCTCCATTCTCTGCAGACAGTTTGAGGCCTGAGAAAAAAAATCTTCATTACCACTTTTTTATTGTTCTTTCTTGAAGTTGAGTAATATATCACTATAAACTAGGGGAAACAAATGAGATATAAATCAAGCTAAATTCAAGGATTAATGAGATTAGAAGCTATCATTCATAGGCTATCTATAAACTGACCACTAAGCCTTATGCCCTCAGGAGTTAATTACAGAGCTATCACAACACTGAAAATGCACATGACTGGCCTCCACCTGAATTACAAACATACCTTTCCAGTCCTAGCACAGGAACAGTGATGTCTGACAAAAATGTGGCAGCAAATAATTCAGAGACAAAAGACAGAAAAGTACTCCTTAATGTCTTCAGGGCCTCCTCCCATGCTTAGGAGGCATGAGGGATGCTCAGTGACAAATAAGATAAAAATTGGGAAGTTCAGATGTCAAAGCAGAGGTTGGTCCCCCCGCCTTCTCTCACCAGAGAGTTCAGAATTGCCTTTATAATTAACACTTGTAGAAAGTGATTAAAAAGAGTGCAGTGATCATGATGGACAAGGTGGGGAGACCCAAGCTCTCTGGGTCTTGGTTCTGTTTTGGTGCAGAGTTTCTGCAGCTGAAATGGTGCCATGCAGCCCTTTTGGGAACAGTTGCTGTCAGGAAGCATTATGAACTCACAGTCAGTCTGGACAAAATGCTCATTCCAAATGTGGCTCTTTGGCTGCAGGAGGCAAATACTGGGAGTTAAGAGGAGTGTCAATAAAGAAACAGGAACAAGCAGTGGGGTTAGACTACAGTCACTTTGGGGGTTTGAGCATTCATTAAAATGACTGCCTGACAGCACTGTCTAAATGGAAATGTTATGCAAATGGTGAATTCATCCTGGAGTAAAATCTCCTTCCTGTATCTTGCTGGCAAAAGCACTTTTCAGGCTGAAATAGATCATGCAACCAGTTTTAGAGAGAACACATAATTCTTATTCCTATTTTCTCATTTTGGATTTCTCCACCCTCTCGAGGGATGGTGGTCTGAACTCCTTATACTGTCAAACTGCCACTGACCTCAACAGAAAACAGCTCATCTCAAAACCCAGCTGAGCAGAGCAGCTAGCTGCCTTTGCCTGAGCCAGCTGTTCCCAGACCAAGGTTGCAATACCACATGCAGCTGCAAGGCAGGCAGTGAGAGCAGGGTCAGTTCTCCAGCCCATTATGTGGTGCTTCCACAGACTGTGGGAGCAAAAGCTTTGCTACAACAATGATCATGGGTATCTTCTTTCATTGCTTTAAAGTTGTTTTCCCCTCTTCCTCCCCCTCAACTACTGATGGAGTCTTATTACTGCTTGATCCAGCTGAACCCTAAGGCAAAGTTTTCAGCACTGGACACACTCCTGCAGAGAGAGTTTTGTATGAATTATAAAGTCAGGGCATTCAAATACTACATCAATTCACTTCCCACAGGCTGTCTTCATGAATGCTTATTCATCTTGAAATGATGGTACTCTAAGAAGTCACTTAAGCTCTTAAGCTTTCCTGATCTCATATCACAACTTCAAGAAGAATCAAAAGGAAGAATGCTTGGAAAAGCATAAAAACAAAACCCATAGTCAGAAAAATTTGTTGCTGCAACTTCTGCTAAATAAAGAGATCACTGCCTGCACAGATACAGCATAACATGTTCTGCTGTATAGTTCATTAAAAAGTTTGATTCAATCATTTCTGTCACCAAAAGATATTGCTGTGGTGTCCCCTTTGTTTTGGGACATAGACAAACATAAAAGCCCCTATGCACACACCCTGCTAGAGACTAAAGGAGGAGCAAAGAGATGCTCCTCCTGCTTTATTGGGGGAGGGCTGGTGGCTATTTCTGACAATCAGATTTTCATTCTGCCAGAGACACCTTAAATATTATTTTTGCTCTCATTACATGTAGCAATATTGGTAGCCTTTACAAAGCACTTTTGTGTTTCAAAGATAACATTATCACACAAACACTGGCTGTGCACTTCCACAAAGGCTAAGTAACACATTTCTTGGTGCCTTCAATCATGTCTCCAGTCCTGCTGGAGATCAGAGGGGCTGGCACAGGGGAGCAGCTAAGTGCAAGTCACTTGTAATGTTCTACCTGCTAACTAAGAAGCAGACAAGCCCTGGCAGGCTGGCTGGAGCTGCAGGCACACAGCACTTGCTAGAGCTCGTCTCAGAAGTGCAGCACTGCTTTCCTCTCTCTCGTGCCCCCTGCCACATGCCAGCAAGCAAAGAGGAGCACGGGAGCAGCTGACCACTGGTGCTGCCAAGGACTGTGAGTGTGCTCTGAAACAGCCTGTGCTCGCCAGCCCTGCTCCAAGGAAACCAGAAGCCAGTGTTCCTCTCAAGCCTTGGCTGAGGGCAGGGAAGGGAGGGGGAAGGAACTCCCCCATGCTCTTTATCCTGTCGTGGGAGCTAAGCAGAGGAAGCCAGGTTTAGCAAAGTGTGTGAATGTGAGACCATGCCTGCTTGTCCCTTTCCACACAGCACAGCAATTGAGGGAGTCCTGTCAGGGCCATGGCACCAGCTCTCCATGCAGAGTTCACACAGTCTGGGAAAGTGAGCAAGGTGGAGGCACAGGAACCCCTCTGCATCCTGATGCTGTTCCTTCCCTTCCTAGGGCACAGCACAGTGCCTGGGACAGACAAAGATGTAAACACAGAGCAGAGGTGCTCTCACAGAGTCACAGAAAATGCTGAGCTGGCAGGGATTCACAAGGATGAATCCCAGTCCAGCTCTTGGCTCTGCACAGGAGCTATCCCCACTCTTAAAATCACTTTGCCCTTTTTTTTCCCCAAAGTGCTTTCTCCTACTCACTACGCTTACCAGTGGTTCTTAGGGAAAAGAAAAAAAAGGAAAAACCACAAGGGGCAAATAAAACTTGTCATTTCCAGACACCAGCCAGGACATGGCAGTGATGCTCCTCTCCAGTCCCTGACCAGGGACATACAGAGAAACTCTAACTCTGAGGAGTCAGGAGACATCTTCTTGCCATGTACATGCTGACTGAGTGTCCCCTCCCCACCCTGCCATAGCGCTGGTCTGCAGGATCCCTGAGCAGCAAGAAGCAGCTGGAGAGAGTGGACTCCACATATTTCTGTTGTTCAGAGGCAGTTTATCAATTGTTTGAGGACCTGTCCAGGTCAAGTTTGGTTCTATTTTCAGAGCTGTGTAATGACTGTTGATGACATCTGCCCACGACTGGCAGCACACATTGATGAGTACTGCAAATGACCAGTTTCCATATGTACAGCCACGTGTCTCCTTTCTGCTCCAGGCTGCTGATAAAGATCCACTGGTGGTAGCTGCTGTTTAACATGGTGAATGATTTTGGAGATTACAGTCTTCTCTTGTGTAATCTTCTTACGTAAGGACTGAGAAAGAAAACACGTGAAGTGCAGAATTTGAACATCAAAACAGCAGTGGATCTGGAGCTCAACATCTTGAAAATCTTTTCTGACTATTCCAAGCTAATAAAAAGCCAACAGAAATAAAGTTCACCCTCTTATATATACAAGAAATTTAAAAAGAGCTGCACCTCACCATAGAATCTTGTGTGCTACTCCACTATGTGGTACTTACTAATCAGATGTTCAGTGAATAATATGGGAGGTAATTAAGTAAGTCAATTTTAATCTAAGTAAAAATTAACAAAACTGAACAAAAAAGTTTCAAAAATTGGAGCTTAGAGATTGTGAATGGGTTGTTCCTAGGTTTAGGTTGGAGAAAAACATGTTGCTCTTCCTAGACAGCTACCTCATGGTGAAACACACATTTTGAGACTTTTTGCATGCTGATCTATGGTTTCAAGCCATGGAATTCCATTTGGTCTCCTCACGTGCAGCATCAGCAGCTCCTGCTGTGTGTTGCTAGTAGCACCTTTTGCCCATTCTTCATAACTTACGCTGTAGTAAAGACCGAGGGACTGACTTAAAATGTTTAAAATCTTGGTGGAGGAGAGTGAGGAATGTAAAAAACTAAACCAAGATAAAGAGAGTGGAAAAAAAGTGAAAGTAGCAGAATGAGTGGAAAATGCTGAGAGGCTCTTTTGTCCTTTTCATTCCTATCGATTACTGTCTGCTCTGTTCCTTCCTTTATCTTTCTTTGCTGTATCATGTGGCATACTGCAAGCTTTAGAACACTGTGCTCTGATACAATGGCAAAGAGCCAACACATGCAGGACCTGAAAATACCAAAGAGATGAACAATGTTCACGAGTGGGGGCTGTTTGCATAATGTGAGATTTCATGTCTATGGAAAAAAGGTCACGAACAGGAGAGGGTCTGCCCTGTCGTCTGAGCATGAGGGATAGAGGGCTCACACATTTACAGAACTCAGGAGATGGAAGGTTTTTATTGCTTTTAGATGAGAGTTGTATGAGTTCTTAAGAGGGCTGAGGAAATACTGAAAAAACTCTCCACCAGCATTTGCTCAAACTTTTAAATGAATTCAGTTTAGCTCTGTTTGTCCTTCATATGCATTCTAATGAACAAATATGCTGGTGATGAGACTCATACCCAGTGCAATCATTATGCAGATTATTCAGTGAAGGATTTGGAATAATGCATTGGTTAAGAGTGGATTCCTAAAAGAAAGAGGCAACTAATGAAATTTCATCTCTTCCCTGTTGATGCACTAGATATAAACAAAAGGCCTCATCCAGAGAGGCTTTTGTCCTATTCTAAAAAAGGTAATTCTGAAATTGTTTAATATTAAAATGTTTTTCCTGCTGGACCTGATCAGCCTCTCAAATGGAAAACACAGCCTAAGCATGCATATTTTATCAAAAACTTTTCATTTTCTTTCCTGTTTGTCTTTTTTCCTTAAAATGCAAAATCTTGGTTGAGGTACATTTTCTTGGCAGTAAGATGAAGTCTGAACTCTAGGAAAAAATTGTTAAAGTTCCTAACATTGACTTCACAATAAAAAACCACAGACATAAAAAAATCCAAATACCATAGATGCAGCCATCTTCTCTTATACCCTGCAGAATGGCTCTGGTAGAGAAAATGTCCAAAAAGAGAGGGAGTAAGGAAGAAAAAAGCTCCAGACTAGGGGAATATCTATTGCATGTTCTTGTTTCATGGTGGAAACATAGTAAAGACCCATTGATAATCTCTGCATCCAGTCAGTTTAAAAAATGAGAGTTTCCTGTGCTTGTTACTGACGGAGAGCAGTAAATGAGAGCAGCCCTGTGAGCACTGTGGCTGATGGCATGAGCCCCACTGGGCTCTGTCCCTGCTGCTCTGTGCTGTCACTGCACACACCAGTGCTGCAAGTCTGCTGCTCTCTGGCTGTGCCCACCAAGGGAAACTGCTCATGTCTCTCACAGGTGCTACACTGGCATCCAAGTTCATCATTCTTCAGACAGACTCCTCAAAGTAGTTCTGGAGAGCTGGTAACTAAATCATAGTGTGACATGCTTATCTGCAATTTCTAAAAGAAGTGTTCTTTGTGAGGCAGGCAATGATAGCAAAAACAAAACCAAAGCTAAAACCCCCAATGTTTTAAAACTATTTTGCTCTCATCACACAGAAACACAGAGCCAGGGGGATTTCAAGAAGCTAACTTTTTTTCAAATCTATCTTTCCTATTAACAATTTTCTATAAAGTATTTCTGTAATTTTCATAAGGTTCTTCCAGTGCTCCTCCTCCTTCCAGTTGCTGTGTTGTTTTCCATGCTAAGCAGCAAGTTGGCTGTCTGGCTCTCTTCATTCATTGTGACATTAGGTACTTAAGCCTAAGGCACCAACAGCTCTCAGAAGGTTGTGCAGGGTGGCAATGCCTTGATTCACAAGACAAAATGCATCCAGGCACACAACTCTGAGTTTCACTTATTTCTTGACCTGTGCTGACAATGTGCACTCTTTTTTCCTCCACTCCTAGGAGGGAGACATTAAGTCATCCAAATATTTGTTTTGGACACAAATACAGCTTAGTTGCAAAAACCACTGAATGTATATCAGCTGCAGACCTTATTTATAACTGCTGTGTTCTGTATGTAACTGATTGCTCCAGGAGGGCTCCCCAGATGGAGCTGAGCTGTTTGTGTTGGAGGCAGCGGCTGCAGAGCAGTGTCATTTGGTGGTCACCAGATAGCTGAGCTTTCTCAGTGCTCCTATGTACATACCCCAGCATACACTATTATTTTAAAAGTTACTAATAGTGCTTACTAAAATTCTGAAGGAAGATTTTTTTTTTTCCTCTTGTTCTGCAAAGTTTTTGCTTTTCCTTTTGCACTGAGGTCATAATTCTACTTCTCCTCTCAAACCTCTTTTGCCAAGTTGTCTTTTAAATTCATTCATCTAATGACAAAGCATACACAATGTAATTACTCTTTATTTATATATAATACCTAAATATTTTCCAAGTAATAGAGGGTAAGGAAAACCATAAAGATGAATCTCCTATGAAGTCACCTAAGACAGAGATTATGTTCTTTCTTCCCAGAGTGACAGCACAAAGGAAGTTCACTGACTCCAACACAAGAGATGAAACAGAGAGATTCAGCTCAAATAGACTCAGTGGATAAGCAAAAAAAAGGATTTTCACAGGAAAACATTCTATAAATAGATCTGGAATTTGATGGCATTGTATTTCAACAATAATGATGGTAATAATAATAACAATAAATACTTCTTTATACCTGTCATGACACCACCTCAAGTAATTAAAAAATAATATGCCCTGAAGCTATAAACAAATAATTTGGTGATTATCTGGATGAATGCTTTTAGTGCAGCAAACCCAGCATAAACTCAAGGAATGAAGTTATGAGAGAGTCTGAGCAGCAGAAGCCCTTCTGCTTGAAGAGATGTACATTGATATCTGTTTCTATACCTTGCTCCTAAGCTAACAAAAATGTCCCTAAAATAACATGACACCAAAACACAGATTAGGTCAGAAGGGAATGTTGGCAAACACCATCACAATCCAGAGATCCTCCAGGGCTCCACTCAAGAGTAAATAGTTCCACACAGCCATGAGTACCCAATAGGAGCTGCTGAAAGAATTAATTGTGCCCTGCTCAGGTTTCATCTCTCCAGCAAATGTCCTACTGAGAGTAATAAAATACTGGATAACAGTAGATTACAACATCAGGAGTTCTGAAAGCATTCAAAGAGTGACACTCCTGAAGAACTCCTTTAGACGCTATACCCAAATTCCACATAAGAATGGTAGTGGTGGCATTTTAGAAAGATGCTGATACATGATCTAGATATATTTTTGTATTCTGTGTTTCTATTTCAAAGTATTTGAAATGATCATTAAATTCTGAAAGAATGCACATAAAAAGGTGAAGCTTTTTTCCTCACATTTTGGTGATTAGTAAACCACAGTATGATCTTTATATGTTTCCTATTCATCACAAGTCTGAGGAACATAAAATCCCTTAAGAACAGGGAAAAATTACTATGCAATCACAGAAATGGTATGCTCCAAATTAGGTTGATTTATTTGGTTTTTAAATGTGAGAAATATAACTCCATTAGAAAATTGTGTCAACATCCTTAGGAGTAAAAAGGGACACAAATTTAAGTTTTGAATATACCCTTGCAGCATATTTTGGAGGCAAGCAGGCAGAGACTATCTTAGATCTGAAATAAATACTTCTGAAGATGAAAACTTATTAGAAATGATCATCACCTCCAGTTCTGTGCACTCAGGAGGGAAATGCAGCTCCCATGCTTTATCTTGTTAGTGAACAGACCATCATGGACTGGAGCAGCACAGTCCATGAACAGAAGGGCAAAATCCTTGTGTGCAGTTCAGGTACAGATGCTGATTATGGAAGTCACCTTATCTTGTTGCAAAGCAGCCCCGTGGCTGGAGGAGCCTTGTGCAGCTATGTGTCTCTGCAGTGCCCTAAACAATGTGTCCTCCAGCAGCCACTGCAGGAACCCATCCCCTTGGGCAGGATGGCAGGGATGAGCTGGGCAGCTGCAGAAGGACCTGCTCCACTACAACTAAAACAATGGCTGTCTGCTCGATGTTCTGTGTACAAGTGCTCATTTTAATTAAGCTTTAATCTCCTCAATCTCCACACTAATCCTTGGTTCTCTATAATATTATTCCCACAGAGGACTCCAGGGTATTTTCTGGCAACAAACAAGTCTTAGCTGCTGGGTTTGTTCTGGTGTACAGACTCCTGCGTATCCATCTTTATATTCTAAGAAACATGTGAGGCAGCAAAAATATCACTGTTTGAGCATTAATTGGATGATAATGGCAATTTATGGATTCGAGGAGGAGAAAAGGTGCCACTAGAGTGTGTAAAGTGGGCAGCTGGCACAGTAGCTTTTGCCAACATTTGTGTCAACGTGGGAGTACAGCAATATGGTAGCTGTTAACGTTGCACTCAATAAATGTCTCCCCATATGTGAAGATGTGACTAGCCTTTTGGAGGAAGAAGCTGAATATTCTCTGTATCTGTGGCAGGATTTTAAGTGTAATCCTAACAAATCTCAGCAGGCCTTCATGTGTGCTTAAATACTGTAGACATAAAATTGCTTTGTTGAAATGAAGTGTATAGGGAAGCAGTGAAATAATAATGTAGTAATTCACACATTGAATTATCTGGAGAAAAACAGTGTAATGCTCAACATGGCACTTTTTCTCAGCTGATTCAAGCCTTAAGGAAAAATACACAGGCCTGTTGTCCAGTGCATGTGACTATTTTTGTTACTAAGTGACTTGAATTCTGTATTATATATTTGTGCATCCACAAAGGCACTGAAGTTATTTCCAGCTTTCATTTTTTTCATTAGAAATAGGAAGGACATTAAAATTATTATTTTAAGACTGAAGAAATTGTTTCTGTTACACATTAACTTGTAACTATTGGAGTTAAACAGCAAAGACAATAATGTAGATAAAATGGCACTAGACCTTTTTAGGGTATTTTTCTACAGATATTTCTTGCCATGAGGTTTCCTCCTGTGGATTTCCTACAACACTTACACAATGATTCACTAGATTCTTTTAATAGGGAAAAAATCTGGTGTTAGGGTTCTGTCCTCTAGTCATGTTTTGTTTTCATTTTGCCATGACATTTCTCTCTGTAAGGAGTGTGCCCATCCTTTCTCCACCTCTTCAAAACCCTTCTTCCCCTGCCTCTGTCCACCACTGCTACTCTTCTGTCATCCCTACACAACTGCTAATTCTGAATAAATCCCATAGCCCCATTCCCTCACAAGAAAGTTCTCTATAATAAAAATTTATCTTGACATCAACAACTGAAACATCATCATCATTCTGAAGAATCAAACCTACTGAGATTTTAAAGAATTTTTGTCTGTGATTTTTTTTTGAAGCCTCAAAAATCTTGATTTATCGATGCAAGTAAAACAAACAGAGCTGCAGAAAATTCAGAATAAATGCTATGTAACAAAGTGTCCAACCAAGCCACTTGTAAAATCAAATGGCTACACAGGTAGAGAAAATTTTCCATTTGGTTTTAATGATCCCTACTCACTCTCCAACCAGCCAACAAAATGAGGATTCTACCCACAGAACATCACCCATGCATTTATTTTTACACTGACATAAGCATAGACTGTCTTTTATGAAAGGATTTGGGAATGTAAGGTGGTTTAGGACAAAAAGACAATATTAAATGGCAGTGCTACTTCAAACTAAAATGACAAAATGCCTTACTAAAGTTCTTTGGGTACTATGATGGACAAAAATGCTCTTGTATGCATAGGAAATTAAGTTTTATAGTTTCACATGCAAATATAAGAAGGGCCATTTACACTTTCTTACTGAAAAGCTAATGACTTTCACATTTCCTAATAAAACACTTTCAACAAGCCTCATTAATGCAGCTATTTACATTCACAGTTATTGGCATAAGCACACAAAAAGGGAAGATACTTTCTCTACCCTATCTCTCAAGCCTAAAAACTTGAAATTTATAGCTGTAGAGAAATATCAAACAGCAACATTGCCTCACAGCAAAACCCAAGCATAAAATAGCACCCTCTGAATGGAAATGAAGATCCTGAAATGTTGCTCTGAAAGTGAGACATCAGCAGGCTGATTTTAGCAGCAGGTGGCCAAGAAAGGCCAAGGCAGAGGTTGAGTATAATTTTTCCTGCCAGCATGGGGTCAGCCCACCACAGAGGAGTGAAGAGCTCACAGGGATGGGTCTGGATCTTCCCCAAGAAGGACAGAGGAGTGGGCAACCTGAGCACTCTGCAAAGCCACCACTTCTCTTCCAGTAGAAGAGCAAGGCTTTATTGTGTGGTTGCCTCATCTGTATTTACCAAAGAGGTGGAAGAGCAGCCTCATGCTGCCATCACTAGACTGGTGGGACAGCACTGAAATTGAGGGATGAATCTCCTACTTGCTCTCTCCTGTGGTGTTCCAGTGCCCCAAGGAGAGCAGAATTTGTGCACTCACTCTTTGTTCAGAGGGGGTTGAGATCCATCCCTGTGGCTGCTGCTTCCACTCAGAAAGCTCTTTTTGAGCAGATCTTACTGCTTCCAGCTCAGAAAGCTCTTTTTGAGCAGATCCTACCTGCTGAGTTAGGCCTGGCTTGCAGCCAGTCCCTGGGTGGAGATCTGTCCTGTGGATGCTGCTGCATGGTTTGTGCGTTTGATAACGACAAGATAAGGCTGCAGCCATGGCTGTGCTGGCCAGCTGTCCTCAGCCTGCCTTCCAAACACCAAACAAGTCTTGGGACAAATACCACTGGGGAAATACTGCATAACTGCATTTTGCATAGAGAGTACTCTGCCATGACACAGACTGTGCTATTTTGGAAAAGTTTCTTAATCAACGGTAAATAATCTTGTATCAAAATAAAGACAGCTGGGACATAATACTCTACATAACTAATTTTCCAATAAGAATTAAAATTAAGGGAAAAACCAGTAAATCCAAGCATGCTGACCCATGTGAGATACATGAAAATGGAAGGTTATACTTATGAAATTTATAAAACCAAGTACTATTTGTTTTAAGTCAATCACTGCTCTGGTGGGGTTTAGAATGCTAAGGCAACTTTAAGCAAAACCACTTCAGTTGCAGAGTAAAAGCACCTATTTCTTAAAATAGGTGTCTGACATCCCTCTCTGTAGAAAAGAGCATTTTGCACATATATAAATAAAGTTATAAAATTCCACTCAGAAAACAAGCAACAAACAAACAAGCAAACAAGTAAACCTTTATCCTAGAGCATCTGTGATCCAAAGACATTCAAGTCCAAGAAAACAAACCACATTTCAGCTTTGTACAAATACCAAAGTGCAAGTCTAACCATCCCTTCAGAAAAGGGCACCATCTCTTACATCTTATTTCCAAATCACATACATGTTCTCCCCTCTTCCAAAAATAAATATTGAAAAGTATTAATTTCATGGAAACAGCCATTTTTCTTTTGAACAGATGGGAAACCTGATGGACTGGGATGCAGCGAATCCCTTATTTGCTGATTTCAGGAAGAGATATTTCTGATTTCGAAAGTTGGTTTTAGAGAGCTTTCTGACTTCATGGCTTGGGAGAAGACCAATAATGTAGAAAATACAATTGTATGTTGATAAATTCTGGAGATAAGTGGGAACCAGACAAAATAAATGTAAGTCACGTATCTGAAAAAAAATACACATTGTAGTTGTCTTCATAACATGGGTATTCCCACTCAACTCCCCAAGTCACTGCATACTCAGGATTGCATCAAGCCATTAATTGTACAGTAAATTCTGCTTCTGCTCCCCATAGCATCAGCACTCCCTAGTTTCCCCATATCCGAGCATCCCATTGAATCTTATTTTCCCTTCAGGCAGTGGGTCAGGTTCTCCCAAGCCCCTCCATTCCAGTTTCTCTGCACTCTTTAGCCTGTTCCTCTCTCAGCTGCTCACCTGTCTCGCAGTGCCCAGCAGTGCTGTACCTCGTGCAGGGGTGCTGTGGGATCCTGGCTGGGGGAGCTGCCGTCACTCACTCCAGCTGCAGATGGAAACTTCTCCTGGGCCCTTCCCGTCACCGAGGGCTCCGCGCTGCCCTGCTGCTGCTCCTCCCCCTGCTCCTGCCAGCCCCTCGTTCGGACTCAGAGAAGAGAGGTTTTGTTCAAACTTGTGTTGGGGCCTCATGAGGGAGCGGTCCTGCCCACTCTGGCCACCTGCCAGACTCCAAAGACACCTGAAGGGAAGGGTCAGCAAGGATCTGGGATATTACTGTTCTGGTCCCAAAGGCAGATGGGCATGACCTGTGAGCTCCGAAGGCACTGTGCCTACCAAAATCCCTTTGCAGGCAGCACTCCTGATAACCTCCCAGTACCAGAGCTGGGGAGGCTGAGCAGGGGAGAGGAGGAGGTGGCTGCACAGCCAGGCTTCCCCTGCTGCCACTGTCATCGCATTTGCATTGCAGGGAGATGATCTGGCTGCCTTTGTGTGGCCCTTTGGCAGGAGCCCAGCAGCATTTCTGTGCCACTGCTCACATTGTACTGCAGGAGTATAAACACAGGCTTGTCCACAGTGCTCTCAACAGCTCTGGAGGAAATCCATGATTGCCCAGTGTCAAATAGGCCAGAGAGGCTGGGCTTTCTGTACACCAGCTACTGTCCTTATCCTAATACCCTGACTCTTGTAGGAATGTGGAAATATGCTGGTATCAGAGAAATAGGACAGCATGATGTTCCTGTGATAAATATTCTCATTCAGAGCTTGATGCTACAACATTTTCTTTAATGCTCTACTATTTCTAAAGATCCAGACGGGTCAGTGTTTAACATTTCTCAAGACCATGTCAAGGTGCCACAGAGAAATATAACTGTGGCAGAAAATATATAATGTCTGAGAACAAAAAAAAGATATTTGCTAGTGTGAGGAGAAAAATTATTTTGATACCAGATAATAACATCTCAACCAATCCTTTCCCTACACTATAAATATTTAAAGGCATAAACTGTGTTATCAATACTCTACTCCCTCCTGTCCAATTTCTCTTTGACAGAGAGAATAATTCTGTAAAACATAAAGACAAGATCTTTCATCTACCTAGAAATCTTAGTACCCTACTGGCTAGGCACTGTAGATGAGCTACTTAGATGAGATACTGGACCATTATGCTGATTTTGCATGGATTTACAGAACCACACAAATTTCCATGCCTGAGAACACAAGAAATAGATCAGAAAAAAACCCATCAAGGTTGGTCCTCTCCAAGCTTTGAGATCTCTAGGCTGGAAATAAATTCCACTGCGCTTCCTGAATTTAATGCACAAACTTGAAACCCTCTGGCCTTCCTTGCTGATCTTTCTGCCTCTTCAGCCCCAGCTGGACAGGCCCTGGTCCAGTCTGCCACAAACATGGGGTGTCCACCTCCCCCTGGGCCCCACCAGGTACAGAGCAGGAGCTCATGTTGCTCCTACAGGGAGCAGGGGAAATTCCAGCAGCTTGAACAGAAGCTGGTGTACATCCTACAGCCCCAGATGATGTGGGGGGTTTTTCATTTCTGTGTTACCACTCGGGCAGAGCTGCTTTGCCCAAGGAAAGCCCTTTCCTGTCTGTAGTGAGTGGTATCTAGGAAAGCATAGGTGTGCAGGCAGGACCTCCATCTGCTCCCCTTTGCCTGTCCCACAGTGCAGCAGGCACAGGGGTGAGGCACACACAGGAACACTCTCAGCTGCTGCTTCACTTGTCTGAATCACAACATGGCACTTCATGAATAACCCCTTTTCCACAAAGACAAAAGAAGGATTTTGCTGCTGACTTCCCTAATGCTGCAGAGACCAGCTGATTAAACTCTTTGGAAATGCATGTAAATTATCTTTATTGCACTGACTTCAATGAAGCTAGACAAACTTACACCCACTAGGAAACGAATCCTTATGTATTACTGCAGTAATGTACAACTGGACAAAGCTACAAATATAAATAAGAATATGAAAGAAAAAGAATCTTTCTCTTTCCTAGAAGCTGTTACTCCATTAGATTTCCACAGGACTGTAAAAGTCTTCAGGCTACAGACTTTATTCTCTCTACCTTTCACCTGAAATTAATTTTGTTTTAAACAAATGTAATCTTTATTATTTTTTCCTATCCCAATTCAGTTACTATTTCCTGCTCTGCATTTAATTCCTAATAAGAAATTAAATATGTACCCTGATCAAAAAAATTTTTTTCTTTTGAATTACCCAAATGTTTAAACTCTGCTTCTGTGGCAAAGAGATGGCACTCTGATGAACAGAGCCATCTACAGAAATCTTTTTGATAATGGTGTCCTTCTTTCAAATCCAAACATTTCCTTGATGTAGAATACAAATTGAGCTCTAGTGTATAAGTCAGCTAGGATTTCAAAGTTGGCCTTTATACTTTGCCATTAATTAATTCCGTCCAAGAAATTCAAACAAAGATACAAACAAAAAAGTTCTCTAAATACATTACATAAGGCATTCAGAATATTCTAATTCATTCCCCTCCAGGAACACAGCAGAGTCAAAGAATAGTGTACACAGCATGTTTGGACTGTATAAAGAGCACTAGAAACTGTAAGAATAGTTTAAAACCCATTTATTTAAAGCTCTCCACTATAAGAGCTATTGTAGAGTGTTTGCTAATCAATCTACACTTCTGAGTTCTAAACAATTGCAGGCTAAATGAAGTGTGCTTTTCTTCACTTTCAGATGCAGGAACAAAGTTTCCTCTCAAAAGGGAGGAAATGCAAGCAGAAGGCAGAAGACCTCTTCCAAAACTTACTGGAACTTCTGAGTAGTTTAAATATTGGCTAGAAAGTCAGAAACTCTTGTTTGTGATGTGAGAAAGAGACATTCCCAATGCACCCCATGAACAGCTCTAAATCAGGTAGAACAAGTGTTTTCTCTGATACAATGAGGAAAGCTTCCAAAATCAGGGGAAACTAATACAAATTACTTAAAAATTTTTTAAAATTTCGTTTTCTTGCACTTATCACAAAATAACTAAATCAGAAGCTGAGAATATGGGTCACTGGTCAGTCAGCTTAGTGAGATCTTGCAAGCTGAGTAATCAAAAATGGTTTGTGCTTAGGAGTAAGTACAACAGCATGAAGAACAAGGCAGCTATGTTCGCTCAGCCTGAAAGCACACTAAGAGTTTTATTCTTCTCAAGATTCACTTAGTTCAACTTGTATAGAAACACAAGGGAAACTTATCACCTCACCTTTAGCACAAATCTTGGTAGTATTCATCCACCTGAAACCAGATTTCCTAGACAGAGAAAGAGGCACAGTCACAAATGCAATGTCAGAAAGTAAAAGAAAAAAGAAAGTGAAAAGCAGGCTTTGCTGTGCTCACCACTAGCTCACAGATGACACCTCCTTCCTTGTCCCTCCTTTGTGACAATTTCTATAAAAGGCCACAGAGCTTAGCATCATCAGTGTTATAAGTACCATTAACTTCTAAGAGATTTCCCTAGGCCATTATCTCCTACTCTTAGCTGATTATTCCCTGGAGCCCAGCTCACAGAACACTAATTTGTGCTAGGACCTTGTATAGTCATTGTTTTTGTGCAGCCCATCTCATTATTTTCTTGTAATCTTATTTACTGTGCAGTGAGACCTCAGAAAGTCCCACACCAAACTGGATACTTTATAGGACTAAATTCCTAACAGTTGATTGTGAGCATGCTGCATGAGAAAGCCAATATTTGACATAATCTTCACTTTTTATTTTGACACAGATCTACAATAATGGACAATCTCAACAGAATTTTAGGTTACATTAACTTGCAGCATTGCCTGAGACTGTTTGAGAAGATGCAGCTCCTGTAAAGGACAGAGATTAATTCCAGTGCCTATATGGGCATAGAGAAGCATATGTATTTCTATTTTTCTTTGATCATGTTTGATAACAAAGACTATATTTTCATCATGTAAATTTTGAGGGATTTGAGGTTTGTGTTTAACATGCACTATAATTAGTGCAAGCTGTTTAAATATTCATCAATGCTCTTTAGGCACTGAACCACAGGCATTGAAAGGCAAAAAAAAAGAAATAACTTCACTTATATATTATAGGAATCAGCTACTGGGAACAATCTAAATTGAACTGGGAACAGTTTAAATTGAAACCAAGAAAAGATCAATGATTTAGTTCTGTCCTCCCTATAATAAGTGCTAAATGTCTGGATTCAGTCTTTTTAATCCACCTGGGAACTGAAGACATAACTAAAACCATACTGAATGCATTGTCTCTCTCACCTAAATATCCCAAACCCAGAGGAAGCTGATGCCTGCATTCTCAGAGCTTATCTATCTGCAGAGCTTTGTAGTCTCTCATTCAAGAATTTGGATTTTCTCTGAGATATGTGGCTTGGAAATGAGTCTGGCACAATATAATCTCTTTTGTTATGTAATTGGAAAACTTCATATCTTCTTTTAATATTAACATGGGTTTCAAAGGAAAGAGTAAATTCCACTTTTCTTAAGGAAACAAAGCCCATCTGATCCCACAGCTTTGCAATGTACAGACAGACATCCAGGCATGAGGAGCAGGCTCTGCTGTTTGTCCATGAAAAGCAGCATCATGAGATGCTATCTGTATTTTTATTGTGACTACAGTGTACAGACCACATATTCTGGTGTGGTGACAGATGAATAGTTCCCCAGCACAGCGTGGGATGATGGCCCATTATACAGCTAAGGGTCTGTAAGGAAGGTTTCCATGACAGCATTCTGTGTATCACTGGTATTTTGGAAATAACATTCAGCTTTGATCTCTGACTTCTACAGGTTTTACTGTTCCCATGAAACATTATAGTCAAGCAAAAAAAAAAAAAAAAAATACAAGCCAGGGCTAGCATGAATATTATATATACAGCCAGGAATGCCTGGAAGTGATATTCCTGTGATAAACTGTAGAGCTAAGTGATAAACCACAGAGCTATTTGTTAAATGCACCTATTAAATATCTTTAATTACCTGTTCTACTCTCTGGCCAGTAACCATTCTGTCTTGGGACTTATTCTGAAGTTTTATACTGCTGAATAGGTTCAGACAGCTGGCATTTCCAGCCTGCTGTCTACAATAAAATATAGGATATGTTTTGAAAACAAAAACTATTCAAAGCCCCAGAGAAGTTAGCTTCAATCCTGGGCCAAAAAAAAGGGCTTTTCTATACATTAAAACTTGATGGCTTTTATGCTCCACAGAGCTGAGGATGAGTTTAGCACTGAATGACAGGGGAGAGTTGGGACAGGAAGGGCCTTAAGAATACTTCACATTCAGATGTTGTTCCAAGTAAAGTTATAATCTGTTTTGCAGCTGTTTATTCCTCTACATTTGGACAGGAATTTCCAAGGGGTCTGAAGGATCTAGATGCCCAGTTCCTATTGAATTTCAGTAGCATTCCACCCCTTAACTCCAGTGGGCTGCTCTGAAGGCTGTGAGACATGAAACACAGCCTCTGTAGTGAGTTTAAACAAACAGTGGGGATCTGTGATTTTTCAAGAACAAGGCCACAATACAGGTCTTATATACAGCACAGGGAGAGGTCCTGTGCAACTTTCTGCTAGTTTGGAAATGAGACTTTTCTCAATCCACACATGACTCTGCTAAAGCAAAATACACTATCACATTATGCATATCTGTCTGTAAGCATGTACTTACAATTTATATACAATAAAATATCTAACTGGCTGCCATCTGCTTAAGGGGCTTTTCTCTTAATCATCTGAATTTCAAAGCATAGAGAAAATTGCAGAAGGATTTTAATTGTATACAAGATCTAAGCTTAGATAAACCACCTACATGGATTCTTAATCTTTTGTGGGCAGCCAGTACTTCTTAATCAGTGTAAAAAGAATTCAATAATAAACACAAACACTGAGTGACAATACAAAAGCATGGATTTTCTAGCACATTTGAACATATGGAAAGAAAAAATTATCTCTGATAAGGAAGAGAAGATGTAGTGTTTCCAAAATGCAGCTTTTATTAATCAATTTCCCCACATTTTTTAGAGGATTAAGAGTAAAATCTGAAGATGGAGAGAATGAAGTGGTCAGAATTCCTCAGCTGCACTCTCATGGACAGAGGAGAGACCTACTCACATTGTCCATTCCTAAAGTAAATCCCAAAGTGTTTTTCTGTATCAATGTCAGGCAGGAGCATGAGCCAATGGTGGCCTACTTTTCTGCATGCTCCTCCATTTCAAGCTCCAAATAAGTCAATAAAATATACCAGTGAATGTTTCCATCCTTACAAATGTTTTCAATTGCACCCTGTCAGGAAAGCAGTTTTGCTGGGGCATGGCAAGGAAATGAGCCTTTTGCTCCTGTTCTAAAAAATGCACTGATTTAACTTGTGAAAAAGTTGGGTGTAAAGGATTACCTGATATCCTTTGATAACAGGCAACAAGAAATCAGAGCTTCCACAGGAATCAACAAGAACAAGATACACTGGTGGCACCACAGTTAACCCAGCACAGCACTTTGCACTGTGGTACTGCCTAATGACTAACACAGTAAGAATTTGTGTGAGACACCAGAGCTAGGAGAAATTCTAGGGCCCTTAGCACAACACTAGCAGTGAGGGTACTACATGTGATAGAAATTTGTTGCTTCTCTAAATTTACAGCAGGTGAAGGGGTGAGATGGAGAAAAGCAATGTTTAACCTTCCTCAGGGCTGGGTAACATGCTCAAGAGACACACTTGGCTCTGGTAGCTTTCTTCAAAAGGAGAGGTTGTTGTTCTGAATTTGTAGCCAGCTCTGCTTAGCTACTCACCTGCTTTCTACCCACAAGTCTCATCTTAGACTTGTTTCATGTTCTTTGAAAAGGTCTTAGGTTAGAGCATGGAGCTAATAATGCCAGGGCTGTGGGTTCAGTCCGTGTATAGGCCATTCACTTCAGAGTTGGACTTGATGATTCTTGTGGATCCCTTCCAACCCAGAATATTCTGTGTTTCTGTGGTTTGGAGAAGTTTGGTCTGTGGGAAGAGGCAGTCTTCAATTTCTGAGGAATGCCAGTAGTCACAAGAAGAAGTGATGGTAAATTACTAGATAGGATGCACCAGGAATCTGTGTAAGTGCATGTGGGGCTGTTCATTGCTACCTCAGATCATTTATCAGGTCCAAGCAGCACTCACTTCCATAGGAAAGGGTTATTACTTTACAAAAAAGAGCAAATGAAGAGGGGAAAAATGTGCTGCTCAGCCACTGTCTTCCCTATTTTTCTCACCAGGCTTTTGTTTATTCTTTCACAGTGTTCCCTATCCTCATCTAAAGTGCAAGGTAGCCAGATTGAGGAGGACATGCTTGGGGCATTTGCAGACTGTTTGGGATACAGAAGCTGCAGAATTTCCCAGGTGAGCAGGCACTCTGAGCCCACAGAGAGGGCTGGCACTTTGCCCTGCATCCAGAGACCCTCCTCACATAGAGGGAAGTGTGTTACGTGCCCTACAAGTCTGACAACTGGCTCCTCTCTGTTCCAGTCTTTTTGGCAATATCACTTTGGAAAAAGCATGGTACAAAATGTGGGATGGCAATCAAACAAACCTACAGTCAAGGGCAAAACAACTATGTCAATAGTGAGGTTTGATGATGAGGTATTCCCAACCCAGACAATCTGGATATGCAACCTGCTCAAGCCAAAGTCAGAAAATAAAAATGAAGTATGAATTAGCAAGCTGTGAAGGAAGCCAAAGAAGATTTTTGACTTTCTGCCTTTCTTGATCTCTTGGCAGCTGACAAGCTTTTGAGCTGGCAGAGGCTGCCTTACCTACCAGGACTGTCCAGCCCAGGGAGGGCTGAAGGAAGGCTGCAGAGGGCAGGTACAGGAAAATGGGCAGAAACAGCAGCACTTTTCAGCAAATTAGAGCATGGAAGTGTACAAAGCACTTAGATACCTCATTTTAAAAATTGTATGTCATGGGGAGGTGAAGATAGATGCATCTTGGGAAGAGTTTTACTTCTGCTCTGAATATTCTGGCAGCATGATATTGTGCACTTGGCAAGGTTCCCTAAAATCAAAACCTTAAATCAATGGGCAATGTATGCCAGTATTTCTTCAGCTCAGAGATGGGCTTCTCTTCTGGATTTCCTTTTTAAATCTTTTCCTTACTGATGAAAATTTCAAGGAACTTGAGCTGTAGAAAATGCATTGCAGACCCCCACTTTTAAACAGATGCCATTTTATAGAAGCTGGTAAAGTCTGGGGCTCCCTGGTTGTTTTGCTTTCTCTCCCTGACTGCAGTGAAACCCAGCTATGTAACATCTGATGCCTACAATTCACTCATCAGCAGCTATTCTGCTCTGTTTTTTTCTTCCCAAAGAGAATACCAGGCAGCTCTAATCAAAGTTGATGTAGATCAATGTGAGCTTTTACTTTCATTATATTTAAAGGGACATACGATTTATTGATTTGCGTATCAAATTTTAGCACACGTGTTTTCTCTCTTGTCTACAGTCAATGCAGCAGATCTGTAGATCTAAATGTCATGCAGTACAAAACCAGAGTAATATCAGGAAGATGATTAGGGAAAGATATTGGCATAGGACATTTTTATGTTATAATTTCAAGTTTTTAATATGCAAAGATGACTACTTGAGTGCAAAGTTTGAGCCCTGAAAAAGCATTAAATCTGAATGTCCTTGCTCTGTGGGGGTTTATAAAATGCCTGTTTGTTTGATTTAAACATGATGTCCTATTTCCAGATATTTTTAAATTATTTAAAATTAAAAGCTAATTTATCTCACAGTGTTGACAATTAGTTTAAACAAGCAAAGAGCTGTTTTTTTAAACAAAGAAAAAGCCCACATACTGTGCTGCCATATATCCTTTGTTTAATATGCCTTTTTGTTCTTGTTTTTCCTGAACAACATGGTCCAATTATACATCTGACATAAGCTTATCAGCAGAGGCAGGAATTAGGTAGTATTCACCTCACTGGCCATGTACAGGCATGCACATGTTAGAGATTCAGTCTGACAACTGCCTAGGCTCCCTCTACAGTCCAAGGAGCAGGAAAGGCACCTCATTCTACTCCATCCCCATCTTGGTGTCCTCTCCAGGGACCAGCTCCACCTACACAGCTCACCTTGACTATTTAGCTGAAATTCATAAAGCAAAATACAAAAGATATGGGTCCCAGCTGCAGTGAAAGCTGCTGCTTTTACTTGAGATCAACTCTTCTTAATTTCACCTGTCTGACCCAGCCCCAGTGCCTCCCTTCAGCAATGCATTACAGGCTACTTCCGTGAGATTAGAGCATTCTTACTGTCAGGCAAAAGAAAAAGGGACTTGCTGAATCATGTCCTCAGTCTAAAAGAAATACTGATGTTCACTTGTTAAACCCTATAAATTATATAACATTCTTAATGGGGTTAACTAACACAGTGTTAAGGATAAAGCAAACTGACAGTGGTAGTGTCTCTAACATAAGAGAGAAGCTTTTAGCACCTTTGACCTGTCCTGCTCCTTCCCTGAAGTGCAGAAATATCATTCATATTTCTTTCTCCTTGGAAGCAGGGGAAAGGAACATGGAATATAAGATAATACTTATGAGTGACAGCATGATTGTCCACTAAGGAGGCATCATCAGCCACTAATAATTCATTTTTTCAGGGCATAATGTACATCTATCATGTGTACATCATCTGCATATTAGCAGAGCTGAAGCTGGGGACAGAGAATACCCAGAGTTTTGCTTTTTCTGTGTGAATAAAGGCATGATCCCATGTGAATGACTCACTGCTGTTGTGTAAGCTTGTAAGCATCTTTGCGTGAAAGATGAAGGCATTTTAGATGAGCCTGCTCGAATCAGTGCCATCCTCCCAAGCTTGAGAACATCATTCTGAAGAACACAGACTTGAAATGCAACAAGATCTGAGCTACAGTATTGCTGGAAAAGAAATCTACCAAAGATCACCTAAGAAGTATTTGTTAATTCAATTTAAAATTCAGCTTGACCATGGAAATGCCTCTGGTCAGGATCCTTTTGAACTACAACTCCAGTCATGCAGCATTTCTGAGGAAAGGTGTGGTCATTCCAAGTCCATTTTAGGGAAATGATAAGTCTGAAACACACACTAAAGGGAAGTTAAGTTTCATGGTAATATTTTTAAGAATTTGTTTCAACAGTAGCAGATTGATCAATATCTTTAGTTCTTATTTGCAGTTTTAAAGGAAACTTTATATCCCTGCCTCCAGTTTTCACTAAACTTGGCCTGTCAGGATGAATGTGTGCTCATATGAAACCCCACAGCATGGCTGTGGTACCATAGGTCATAGGCTGGGTACCAGCCCCTGCTGCTGTCCTCCTCTGCTCAGCCATACCAGCTGCTTGGACAGCCAGGGGAGGAGAGGAGCTCCCTGGGAGCCCACAGATGCCCTGCCTGCTCCAAGGCCCCCTCCCCTCTCTGTGGCTGCTGGCTGTGCCCCCAAGTGTTGCCTGATGCATCTAGAGGAGCTGCTTGGCTCCCAGCGTGGCACACACCTCTTTTCTGGGACATGGAGGTGTGTACAGAGCCTGGGAAGCTGGGAGGGGCAGAGGTCTCCCATTTACAAGAGCTGGTACATTCCATTGTCACAAGACTGAAAGTACATATGGCCTTTATGCACTTAGAGCTGTTATTTCTGGCACTGGTTCCCACTATCTCACCAGTCCTGGAAAACCTATGAGCAGGTACTGCACAGATTACATCAACCACAGCCAAACATGAAAAATCTTGCAAAAATTTATCATCTTGCCTATGAAGTCTTGCCTAAGAGACGACACAAGGAAGATAATACAAACTTGAGAGACAAAACTTGTTTAGCAGGCCCTTGTTCTTTGCTCATCCAGGACAATGTGTTGAGCTCTTTGCTCCCCTGGGCAACTGCACTGAAGCTGGAACACTTCCCTCACACAGCCCAAATGCCGGTTTCCATTTTTTAGAGCTACATAATTCGATTTGCTCTGGTGGTTCAAAAGGTCAGTGGGGAAGGGATCCTGTGGAGAGGAGAGCGAGCAGCTCTCACTAACAAATGGGTGCTTGCCTTAGAAAACAGCACATGTCTGTTCACATCATCCAAACTGCTAAAACATCCCACTGAGAGAGAGCCTGTCACAGGAGGAGACTTTACAGATCTTTCAGCCACCAGGAGTTACACAAACATGAGCCAGAAAAAACATTTTGCTCTTTAAAAGGGAATCATTATAAATAGTGCTTGATAAAGTTCATTCTACTAATTTGTGGAATTGGGAGGGAAAACAGGACCCAGTTGTTTGAGGAAAGCATTCAGATGTAAAATGTGACTTCAGCTCGGTGGTGGTGTTGTGACAGGATAGAGACAAAAGGATATTCAAAACACACAGCTAGGAAAGGGGGAAGAAAAGCTGAATCCCAGCTGCCATGTAAGGACAATCATGGTGTGTGAGTTGGAAGGGAACCACCCAGGTCCAAGTCCACAGCCAGGGCAACAATTAATACAAAGGCAGCAGTTCTTGTAAAATTTCAAATATGCATTGCTAAGGTAAAGCAAAAGCATTTTCAGAGCAAATGAATAAAGGTAAAAAATACATTCCTTTCCACAAACAGAGCAGGTCAAAGCAGTGTTATTCCACAAACACAATGGATCACAAGAAATATTCCTCAGAAGTACTGTCCTGCCCTGCTCCCTCTGGAGTCAGAGAACTCACTAAAGGAGAAGAATTAGATCTGTACAGGAAGCATCAGTCTGCCACATTTATAGAGCATCTCTTGTCACAAAGGTTTTGAAAGATATTTAACATGCAGTGTTAGCAAGACCATTCAGCTACCAATGAATGGAAGCTTCTTGATCATACCACAAGAGTTGACCTCTCAGCCTGGAAGGCTCTGCAGTGGTGGGGCAGGAGAGCCCAGGCACATCCTCCTGGCACACACACTGTGCCCACTCTGCTGCCAGTGATCACCCTGGCTGTGCTAAGGGCACCCCAGCAACATCAGCACCACCTGAAAGCCTGCACAGAAACCCCCAGTGCTTTCACCTGCACACACCTCACTGCTGAGGCAGAATTGTAAGCATGGCAGATGTTGGCCCTGCTGATCTGTAGCTACTGGAAGCACTCAGAAAGGAGGAAGGGAAGGGAAGTGCCAAATCCACATTGACTGGCAGACAGTGATGTCCTTGGTGCTGTATAATCCTCCTGCTGACTCAAAGGTACACCAAAACCCAGCTGACTATAAGACATTTCTGAATAACTGCTCTCTGGTTTATAGAAGAACTGTGTGGAATGCTACATCCCAGAGCACCATGCTGACCATAACCTACCAAAGAAGTTGCACTACCTGCCTAGCTTGAGCAGACCCAAAGAAATTATTTAGACCTGCAATTACCTGTAGGGCACTCAGCCTTTTTAGCCCTGTGCTTAAAATGTCTGTTTATGACCTCTTCCCCTCCCACCCAACACAAGAGGAGATAATTAGTATGAAAAAGCAAGATGCTGGTAAGAGAATATTGTGAGGTCAAAATGTTTTATACATGTGGTTGAAAAAATAAAAAGCAGTTACTAAACTGTGGTTTACATAAAGTGCTCTTGGCATTATTTTTTTAAAGGCACAGCAGTCCTAGAAATACTCAAGTTGGGTGGTCAGTATTTTTGTTTCAGTTTCAAGCAACTGGTGGAAAATAGGAACAGACAAGCCATGAAAGCTTAAACCTAACTTTGGCTGCTTTTCTGGCAAGAAATCACTGCTCAGCCTGAAAATGTTGCCATAGTCTACAAGAATAAAACTGCAGATCAAATGGTATCTCAGAGTAAGTGTCAGTTTTAATGTACAAGGTCTTTATCATGAAACAGAACTAGGAAAAAAACCCCAAAACCACTGAGGGCATTGTGGCATTTTTTTTTCCCAGACAGTAACAAAACTCCTGAATGGTGCTATTTGTGGTTTGTGTCTCTGCATCAGGAACATGTGAATTTTGGTTTGTAATTATTCAGACACAGGACAGAAAGTCTGAGCCAAGGATAGGTTTTATTTCTGCTCTGAAACTGCCTTTCATACTTTCTTGAGATCGTTGAGGAATGACCCTCAAATCCTGGAGTGATACTCTGTGTTCTTAGATCAATGTGCAAATACATTAGGAGGAAAATTTTGTCAGAAACCACCTTTAGTCACTTCACTCACTTTCAGCCTTGCACTTCACAACTTTACAAATAAAAAAAAAGTGTTTCTAACAGCAGGGATAGCAAAGTCCTTGATAAATGACCCAGGAAAGAAACACTGCAGTGTTTAAAGAGAAGCTTAAACAAACACATATCAGAAATGTGTTTAAAGCTTCAGGAGCTCAGCTGGAGCTGCTGCTTTGCTGCTGGGGAGGCAGAGGATGGCTGTAAGGCTGTCCAGGCAGCTTTTGAAGGTGAGGTAGCCAGGCATCTCCTTTTTCACCCTCACCAAGGCAGGAACTTTGGCTTATGTGCTGAGGAAGTCCCAGAACTGACAGCCCCTAACCAGCTTAACCTGAAAATTTAGCCCTACCTAGAGGTGTTTCGCTCATTATACCAATAAAAATCAAAAGAAGATTAAAAGGAGAGGAATCACCTGTCACCACAGGTTATGGGATGTTCAAAAAGCTTTGTAGGTTCAATTGGGTTCAAAGCAATGTTTAGCTACCCTGCTGACACAACTGGATTTCCTGCTTTCTTGTTTTGAGTATTTGTGCTTCAGCTGCAGCTCTGTCCTTTCCTGCACAGTGGGCCATCTCCCTCCATGGCTGTGATCCAACAAAAAGAAAGCTTGTGCATGGGAAAAATGACAAAATTTTACCTTGTCCCCACAACCTTTCATCTAAAGTCTTGACTGTGTGCAAGAGGTACCAAATGCACCCAGGCAGCCATTTTCTGCACTCACACAGTAAATCAGGGCTTCTGGGTTTCTAGAGTTCAGCCATGGTTGATTCTTCATAAATACTGCTGAGTTCCTTCCTCTGCCTGCAAAGGGACAGCTCTGTGTCCTCATTTTCACTACTAGGATGTTTTTTGAAAAACTCACCATTATTTTGTACTTTGAAAACATGCTGTCTCTTCAAGCATAAAATTTTGGCACAGATAGAGCCTGGGGCTTTTATACAGTTAATTGATCAGATTATTTTGTTTAAAACTATTGTTCTGAATACAATTAGAATTTCTGGCTCTTGGACTGTGTTCATTTTGGCCTCATCACAGCTAAAATTCTGACTTGAAGCCCATATAAATATTTGCCCTTTTAGCAGTTATTTTGATTCTAATCATACTCATAGTTTGGTTGCCTTTTTTTAAAAGAAGAAAATACATATAAATCACATTAAATAGATCACTTTGCTACAGTTTTGCCATCAATGTCTGCTCTGCAGAGCAAGATATCAATGCCAGATTTTTCCAGCAACCTCTGTAGACATTTACTCTACTGTCCTGTAATTGCTTTAACATGTATTTTCCTGCACAAGCTAACTGTTCACCATTAATTTTATTAGCAGGAAGACTCTGCCTAATGTTCAAACTCCAGAAATTTCTACACTCATTCGTGTTTACTTAAATACCCCAATCAGTCTTAGCAAATTTAGTACTGTGCTGTGCAAACAGGCTGACCTCCAGCACCAGAGCCTTGCAAGGAAATCCCAACAGGTTTGAGGCACATACCCCAAGCCTTTTCAGAAGAGATCCATTTCAGCCTTTAAGCACATGAATCTCTGACACTGATTTATCCAAGAACAGTGTTTTCCTGTTCACTTCTGGAGGCAGATTTGGATAAAATGAATGGCTGGTAAATTAATACATGTCTGGCTTATAAAAACGGAGTTCAGGTTTTTCTAACAAAAACAAAATCCATTTTTGGATGGACTTCAGCCTGTGGACTGACTCTCCCCACATTCCCAGGTGTGCTTTGGCATTTTGTAGTGAACTAAGCCAGGACAATAAGACAGAGCCCTTAAAATCAGCTTGCCTGGTTCAGCTGAATAATGTTTCGATGTTTTCACAGCGGCAGGCGCTCTCTTTTGGCAGTGTACATAACAAAAGTTAGCATTTACAGCCATGCTCAGGCTGCACGCCGCTGTGCTGTTCCTGGGAGGGGCAGGGCCGGCCCCAGCGTGGAGCTGCAGCCTGCGGCAAGGGGAGCTCCCGTCTGCACGCACCATGTGTGCCTCGTGGAGCACAGCACGCTGCTCGAGACCACCTCATTTAAAACATTGACACGGAAATTTATCACGATTAACATGAATTATTGCCTGCCTTGCCAGTTTCTGCAGTGCAATGGAAGGTTTATTGTGGTCAGGACAGAAACACTGGAAAACCTACAGTGTTGCTTACTCAGAGCAGCTGCTCTGCAAAACACACGACTCAGGTGATCTGGCTTTGGGGTTGGAAATGCAGGGCTTTGCAGAAGGCACAAATCCCAAAACTGAAATGTGAGAATCTATACACCACAAATTTCTTTTGCCATATGCCACAGGTGCATCATGAGCTGTCTGAGATTCCCCAATGCATCACTCAAGATCCTATTCACTGTCCTTGCTCTGAAAATACTTTTAAAAAACCCTCAGTACACAAGGCATCCCATTTTTACCACAGCTTTTGGGAGAGGGAGAAGGAATTTATCAGAAGCATGTTTAAAGGAAGGTACAAATTTTTCTAGTTTTACAAGATTTTGGGGTTTTTTTTAACAGAAAAATAAACCCATGTTCCAATCAGTTCAACATACTATACAATAATGAATGTGCTGGAGCTCATTGTTATAGCCAGTGATGTTTCCAGTGTTCTTTACTCAATATGAGTGTATCTATACTAGAAGGATATAAACAAAGGGCCAGATGGGAATAAAAACAGACATTATAGCCAGACCTGATTATGGAAAGCTCCAGAACTGAATCCAGTGACTTTTTGTCAGACTGATGAATGCTATGCTGAAAGGCAGCCAGTAAGGAACTGGATACTTCTGGATAGCAGAATATGACACTTTCTTGGATATCTTTTTCCAATTGTAAGTGACTGTTACTGTTAAACAGTTCTGTCTTACTATTTGCATTCATCTGGCTGCAGCTTCCAGCTGATGATCTTCCTCATGCCTCTCTCCACTAGATTCAAGAGCCCATTAGAACCCATTAAAGTATTTATATGCTGTAATCAAGTTGCCCCTCAAGCATCTTCCTGATGTACTGCATAGATTGAGCACCTTAAAAATCTCTCCCTGGAAGGCATTATCTCTAGTCCTCAAGTGAGTCTGGGAATATTTGCATCGCTCTGCCTGCCTCCTAACAGCTGGCCTTTTTATTTGCTTTCTTTTTTTTAATTTGCCCTCTTTTTAAAACCCTGATCAGACCATCTTCCCCAATACCAATTTACCAAGAATATACAAAACCATATCACACATTTTCTCCTAATTTTATGCCTCATTCAGCCATCTGGGCATTTTTTCCCCAGGGCTGAATACATATTAGCAGTTACATATGAAATATTGTCTCAGTTGCCTTATACATCCAGCAATAGACACAGCACCCCTTTCCACAGCTGTAGCAGTCAATCCTTGCTCCTAAAGATGAATTCTTCCACTGAATCACTCAAACAGTTTAGGAAGTGGCTCAGATATTTCTGACACTCTGCTCCTCCCGTTATTTAGTATTCTACCAGTCACTGGGTTATGCCATTTTTAATGCTTACCCTCAGACTATGGAGAAACTGCACCTCCCTTTGAACCTGAGCAGTGAGGTGCACTTTACAGACTTGATTTTGCTGTGCTGATTAAAATATACACTGCAGTCAAAAAGTAAACTTAGCCCAGAGGTTGAAATCAGCTTTGTCTGACCACAAGAATTACACTGTTAGACTTCAGTTCTCTGTGTCTGAAATCTCTTTCCTAAGATTTTTTTGTACAAAATGAGAACTGTACCATTTTTATGGAAATGTCATTAAGTAAATTCCCTGATCTTACACAATGATGGTGATTTCTTCTGCTGCTCTTTTGCATTTCAAAACTTTTAATGTATGCTATTTGGTTTTCCCCCACTTACTTCTGTTTCTAATTCCTTACTTTGTTTTCTTATACAGTAGAATATGCTTTTAGCTAGAACAACATTTTCACGTAGCCAATGGATACTGGCTTTTTGTCCATCTAGAAAACTGTTAGAGATCTTTGAGACTTTTTTGATGTTTTGTGTGCACACGTGTCATAGTTGCCATTATTTTTATTCAGCCCTGATAAAGCAGACTTTGGGGGTCAGTCACCATAGACATCAGTGCTTGGGACTGGTTCTCTCTCCACTGGATCATATCCATTACTGATGTAATCAGGACATGATGATCAGCTTCTCTGAAAACACTGATTTCTGGCCCACCAAGCGACTCCTTTTACTCCATATAAATTAGACTCCAATTGCAGCTACTGTGTTTAAAGATAAAGAAATTTTGAAATAGAAATATGCCTTTAGAATAGGGAACTTAATAATGCTCCACTTTAGGTGCCTAAGAACTATGATGTGTAAGCTTAAGGGCCAAACTGGCCTTCTCCTGTAAACCTTGATCTTTTCACCACATTTTTGAGAAGAACTTGGGAAATTATGTATCATGTTCTCTCATTTTATTTATGACCCACAAAAGGTTCTCCACCAGTATCTTCTGATGGGCTTTACAGCAGTAATGCATTTGAATCAGAACTAATCTGTTCTCATTCACCAATGTAATTAATACAAGCAAAGGTCTCTATAACACCCAATTAGCAGACATGTGCATCATCAGAAAACTCATTCAGATTCATCCAATTCCAGGCTCCTAATTTTCCCAAAATATTATCTGAACTCTGTGCAGACCAAAGGCTTTTGATAAACTTGGCAAATTAAATGGTTGCAGCTACCTCAGTGCAGATAGCTCTATTCTTCATGGCTTAAAATCCTATCTGCAAAATCCTATGACTTCGAAACACTGTCACAGAAGAAAAAGATAAGCTGCTTATGGTAGTTGGAAAGCCATGTTAGATTACAGAGGAATTTGACTGTTTTCCTGGAGGAAATCTACATGTGTGTCAATTGTAGCAGCTAGAATTGGGTCTCCTGGTTATTTATGCAATTTGGGTAAAGAGAAAATTCCCTGCACAAGCTAAAGCTGGGAGGGCAGCTGCTGCTTCCCTCCCTGGCAGTACAGCACAGCACAGCACAGC
>JAHXMQ010000566.1:26830012-26892026 GCA_020466415.1 Ammodramus savannarum pratensis | reverse complement strand
CAGCAGGTTGGGAGAGGGGATTCTGCCTCTCAGTTCCACCCTTGTGAGACCCCACCTGGAGCACTGCATCCAGCTCTGGGATCCTCAGAACAGCAAAGATGTAGACCTGTATGACTGGGCCCAGAGGAGGCCAATAAGATAATCAGGAGGCTGGAGCACCTCTGCCATGAAGGCAGGCTGAGAGAGCTGGGGTTGTTCAGCTTTGACAGTGAAAATCATTGTGTGCTTTGAGACTGTGCTGCCTGACGAGCACTGAGGGTGATTTGTGTTTGAAAGCAGCTTAGTGTTTAACCACCAAAAAAATGCACTGAGAATTACCTGCTTTTCAGATGAGACAGGTAAGCAGGGTGGACACAAGCCATGATGTCCAGAGCTTGTTTTTCTGGAGACTGCATCAACCAGGAAACCATTTCAGAACACCTGATGTAATCAAGCCTTCAGACAAGGACAGATGTCATCAAGCTGTGTCATGGGATTAAAGTCAGAGGTTAAACTGACAGCATAAAATGCAGCAAATTGGCAAAGAAAGAACTGGACATCCATAATAAAAACATTATAGGAGACAGATGATTTTATTGTAGCTAACAATGAACAGGAACCAGCATCTGCACTGAAGCAGAAAAAGCAGTGAGGGAACACCAGCCCAGTGACTGTGACTGCAGATTTGCTGAACTCATTGAGAGCCGTGACAAGAAAGGTACAAGCACTCAATGCAAGATTAATGATGCTGCCTGCAGGAGAAGTTTGGAAGCAAAAATTGCCAAAGGAAGCAAGAACTAAAATGATATTACTTAAAATATGTGTAAGCAAAGTACATTGGCAAATAAAGAGGCCCTGAGAATACCAGAGGAAGTACCCTAGACATTAGGGAAGTACCCAGACAGAAATCCCTGTATCACTGTATCAGCACTTTGCCCTGCACCAGGAATCTTGAGGGAAGGACATTGACAAATGACTGCATGCCTGGACAAGTAAATCAAGTTTTCTACTCATGTATGCCACAGAAAATCACAGCAAAGAGGTTCTCGTGTATTTTTCACCCTGCTGTGCTTGTCTGCATTTCAGTTGGGAAACCACAATTCAATTCAATAAAATGGTGAAGCACTCATGCCAAAGTAACAAATTGGAAGTCCTAAGAAACAGAGTTCAGCAAAATATGTGCCGGAGCAGACAGATATCTGATCTAATTTTTAACCCTCCAGCTTTCCCAAACCTTGTTTATATATTAGCCAGAGAGGAAATATAAGGTGAAATAAACATGGGTGTTTTTTCCTTTCAATACATGCTCTGATCAAAAACTGGGATGAAATTTCTGTGCTGTAATACAGAAAAAAATTGGCAATACTCAAAGCATATTTCCTTTTAGAAGTCAGTGATTAGTTGAGATATCACTCTTCTCTATGGCCCACAGTCAATCTCTAAAACAAGCTACATGAGTGATTTTCAAGGCTGTTATTATTTTTGGCTATTTGCAGAAATTTTTCAGCTATGACTTTTCAAATTGAACTGGACACTTTCAACTGACATGACAAACTTTAGCCAGGATGTCTTGAATCCCCACCTCCTCCAGCCCTCATGCTATCTGAAGAAAAAGCTGATTTCCTTTCACAAGCTGCAGGCATGACAAGTCAGCACTCATTGCAAGGAATAGAAACAAACTCCTGCTCTCAGGCTAGTTCCTGATGGACAGCAGAAAAGGAATTTCTGAAAAAGCCTCCTATGACACCAGAGCAAAAAAAAAAAAAAAAAAAAAAAAGCTGTGTTAGTAACACAAATACATTTGTTCTGCACCCACAAGGGAAAGACAGCATTTTTTGCACATCTCTTGACAGTTTTCTGGGAAATGCCTTGACCCCAAACATCACTGTTTTCTGTCCTCTTCTGTTCCCTTTTGGCAGGCTGAGCAGTGTGTTGGTGGTACACCCTGCTCTGTTTTGTCAGTTCTGCCTGTGAATGACAGCTTGTTTCACTGGGGTGTGAGCAGCCGGTCATCTGGCAAGGGCTCGCAAAGACTCCAGCCCAAAAAGCCAAGTTCTGCCTAGCTCCAAGCCTGCAAGGCTTTAATGAGGTCTTGTGGAGAAGCAGCAGCTATCAGAGCTTCATTAAAGATGAGGACATCCTCACACAACTACTAATTGCTCCAACTCACTAGATTGTGTTGTTTGTGAAAACTGGAGCCTGCAAAGCAATTCTCTCAATTTAAATTTTTGCAATGCTTTGTGCCTGTTTTGAAACTTTCCCACTCTGCCCATGAATCAAAGCACACAACAGTTTTATTTTCTTTTCCATAATGACAGAAGAGAGTTATTCTGCTGGAGTCTGTGCATAACCCTGTCTAGATAAATATTCAGCTGTTGAAAACTATGATATTGTTACCTTTCTGGGAAATAATTATAAGGGTATCATCAATACTATGTCCTGTCATTGTATAACTATTGGAATACAACCTTTCTAAATATCCATGTGGAAAATATTTTGCTCCTACAAGTTTGATTAAAAGCCTAGCCTTTTAAGAAGGGATGTGCAAGTCACTACTGGATCAAAATGTATTTCCTCAGTGAAATTAGAAAGCCTCCAGCATATATCAGTTTTGATCTCATTAAAAAAAAAATAAAATCTATTCATCTGCTCATGCTTTTTATGAATGCAATAACTTTCAGTTTACCCAAACAGTTTTTAGTTCTACCTTGTAAATTCATTAAAATATGCCACTTGTCATTTATAACCTACCTATCAAAGTTTATGTTTGAGGGTGTTTAAATTAAGGACTATATAGACCAGACCTGTTCGTACCACTCATTTTGCTTAGAAATACACATTAGAATCAAGCTAGTGGGTTTTACCTCCAGAGCTGGAAAATTATCTCTCAAGCTGCATTTCTACAGACAGATAACAACCTGTGAAACTGAAGCCCAAGTAATTCCATTAGAAGCATTTGGGGATAATATCAGCAAAGAGTTTTGTAAATTAAACACAGCAAGATATTTTAGATCTCAGAGGGCCATGTTCAGAACAGGCAAGTGGCAAGAGATGTGCACCTGCATGTGCCAGCTAAGCCCAGGTGACATGGTACCTGTGAAAATTTACCTGCAGCCCTGTCTTCCCCTCACCTGACCTACTCAGGCAGCACTTGCACCTGACAGGCACAAGGCTGGCTGGTTTTGCTTCTTTTCCTGGGTTGTTTTTCTTCTCATGGAAATATTTTGCAAATATTAATTGACACCCCAACTGGCTTTTTCTAGCTTATTGTAAGAACAGACTTGAAAGAGGGGCAGATTCTTGATCTGAAGGAGGAGCAGAGCTTTGCTCCACAGTGTGGATTTGCCTTGAAGTGTCTCACTGGGCCATCTGTGATCTCTGCTCTGAAGCTGAAGATGCTTTTGAAATAGCATCTATGCAGATGCCCTATTCAGATGCTGAGAGTCTGCAGTGGTTTAACTGTTTCTAGAAAGAGCTGAAAAGCTCTGCTGTGCTGAAAGGCTGTCTAATGTCCTTCATGGAATGATCATGGTTAACACCTTTGCACTACAGGAGGCTCAAACTGACCAGAAGGATGTTTACCTGAATAGATAACAGTGTGTTGTGTGGGTCATAGCTATGAAATAATCCTCTTTTCCCATGGAAAGGGCATCAGAAAACCTTGTGCCCTCCTTGCAAAAATGTGAAATAAACACTTATGTGGCTAAAAAATAGGCAGAACAAAAGCTGTAATAAAAGCTGCAAAAAAGCCCCTGCAATACAGCTATAAAATCTTAAACTACAGCTCATAAAGGTCAGGCTGTCCAGGTATTCAGCAGGGAGACTTGCACTTGCTGCTGTAGAGGCACAGGCTGAGCGTTTAGCCTCAGTCCCTCACCAAACAGCTGTGAGGTGCTGGGTTGCTGCATCCCCACAGGGCTGTGCCCCAGCTGAGGCTTGGACCCCTGCTATGCTTTAATGCCCTCTTCCCACTGGAGGATGATTTTGGTTTCCAGCTAAATCTGTAGAAAATTTGTAATAGCTGAGAACTAAAATACTTCTCACACATTTTGAACGTGTTACAGCTTTTACCAAAGGAAGGACAGGTCAGAAACCACACTCTTTGGAAAAGCAATGGTTATCACTAAGTCTCCTTTGGTTTCCTAGTCCCCGAGGGTGTGACAGTCTTAGGAAAGCAGGATTTCCGTGCCTCTCTGGGTTTGTCACTGAGCTGCTGGATGTAACCTAAGAGAGCAAAATCCATTGCTGCTGTGCAGGAGCTCCCTGGCGAGGCTCATCAGCCCTCCCCAGCAGGTAGCCACAAGTGGCGTTGCCAGGGTGACCTCCTTGCCAGCAGCCTTGTCATCTGCAGGGACAGCCACAGCTCAGCTCTGCCTGGTTACAGCAATTAGGTTTTGACAGTGGAGCACTTAGCCAACAACTCCATAATGCAAGGCTTTAGAGAGCTCCCTGAGAAAGGTGAAGCAGTCTCACTTCCAAAATGGTTTGCAGCCCATGGGAAGGTAGCCAGAGCTCCCAGGTGCAGAGTCCTGCTGCAAACCACGCAGGGACACAACCTGGGGGGACATCCCACAGCAGACACACAGGAGCACCCAAGGGTGAGTGGGCAGCACACAGCTCCCCAGAAATTTCCTGGGGGAATCAGCTTGTACAAGGCATTCAGTCATAAACAGAACAATAAGCACACTTGCAAAATCCCTTTACAACTTTCAAAGTGGGAGAAGAATGCTATCTCACCAAGTATACTGCATGGAGTGCAGTGCTGTCTTAGCACTCACTAAATGACTCTAATTTTGTTTTATACACTCTTCTAATCTACTTGGAATGGCACCTTTTCTTACAAATATTCAGCAAGGCACCTGTCTTCCTGCTGCATCCTAGAAATGCCTGCACAGTCCCTTGAGATTGGGCCCAGGGCCTCAATGTAGGCTTTTATTGTATAAAAGTAGTTGACAAGCATGCAAATACAGGTGCTTCCAGAATTAAAAAGGAAAACCAAAACACACTATGTTTTCAAGAGGGTCCATGCAGTGAAAAAAAAGTAAAACCTTCATGCTGTAAGAGTAAGCACAGAGTAAGCTGTTTGTAGAAAGTATTTTAACACAGCAGTCATGTTGTAAAACCTATTCTAACCAGTGCTGAGAAAATCAAAACAGAATTGATGCAAAGAGGAGAAATGTGGTAGGATGAGTTAAGGGAATTAACATAGCTAATAAGAAGCATGCAGAATAAATTAACTATGATAGCTAATTTATCTTCGACAAACACATTTATATGTAGGATTACATGAATGAAGGGGACAAGCAGATTTTAACTCTCTGCAGGTAAATGTTCTCCCATTTGCATTTACACTGACTCTCACACTGCTTTATCTACAATAAATTATAAAGAGAGTGACAAGTCCTTTTCCTCAGCAGTGCTAGAGGGAAAGGTGCTTTGTCCAGTCACCAAAGATAATCACTAGCTGTGTTGGTCAGCTTCCCTGTGCCACCTCTTGTGTCTGTGCATGAGAGATGGGAGCTCTGAGCCTCCCAAGTAAATTAGTACCACCACAACACAAATTAGAGGCAGGAGATGCAGACGTCCTTCAATCAGAAGAAGTGCAAAGACAGGCATGAGAAAGTGGAAAGTGAATTTCCCTTGTTTCATTCCTTAAAAATATTGAGACCAATGACATTTCATATTCTTGCCATACTGAGGGACAAAAGCACAGGCTTAGGGGCTGCAGCAAGGAGAGCTCCCTCCCTGAGCCAGGCTCCAGGTGCCCTGGGACATGAACCACAATAATTCTCACAGATACCTCAAAATGCTTCTATTTAAACAAAGGGAAAATGATTTTGATGACAACAAGCCTTTGCAGCTTGAGAATCTGGTGTTCAAAATGAATATTCTGCCATCAGAGTGGATGAGCACTTGAGTCCACTCACTTCAGTATTCAAGAGTATTCAAGATGCCATCTGCTGTCTTTGCTGGTGTTTTTCTCTTCTCACTCCCTGTTTAAACAGTAATTCTGGTTAACAATGTCACCTTCTATCAGTGTCTATGGCAGCCTGTACCATGTACACAGTGTGCTGGACGTTAGCTGCAGGGTTCAATTCCAGCTCAAAAAAGAACCACGTCCTTCAGCCAGCACTCAGCAGCACACACATCACCTTCCATGAAGTCCCTGGCCACCAGGGGCAGGGTCTGGCCCCAGATGACAACAAATTAAAAAGCAGAGCACTACCAAGAGACACCATAATGACTTAGATACCTCCTGGGGATTTACACAGGCAAGAGTAACTTGCTTTTTGCTCAGATGTGAAGGTGCTACAGGTTTAGCAGGGCTAACCTGTGCCTGCTCTCCAGAAAGCAGCTCTGTATCCCATCCATGGGCTGGCAGTGATCACCAGTTTGGCATGGAAGGCAGGCAAAAGGAATGGTTTGTGAGCAGCACATCATGCTCATGTGAATTCATTGCAGCTACATGGTTTCTCTGCTGTACCATTTAGGATCATCCTCCCTGCACAGTAAATAATTTACTGTCCCCTTTTCAAAGAGGACTTCCTATAGTACAGAACACATGGAAAATCATCATGACTGACAAAAAATCTAGCTTGTGAAAGAGTTCTTGCACTTTCTGACTATGAATAAGTTATGTCCTATTCACAAGAACTTAGTGTAACTACAATATTTAGCTGCCATGGTATTCAGTATCATCTTGCCTGCACAGTGAATAATTTATCTGTTTATTTCCACAGGAGATGTCCTATGAGTGAACTTGAGTGGCAGCTGATTGCATGCACAGCATGTCTAGCCCCTGCTAGGGGTTTCAACAGCCCTGTGAGAGCAGCCCTGGTTCCTGCTGGCACTGGGGCAGCTGAGAAGGGAACACAGTGCCTGTTGATAGGCTCTTTTAGGGAGCATGCACAGCTGCCTGTGTGCTGGGATATTCCCCAGGACACCTTCAGCATCCTGCCAGCTCTTCTCAGTGCCTGGGGTGAGCCTGTGAGGGAGAGAACAATAACAAAAACAATAACAACCTTATCCACTAAGGGTAAGGTTTGCTTGTACCATATTCATCTTTCACATTCACTTTGATGCATCTCAATGGAATGTTAAAAAGTCATTCACATAGCTCTATGATATTTGATTTTTTTTAATCTGATCACTGCTGTTTTATCAGGAATATCCCCAAGCATTTTGTGTGCGTGGGGTTTCCAAGTTCTAGTCCTCCCTTTGCCATTAAGTGTATGATCCTAAACAAGGAGCAACTGTCTCTGACATAATTGTATTTCCTCACTCCTCAAGGGGAGCTCTGAGTCTGAACTAATGTTTTTAAAACCCTTTGCATGAAAGATTGTAGCTGCAGCCTACTGATTTGCCTGCTAGTCCTTTTCCTTCTGACTGATGATGCATTTTTGTGTCTGTCACTATGCTGTGTTGGCCTTCACTGGGATATGTTTTATTCCAAGAACTTTCTCTGAAAACAGGGAACAAGCCCATACCCAGAGGTGGCTACCCCAAAGGATCAGATCCCAGCTGCACACTTTATGCCTCATGTGCTCCTGAATCTCTTATAGCAGTGCATGGTCTAATGTGCTTCTCAGAAGAATTAAGGAGAGTAGATTCTGTTGGTAGATGAGCAAATTAATCTGATTTATAAACATATCCATACATCTCTATTGCTTATAGAATATCACATAAAAATGCACAGTTGACTTGGCAGGTTACTAATGTGCTCCAAATGAGGTTTTGTCACCAATGTAATGCAAGTTTCTTGAACTTCTACAGGAACTCACAACATTCAGCACTTTGCATAACTTCTGAGTGTACTGGGTTGGGTTTTAAAACATTAATTTGGACTGTGACTTCAATGAGATCTGCTTTCTTACAGCAATTATCCAATCCGACTTAATTCAATTAAGCTACAACTGTTTATGCCGGTGTAATTAGGGGGATAATCTAGCTTGATAAAACACAACATGACTGAGAAATTCAGTGCTTAGGCTGCACTTTAGAATGCAGTTACATGATGAGGCCTTTCCTAGTCTGCCAATGTTACCAACTGAGACAAACAGCCAAGACAAAAAAACCAATTGTTTGGAGACTTCAGAATTCCTCATTGACCTCCTTAATCAGCAAAACCAGGTTTTATATGGAATGGAAAGTAATGGTGCTGTCAAGTTTGTTTTATTGACATTCCACACTTTTACACAGTATGTGGGTCCCCACTGGCCTGGAAGATTCTGGTGGCTTTTTATTGAAAAAATATTTTTTTTGTATTAAATCTGCAGAGACATTTGCCATTTCATGTACTTTGGAAGACATTTTGATGACTATATTATTAGTTTCAGAATCATGAAAGTTCTGCCTTGCAATGAGATTAATAACACTTAGGATAAGAACAGCTCTGTATTTTGCAGGTACCATGTGTTTCTCTTCTTGCTTGAGCAATAAATTACTCCTGGAACCTGGGCACAAGTCTGCCCAGAGGTGATAATCAAAATTGATACTCTGCAAAAGTTATGCCAGAGTGCCTCAGCATGAAAATTTTACTTCTAAGAAGAAAACAAAATAGAAAATAAGAAGTAGAGTGAAAATTTTTCTTTTGATTTTGATGCCAGCCTGTGTTTGGCTTCACCTGAAATTGAACACCAAGCTTTTGTTCCTTATGAGATCTTTCCTCACCTTTCATTTGAACACTTCCCTAAAAGAAAGACAAAAGTTCATTACATTTGTACAGTTTCAGCCCCAAATCCTCCTTAACAAGGAATCAAATCCAAACTAAACATGGAGACAGCTTTGTTTATGCACAACTGTGTGGTTTTTCCTGACCCTTGTTATCAAGAAAGTCTGCTGTCCAGGGAAAAAGGGTTTCATCTGCCAAGAGTGCCATCATGTACTTGTGCAGATTATAACAGGGACCCTGGCATTAATTGTGTACCAATTTGCCAGATTGAAGGTGAATGAGCAGAGATAAGCACTGGTTACTGGGCAGTAGAATCATAGTCTTAAACCCCAAACAGGCAGAAAGGGAGTCTACATCAGAAAAATCCTACAGTCTGATAAACACAGTGGGGACAAGGAAAAATGACTATATTCTGTGGGGAACTGGAATATATGGCACATTTCACTGGACAAGATCCACTGTGCCCCCAGATCACTTTGGTATGCTTCTATAGAGCAACATTGTATATGAGCTTAAAATTATGCAATTTATAGTTTTGAGGCAGTAAACAATTTTTTTTTACAGATTCTTCCCTGAAAGAAAAATTAAATAATTTATCCTTGCAATTCCTTCTTTCCAAAACAACGTTGAAAAGAAATATTGACATTGATACCAGGGTTTAGCCCAGTTTTCTTAAATGTTTTGGGCAAGCTTTTCCTGTGGGACTCTCAAATCTCCCTTCTTTGTCATCCTCCTGGAGAACTTACTCAAATAACTTGGGGCAGGAAAGGAAACAAAAATATCCAAACTGTAAATGCAAACAATCTAGCTATTTGTTCTAACTGCATAGCTCTGAAAAAACACTCCCAATATCTGCTTATAGTCACCTCAGAAAGCAGAGTTGAGAAAGAAACAGGCTCTTGTCCAACACATTTTGCATTCAAAACATTTCACATGTATTAGCTAAACAACCATTGTAATGTGCCCACAAGACAAGTAATAAATGGTTTTTACAGACAGAGGTACTGACACAGTGCACAGCCACGGCAGAATCCATCCACTTTGGAATATTTCTGTGTGTTTATTTCAGCCCTGAATTATGCAAAGCCTCATCCCAGCCCACATGCCTTTGGGAGTCAGTGGTGGGGCTGTGAAAGGCTGAACCTGCAGGTGAATTGTGATAGTCTTTGGAGAAGCAATTATTCTGCACTAACGGGTAGGAATTTTAAATTGTGGGGGTTGAAATTATGGTATGATTCTGATTATGTTCCTGGCAGTTCCACACTGTCTCATTGAGAAATTTAAATTTATAGAGAAGACAAAAATGAAAGGTGACAAAGACCTCACATTTTCCCTCAAATTATAAATTATTCAGTAACACTAAAAACACATGAGCAGCAGTCAGGGTTCCCACAATTCTGTGACATTCTAGTATTTGGCAATTTCTATTGAATTCAGCGAGAGACTCGAAAGACATCCTACCTGCCTTTTATTTTTTCCCTAAATAAATTTTTTTTTGGTAATAGGTGGTTATAGTTGTAATAGAAATGTAACAAAATAGTCAAGCAACTGTGAAAAGCTAACTACTAAAATAATGGGCAATGGCATAGAATATATTAAGAATAAAAAAAAAAATCTTTTTTTTTTTTCTTACAACAGTGTGTCTTGGGAGCACTAATAATCGGTGCCTCTTTTCTCTCTGAAATGACTTTTCCCTTCTTTGCACATGATCTGACGCAGGACTTTTGTCTAACTGCAATATCTAGATGCAAAGTAAGTGAGGAAAGGAACCTTTGTCTGCTATTTTAAACACAGAAATTCTGTCTGCAGGAGGGATGATTAAAATGCTCTGTGTGGCAACGATACACGAGCGACTGTCTCCCTGACAACAACGATAATGCTGATATGAATAAAAACCCAGGTTTACATAGAAGTTTGGAGTCTCAGGTCCTAGAAATGTCAGAAGCAGCTGAGCTTGGCATACCATTGAGTATTGTTATTGATTTCTTAATTATTTGGCATGCAACATCAATATTCTGTTTCTTCTATTTTCTGTTGAGTTCTCTCCTGTTGGTATCTCAGAAAAATGTAACAATTCTAGAACTGTGACTCTAACAGCCCCATTTTTCCCAGTATGCCCTGTTAGATCCAAAGCCTGATACATTTATTGCTTTACAATTTCTTAACTGATGCATTACATCAAGGCAGGATATTATTTGTTTTTGTATATTGCCACAAGACATATTTCTCTCAACAAATTCCATTGGATGTTCACATAATTACCCCTCCTTTCTGGGGAAAAAAAAGTTAATGTTATGTAATTTTGGGGCAAATTATACAATTAGTACTTTTGAAGAACTCTGACAGGAAAGATGCTTTATTTCTGCAAAATATAGGCTTAGGCTTTAGAGCCAATTGTTTTTTTCAAAGTTTAAATCAAGCAGCAAGCATCCATAGCTTCATTAATGGCTGAGAAATTGCGTGTTTGTGAGCTGTAATCAATAGATAAGTACCGGTTCCCTGAACTAAAATATATCTATGCACATAAATTGCAATCCGGAGGCTTCCCAGGCTGCACAGCGTCTGTATCCTGCCCCTGCCGAGCACTGGCTGAGGAGGGAGGGGCGGTCTGGGATTGTCTGGTGTGGGTTCCAGCGATGCCCCATTGCGCTGGGCAATCATTCAGCAGAGAGCACGCGGGGCTGAGCAGCAGCAGCCAGGCTCCTGCCAAACCCTGCGTGTTAAGAGATTCTGCTAAGATAAGATGTCAAACAGCAACTGGAGCACGGTCTCCCACTTCCAGAGCTATCAACTCCCACATCTTCCAGAGCTAACAACTGTGGAGAGTCAGGCTCTCCTTACAGGTTGCCTGTTATCTCCGAGTTTTGTACAAATCAGGAACATAATGTACAAAACCTTTGGGGAGACTCCACAGGTCTCCCATGCACAGACAGAGGGACTATCTCTCACCCACCGTGGTTCCTACCCGTGCCAGCCTAACTGGGTTGGTAAAAAGCACCCTAATCACAGAGGGGAATGAGCAGGGGCTCTTGCAGTGCTGCAGAGTTATAATCACCATTCCAGCAGCCTGGCTGTTCGGAGCGTGCCCCTGGCAAGCCCAGGGGCCGCTGGGCTGGAGCAGCTTGCCGTGCACCCGGCGGAGCGCAGTGAGCACCGCGCTCACCCCAGGCCGCTCCCAGCGCTGCCCCGAGCCCGGCACAGCCGCAGCAGCCGGGGCAGCCCCGGGGCTCTGTGCTCAGCCCGGGATGGGGGTGAGGTGCGCGGAGCTGCACAGAAACAGACCTGCACTCTGCCCAGGCCTGGGGATTGTAAACCACACCAAGCTACCCCCATCTTCTTCTTGCTTTTACACATGACACTTCAGCAGACCGTTCCCAGAGGCCAGCAGGAAATCGCACTTCATTCTCTCGCACTCCCAGCCGTGTTTGTTAAACACTCAAACACATAAAGTGCAGCAGGAGCAGGCTGACCCAGGATCGCGTTCAGAAGTGCCATCGAGACACCTGAGACAGAAAACGACTCAAGGGAGGCACGCTGGCCCCTGCCAGCTGCAAGGGCTGCCAGATGCTCGCTGCAGCCAAACCTGCTCTCTGGGCCCTGCATCCAGGCAAGATCTCTGGGGGATCTGTCTTTACAAAGAAGTTCCTGCAGCGACTGCTGACAAATGAGAAGGAAATTATTCATATGGCATCAACTGTCATTTTAATGGGCTACTTATCACACCATTGCTACTCGTTCCTGCTATAGTAGCGCTCAGGTGCCTAATTGTTCTGAGCACTGTGCTAACACAGGGGAAGGTGACTCCCTGCATGCTAATCATCTCCCACAAGTTATGTTGGATATCCCTCTAGTTATGGGGTGTGGGGAAAAACCTGTGTATAAATGCATTGCTCAATTTTCAGATACAGCTTTGATAGCAAAAGAAAAGTAATCAGTATCTTGGTCCCTGGAACATGAAAACAATCATTTGACAAATTTGCTTTGAATACTTACTTCCAAAGTGTCTATTCAGAGCACACTAATTTAATTTCTAGGAGATGGCTAGATGGAAAGCTAAAGGTATTTTTCTTTGTTGGAAAGCTACTTCAATCTAAAGCGTCCTTGATATAAGAATAATAAAATCATACTAAAATTAAAGTAAATTAACTACAATTATGAAGTATTTGCTAGAAGCAACATATTAATTTAGTGAAATTGATTTTTGTTAATTTAATGGAATTAAATGCAGCCATAAATTTTTACAGTAGCATAAAAACTAGTAGTATCAAAAAATAACTACAGCATATGCTTGCTTGTGTAGCTGGTATTTTCAGTCGATTTTAGCATAACTACTACTGATTTTCAAACTGCACAACTGGGCTTTACATGGAGGCTTTGGTAATGTATAGTCCAGTTTGATATGGGAGTGTCTCTCCCAAAAACGTGGAAACAGGGACCATGATGCTTGCAACACTTGTCTCTTCTGCCTTTAGGCTGTAACTTGCAGAATCACTTCCAGTCCCCCGGTCTTCCTCACCCGGACACAGAGATGGGGCTCAAACCATTGGGATGAGTGTCAAGACAAAGTCAAAGCAAACGCTTCAGACTTGGAATTTTTTGCTATCCAGCATTTAAGAAGGAATTCTGAAGGCTGAATTAATTCATTAGAACCATCTGATGACAGACAATTCACAACAAACAGGAGGAAAACCAGCTGAACAGATTGTTTCCTATGGATTTTTTGCCAGGCTCTGCCCCAGCAGCCGCAGCCCTTCCGTGTCTGCCTGCTCTGAGCACTTTGTCAAACGCAGCCGAGGCTGCAGAGCCGACAGGGATGGATGCTCTGTTCCCTAATTCCCAGCGGAGGGCTACTGCAAGCACAGCCAGTGGAAGTTTTCCCACGTATTTCAAAGAGTGGCAGGGTTGTTATTCAGCGTGAACCGTGACACAAGCAAAGGCTCTGCTATTGCAGACCTATTAACATTAAGTAGATTGGTCCCCTGAGCACAAAAGGTTCTTCAATAAGCAATGAATGTTACTCAAACCACTGTGAATGTTTTTCAAGAACTGCTGCACCTACTATTTTTTAAAAGTACAAAAAGGCTTCAAGTTTTCCTTAGCAAAGAACAGCTACTGAGGTTTTTTCCCACTATGCCTTTGTTCCAGTTCATAAAAGCTTTAAAAATTCTTATTTGCCCATCCATTTTTTTTCTGTGAAGGCTAAAAATCATTCTTTTATTTCCATTTTGTATTTGTGGCTACCTTATTCTGAGTTCTCTTCATGATGGCTTTTTATTTGAACCAAAATAATTTTCCATGGTGATTCTTTCTCTGATTCATCTAATTTCAAGTGATCACAGCTGCTCTTGCCCTTTCCAAGCTGCACAAATTAAGCCCTTCTGGTTTGCTCCCATATGATACTCCCCACCTGAGGTAATGTCCATCATTACCTCACACCTAATCCTGTTTCACATCCTCTTTCATGTACCTGGGTGATGAAGGCACCATATATTTTTCCAGGATAACTCTTGCATAGGCTGTCATCACACCACACATCTATCACAACTGTATTCTGTAAAACTGAACTATTTTTGCACTTACATTTTGTAATTTATACTGCAAGTTTTGTGTCTGCTTGTGCTAGTGGCTGGTGAGACCTATCAGGCAAATATTCCATTGACTGTGATGCATTCAGCTGGAGTTTAGCTATGAGACTGAACATAGCATTTTAAAGGTATTTTATTTTGCTAGGGAGGGATTTCCTCATTCTATTTATCTTAATATTGGATGTAGGTTTTAACTATGATAGAAGACCATCTCTTTTTTTGAGCACAAAAGCAAATATTTCAGGGAATTAAACATTTCTGTTAGAGGGTATGAAGACACCATCACCAAAAATTTGACTGGATCTGCTTCTGTCTACAGCTCTTTGCCTTTCTCATGAGTGGCATATTTAGATATCCTCCATCTTTCCAGGAAATAAGGACGACAGTGAAATATAAAACTGTGGGAGATCCTCTCCTCACCACTACTATTTAATTTTCAAATTAAAACTTGGCTAAAATTGCTTGGTTAAAACTTCTGTTTTAAAACAGGCTGTTGCAAAGTGACAAAGAATTGCTTTATTTTCTGTGCTGCAGTGAAGAACAGACCTGTGTTAATTGATCTGGAATAAACATGCATCCAGCCCACGTTGTGTTGCAGCCCCGTTGTTTGCAGTTGCTGGCTCTGTGTGCTGTGCTGCAGACGTGGCCTGTTACAGATGTGTGGGGTGTCAGAAGGGCCAGGCTTTGCTGGCAGCAGGAGGCACCTCTCTCTCTTGTCTCCCAGCTATTTTCATTAGGTCTCATTCATGTGCCCTGAGAGAGAGTCAAAGTCATCTGCCTGCTGGTTATTATGCTGCTGCACAAAGGGGTCCTTCAGCCTGCAACAGCACACTGAAAACAAGACTGTTGATAAATTATTGTGGCCCATCCTATTCCTATTTACTATCACTGCAGCTGTCTGGGGCTGAAGTTAACACCCACATCTGCACATTACCAGGGTGTTTTTACACCCAAAACCAGAACAAAAGCTCCATGCATGGAGATCACATATCAAGAAATTCAAGCAAGTCTGAAACTCTCATGTTGTTTCCTCAAGCGTTGGAAATATCTTTCAACCACATTTAAAATATGACTCCATTTTCACTGCAATTTCTCTCCCCTGGTTTGTGTCACAAATCTGTATGTCATTTGGCTCAAGTTTTAGTATTAATAGAAGCTTCTGTCAGGGAAACTAATGAAAACTACTTTAGCTAGTTGCAATCAATTAGAAGACACTGCTAATCAGAATATAACCTGTCTCATGGGCTTGTCCTGTAAGCCACAAACCCCCAAATGACTGTATCAACAAATACACAAAACTCGCTATGGTCTGGCATATGAATGTATCCCCCTTCAGGTGTGTACTGGGAACAACAGGTCACAGTTGCTTCCTGGCTCACTGAAAATGAATCTGCTGCAGTTCTTGTTAAAAACAAAACACAAAGCACCTACTGAAAGGAAATGAAATCCCTCTGCTGCCACTGGAGCAGCCATCACTGAGTGACTGTGTTAGAAACTACATTGATTTTCAAAGCCATATTTGCTTCTGATATATATCTTTTCTGTTTGACATGATTCAAAGTGTTTTATCACATGCAAATCCCTACACCAAGGAAGACAAAAATCAAATATGCTGTATAATGTCAGTGATGGCTAGTCAAGCAGCAATACATAGCAAAGGATTAGGAGTCATTTTGAAATGAAGTTTGCAAAGCAATGCCGATGAGCAGGAGGCAGATTTCATGGCCTGCATTAATAAGGCAGGTTGTTATTCCTTTTTCTTCAACATTGGTAAGGTCTCAGTTGGAATAAGTACAGTCGAGGACACACAATTTTGCCTGACACACAATTTTCTTTTTTGATGGTTGAGGGACTCGGTGTAAGGTTTTAAGAAGAGGTTACACCACTATTTCTCAAAGGTGAAATAGGTTGTCTTAAGGTTGTACTGAAGGCTCTCCAGACAGTTCCTCCAAGTCTTATACAATGTTATTTACATTTGTGAATATCAAGTTTAGCGTTCCAGGTTAAGAGTAAACCAAAAATAATTGTAAGAAAGAATGGCAAAATGAAACCAGAAAGCTATTGCCACACAAATAGATTTTTCTGCATATAGCCTAATATTGGTTTTAATGATTACTACATTAAGCCTTTCCACAAAGATTTGTATTTAACAGCTGTTTACAAATTATTCACACGTGCTTAAATGTACTCAAATTTAATATCAAAAAACCCGTGTCCTCACTACAACCTCCATCTAATGATGCAGATCATTTTCCAGAAGTTAATTATTAAGATGACAGCCATATCCTTCCTGAAAACAAAGGACTTGATCATCGCACTGGTGCTCTGCACTAAGGGCCCTTCTCTTCGGGCTAATTTTGGCAGAGATGGATGATGCTCTCTCTGCCCCGGCAGGGAAGGATTTCCACAGGAGCTCATGCACTACCATGCACAGAGCCAATCTGCCGGCACAAGCCTAAATGGGGCTGACAGCTCTGTGTCCCGGGAGAGCCTGACCTTGCAGAAGCGGCTCTGCTGCTCTTTCTGGGTCCTGGGAGAGGCGTGCCCGCCCCCAGCCCGTGCTGCCCCGGTCCGCTGCAGCAGCGCCGAGCGGAGCCCGGGCCGAGAGCCGCTCTGCGGAGCACACACCGACCCTGCGAGGGGTGCGCGGAGCTGATTCATTACCTGCCTTCGGGATTTCACAGGCACAGCTCAAGCTTTCAGCCAGGGCTGTACGGATGCAAATCAAGCCCTGATGTTGTCTAAAGGCACCCTCCCTGCAAGCACCTCAGCCTGATTCAATTAACAGGTATAAGAGATATTGAATGGAATTCCCTCCTGCAGCTCCATCATCCAGCTGCTCATAAACAAGCTCCCTGTCCAAGTGGCATTGTCAGCCCACACACAGTGAGACCTGCAGTTACAGCCCATGAGCAGTGGTGAGTAATTTATTTGCCACATTTACCCACATGTGGATCCAGGCTACCAGGTAACAAACCCAAAGCAGCATAAGATGCATTTATTCAAATTTGTTAGTAGAAAATCATCTCAGTGAGCAGTTTACTCAGTGCCTACAGAGGGAGGGAGTAACCTAAGCAATGTTACAGCACATTTGGATTGAGGCTGTGGTTTACTCCTGGAAAGCAAGAGTATTCCTGGACCCTCTTCTCGAGTGGTCCTGCTGCTCAGGAAGGACCTGTAGCTGTCAAGGAGCAGGAGGATGACAGGTTTAGTCCTAGAACAAAAGTGGTATCAACCACAGGGAAGAGGAATGAATCCTACAAGGCAATACGAGGCACCCAGCCTAAATAAAATATGCAATGTGCCCAGCAGCTGGGCAGCAGGGCACAGAGGCTGGGCTGGTTTGCAGAAAAGGTGGCTCATCCTTGCCCTCGTGGCAGCCCCAACAGTGTTCCAATTTCACAGAGAGCTCAGCTGCCCTGTCACTGTGCAGTGTGTATCCGCAGAGATCCTCCTGGGAGGGGAGAACGCACCCCCAATGTTCCTTAGACCAAGACCCAAGACAAGCTTTGTGGATCTCTGAGATTTCTCCTGCCTCCAGAGTCCTCTAATCAAACCAGAGAGAGTTCCCTGTTTGTGTGGGCTGCCCTGCTTCCAAGGCTGGGGCAGAGTGCTCATTTCACAGGGGAGCTTGCACAGAGGTCTAAAATCTCCAACTATAAAATGATTCATATTAAAATTCTACAGGAAGAAAAAAGCTGAGTGGGAGAGTTGCTATCAGATTTATCAGAGGAGAGGTTTGAACTAAAATAAAACTTTTGGATAAAGCAAAATATGTAATTGGCACTTTGGTAGGTCAGAGTATGCAGTACACAGTGACCAGGTGGAAAGAGCTCCACTGATTCTGCTGCAATTACTGCTTAGATTCTGAAATCCTAAAGTGGCTTCAGGGAAGCTTCTCTCTACTGATTACCATTCTGCCAGCGCCACAAAGTGAATTTCACCCTCTTTACCAGTACCCAATGCCCATCTTCCAGGGAAGAACCTCTGTTCCTGTCAAGGATGTTTTGTGGATGTGCTGAATTATCAACTACTAGTCTGAATAACTCTTAACCTGAAAATAAAATCAAACTTTCATTATCTAGCCAGAAAAAAAGAAAGCCAGCAAGGCTTTCCAGATGCTTTGTCAAAATAGATATGAAATTTTTGTTAGAATACAGCACACATTACCACAGCCCTTCTTGTGCCCGCTGAGCTGAAGTGGCCTGAGATGTTCTGTGCTCAGCATGAGAGATTTTTGTTTACAAAGAACCCAACATCCAGCATTTTCTCTATAAAAGCAATGAAGAGCACAAATTCCGGTTCTTCACTCCATTTTCTGGACCTACAGCTGCTTTGACACTGTTGCCAGAAGGTGCAATTCACAGTCATCTCAGACCAAAAATGAGCCTAAGTCTCATGAATCAATACTGCTGCTTTGATGCTCTGCACCTTCCTAGGTGTTTCACAGAGATGCCTGGATGAAGCAGTGAAAAGGGGACCCCATGAAGTGTGACCCCAGCTGCAGCTTTGAGGAGCTGTTATGATGATTGTTTGCAGCAATCGAGCTCAATGGAGGCTTTCGTGTTCAGCACACTGCATCATCTCCAGGGAGTTTCCTTTACAACACTTATAAATGAGAAAACAAGATAACTTTAGACTGCACAGCTGCAGGCTGCAGGAGGGAAGCGATAAAATAACACAGAATTAATCCATTCATTCAAAGGCCACTGAGTTGCAGTGCGTGGATTTAATGAGGTTGGAACTCTAAATGGCTAACAAGTTTAAAAACAAAGTCATTATGCCTTCACAGCCCACATCCAGCCTCCTCTGCTAATCTCCTAGGAACTGTAGCAGGCAAACTTCCCACATTTTGTAGGTCATCACCTACTCTAAAATTCATCTGTTTTAGTGAAAATAGAGGGCAGGCATGGGGGATGTGCTCCCTGACCCCAGCTCTACAAAGACACATAGCTGGAAATTACTGGGTTTTTTTCCAACACTCTGTATCTTGCACATTGCAAGGCTGAAGTGCAGCCACAGCACACAAGGCAGGATAATGCTCCCCTCAGAGCTGTGCCCAGGCTCTTACAGCCAAGCTGGAATGCCTTATGGCTGTTGGGATGAACTGGGAATTCACAGTCTAGACACATGCGTTGCTTATATAGATGTTGTAGCTATAATCAGGTTAAAGAGCAGCACACCCTCTTTGGCTAAGACAATGACTGACTGTAGGGTTTTCAGTTACTGGGAGAGCACTGAATAGAGTAAACTTTTACCTGGTAACAGCCTATTACTGACACAAACTCCTGAATGCAGGCTGTGGTGATCTCTGCCCCTGGCCAAGCATGCAGCAGCCACTGGGTACCCAAAGAGCCAGAGTCACCTCAGACCCAGCCATTCCTCCCTACCCTCATCTTCACCTTTCTGGGTACAAAACTTTTGCTTCCACAAAAAACAAAACAAAACATTCCACAAATGTGTTCTTGCCCCTTGAGGAAGGGGAGGATCATCACAGATGACAAATTAAGTGATACAATATTTAGATCAAAATTCAGTCTGGTCGATCTGGTATAAGAAGCTAAGCAGGATGGAAGTGGGGGAAGAAACTCGTTTTTTTTCAGAAAACATTTGCTAATATGGCTCTTCAAATAACAGATGTGTATCACAGGAACACTCAGGCTATTGCATCAGGGTGGAGATGGGGCTCTTCATCACATCACTGCAGTGCTGAGTCAGAGCCCACGAGTCACCTCAATGCTGTGGGCAGGGCTGGCCCCTGAGCAGCAGAACTCCTGCAGCACTTTCTGCAGGGGCAGCTGCAGTAACAGAGTGTTCTGGACAGATTTCTGGGGAATTGAACTTCCCTAGGTTTTCAAATACATCATTCAGTCTTCATTTCTGTCTTACACAGGCTTCTAAATGTAGCTGATTTCAGGTTGAGTGCAGTGACTTTCACACCAACTGAAGTACCTATAATCTGCTGACATGAAAGCCGTTTCTATAAAACAGATTATTTCACGCATACAATGTCTTTATTTAGAACTTGTATTCTTACATATAAAGACATGAAAATTTTCTCTACTGATTGATATAATTGTCTCCATGTGCATTAGTTCTTTGTTTTAGTAGCAGGGAGAGCTACAAGGGTGGCTTCAGTGAGAAGTTTCTAGAAGCTTCCCAATGTTCTGCTCAGCATAGCCTATGCTTCCAAGAGAGTCCTGCCACAGGTCAAGGCTGAGCCCAACTATGAAGGTGGTAGCACTACTTTGATAACAAATGTAAGAATGAGAAAAAATCCTGCACAACATCAATTTCAGTCAGAGAGGAGTGAGACTATGTGAGAGAAACAATCCAGCAGACACCAATGTGATGCAGGAGGAGAGGCAGGAGGTGCTCCAGGCACCAGAGCAGGTTCCCCTGCAGCTCATGGTGCAGCTGTGGTGAGGCAGCCCATGAGGTCCATGGTGGAGCAGAGACCCACCTGCAGCCCATGGAGGACCCCCACACACTCAGTACAGCACCCTGTCCTACTCCAGGGCTCTGGGGGAACAGAGACACCCCCTGCTCCCAGGGCAGCTCTCCAGCTGCCTCACACATCACCCTTGCCACTGGAGGCCCCTAGGCTCAGCGCTCATGTTCTTGGGAATCAGTAATGCCACCAAAGTCTCACTGCAGCCTCTGCCACAGTCTGGCACTCACAGTTTTCCACAAAGCACTGAGTCCTTATGTTTGGCTGGATTTCCAACACCAGGTAATATCCCATAACAGAAAACACCTCACACACAGAGCAGAATTTATTCCAAACTTTGTCACTGACTGGAACAAAACGCTGCCTGGTCAGGAAGCACAGACCATCTGGGGAAAACAATCCTCATGTTGTTTATCCCAGATGTGTATCTTTCTAGTAATTTATCACTTCTGTAATCTAGTGCCCTAAGAAGGATTATTTATAATCCTTGAGGATGTTTTGTTAACTCCCAAGAAGCAGGCAAAGGCACAGAGTATCCCAAGATTGTGGGCAGGTTGTGAGTGACCCAAAACATCTGAAATATCAGTAGCACAAAGTGACAACATAAATACCTAAAAACCTGCTGGTGGAAAACAGTAAAAATAACCAGGTCAATAAAAACTACATCAAGTGAACAAATTTAAATAAGCTTGCAAAACCTGGAGTTGAAGGTAACTCAGAAATGGGTTTTGAAAATGATAGATTTCTCATTTCCATTAATTTAATCCTAGTTCAGCTGGCTAGGTTGTTTCAGGTAGTGAGTGTGCCAGACCTTCAGTCCGTGCATCTAAGACATCTTTACGATCTTAGCTGCACCTTAGCAGGTTGCCTGAGTTCTATGCAGGCAGCAGAGACAACCCATAACATAATGGCAGCCCCTGTCTGGTTTCTAAATATAGTTTAACTCTACTGAAGACTTAAGAACTTTCCTACAGAGGTTAACATCTCTTCAGTGCAGACTGGTGTAATATATATACACACACACAGAGGTAAAACACTCAGTGTAGGTGCATTTGACTCCATTAAAAAGATGTGCCCACTGGACTGTGAATAGTAAAATTAATTCTGCATGAAAAGGCTCTTATTTGTGCTTTTGATGACAAACACTCTCACATGGATGGGAGAGGTATAATCAGCAGTCTGCTATTCCAACACCATCACACTCACACCCCAAACAACCTTTCTCTTTACTGTCCCCGTAGCTTTCTACTATTCCAGGAAGTGCAATTCCTGCCATCAACTCAGCTTTACAAATGCCAAAGCCAACCACATAAAATCAGGGTTTATCCAGATGAAGCAAAAAACTGCTTTCAAATCCATTGCAGAGCCTGTCCATGGTATGGCCAGCACAGACCTGAAGTGATGGAGGGACAGGGAATGGAGCACACTGAATGCAGCCACCCCCTGAGTGGGACTGGGGGGCTGTGGCAACACCCCAGGAGCTGCTCCCTTCCCTGCTGGGGACACAGAGCACACAGGCCATGGCCAGCCCAGCAAACTCACTATTGCCCGGGGATTTTTGCATACCTCTGCCATCATACATCAAAGTCATCATGATTTTTAAAGGGCTCTTATTTTTTATTTAAAAAAACCCCTAACACCAAGAGTTTAGTTTGTTCTCAGCTAGGATTTACTGTGATTTGTGCCCACATGCTACAGTGTACAGTTTGTCAAGACCCATGAAACACAGAAGGGGATACAGTTTAATAAAAGTAACACTCCAAGTGTGTGGTTACTAAAATGACAAGCAATATTGTTGCTGGTGGATGTTTGTTTTTAAATGCAGCATGGTTTACTCTTCCTAGCAGCAGGCATGATTTCTGTTAAGCAATATATTTGCTCCAAAATCAGAATAATTTACTCCAGAGTGCACAGAGGTTTATCTCAAATCTACATCTCTTTGGGTTCTGTTCCGGGGGTGCCTATTTACCCCAGCACTTCTGCATAAGCCTCTTTAAATGAACTGATTCCAAGAAAGGCTAAAGTTTCATTTTGTTTTTGCCTGCAGGTTAATCCAAATAGGAGAAATACCTGTCTTACTACAGAAAGAAAGAGACAGGACAGAGAGAGAAGGTGAACACACCTTCCTTACAGGAAACAAAGATGGGCTTGTTCTGTTCAGTGCTTAGTGCTATCTTCATCTCAAACCATTCAATCTCTTCCCAGTGCTCTCTCCTCTTTAATATCTTCTCACATCTATTACCATCCACAGTTTGAAGCATAAGTAACTCCCAGCCTCCAGGTAATGTAACCAGCCATCTTATACTGCTTGATGGGGTAGCAAAGGCTTTTTTTGGCCTGAACAAAGGGTTTGTTTTTAAAATATTTTGTCATCATGCTAATGACAGAATAAAGGAATAAGTATGGATTTGTCAGCATGTGGTCATGTAACCTATTATTGAATGACTGTATCACTCTGGCAACACACTGTTTTCTCCAGTGGGGAAATTTTTAGGAATTTGTTAATTTTTAGTATATTTGCTGAGACCCTTTGTGCTCATGGCTTTGTTCTGTAGAGGAACTGGGAGGTTTTCAGTCAGGATGACAGGAGGAAATTATCAAACTGCTCATTGGCAGCAACAGAGCAGCACATCCAGCACCTTGTGGCTCTGTGAAGGGGAACTGGACCTGCTGTCCCTAATCAGCAAGAAAGAAAAGCTGCTTTTATAGCAAGACTCTTTCTTCTTTTGTGCTTCTGCCCAAGCTGCTGCCAGCAGATACTGGCAGGGATTTCAATAGCTGTTTTGAATCAGTGCCTGGCAGAAGCACAGGCAGGTTGAACCTGAACATCCTCCATGGAGCTACACTGAGGTTTCAGCGTATTCTTGGTCTAGCTCAGCCCACAGACAGAGCTGCACTTTCCATGTGTGAGATAAGGGAGCCTGAAGAGTACAAAAGCACTGTGTGTCTATTCCCTGCCCAGTGCTGTCCTCCTTGTGCCCCTTCCGCTGTTGCCACCATTGTGTACAGAGTTGTCCAAGTTTACTTCTGCTCTGCATCTGTGCAGTTGCTCAGATGTTCACTGAAAGTGAGACAAACACAAACCAGCAGTTTGTATTTTCCTTTCAGGCTGGGACTCCATTTTCCTCAGACCCTGAAGACAGACACTGCTTTGGAGCAGATTCCTTTACTCAGAGAAGCCAAGGCCAAGTTAACAACATAATTGCTGCAGTTGGAAAGTATCACTGATAGTTAGAAAAAGTATAAAACTTTACACTCTCACACAATTTTCTCCTGAGCAAGTCCCTGTGGTGTGCTGTCCTCCCACTAAAAAGAAATGGTCCCTTGGCATTTTGCTGCTGGGGGAAGAAGGGCATGGGAAGGTGGCAGTTCTTCAGTCCCAACTCCTCTCTGCTCCATGAGCAAACAACTCAGTTCCTTCACCCTCCTGATACTTTCTCAGGAGAACAGGGAATGTGAAAAATCCTTTTATGTTCTTTCATGAGCACTGGGATTTGTCATGTTTTGCTCATGGAAGGGCCACATCCAGGATTGCAGGGCAGACAGTACCCATTTCCAAAGATGGGGTGAAGAAATGCAGTGTAGCTTCCTGTTCCCATGCTGCCTGCATCCCCATCAGATACAGTTCCTTATGGCTCCAGGCAATGGTTTCAGTGATTGCAATGTATGCAGACTCACAGCAAGACTTGTGGCAGCAGCCAAAGCCTCACAGGCTGACAAAGAGTGGTCACTCCTTCCTGGCAGCAGCAATGGGGGCTGCTGCATATGAGCTGGAAGGCAACTAGAGGTTCCCTGCCTAAGTGCAGAACAGGGAAAAAAACAAGGCAGAAGGGAAAACAAAGTGGAAGATCAAAAAAAGCAGCAGCAGACTGCAAGGCCAAATGGATGACTGCTGCACCCGTGGGAATGCGTTATTCCCCAAAGCATTTCAGAAGTTCCTTCCCTAAAGCAGCACATCAGGGGACTGGATGAGAGTGGCACAGAGCCAGAGCCCAGGTGAGCAGCAGCCCCTCAGCTCAGGTGTGCACTCCCCGTGTGACAGCCCCGGCCGTGGCACTGCAGCTCCCCGTGTGACAGCCCCGGCCGTGTCACTGCAGAGCCCAGGCTCCCGGCAGGAAGGGAGCACAGCCAGGTGTGCAGGTGTGTGTGGCCACACGGGCTGATGTGTGACACTGCCTCTGGGAAGTGCTGCTTGGGAGCACAAGCACTACCAAAAATGTCATGGAACTTCCAACCCTCCATTTTCCTTCCATAGCTGTCTCATTTAGTTTTTCATACCCAGTATAAACTCTAATGGTGGTTTAAAGCCTCAGCTCCTCAGACCATGGGTACACACATCTAAAACAGCAATCACTATTGCTGCTGTGCTCAGTACTTAATAAGCCAAAGAAACATAGAACAGGATGCTGAGTGTCACAGCTTCCTTAGTGAGTCAGCTAACACTGATCTGCCTTTTTCTCTCCATAAATGAAGGCCAAGATTAATTCCTCACTTCCCTGCATCTCCCCAGCTATTGCCTTCCTCTCTGTTTCTCTGAGTCAACCTGAGAGACCAGTGCCAATGGTTCAGACCTCTCAAATTCTTGCAAGCCAAAGAAAAACAGTTTTCTTCATGTTGTATTTTATATGTGAAATAAATTGCATTTGTGGTTATTAAATGTCCCCATGATGTGCTGACATTTAACCATCCCTTCAAGCTCTTTAGTTTATATTTTTAGTTTGACATTATCCCTCAATTCTTTTAATGAATTGTGCAGTTTTGTAGTAAACTGAGCAGTAAATCACACAACCTCTTTACAGCTAGTTTTACAAGATGGGCTTTAAGGACAGCACAGAGGTAGGACCACATTACTAAAAAATATTAAAAACAGGCAGTGCTGTCTTGCCTGCAGCTTTGAGCTGAGCACTCACTGTCTATTTTCTCCTGTTTCTCTGGCTTTCAGCCTTTGCCAGGGTCTCATGTGCTTGAAGGCTGCATATTGCACACATGGCTGGCTGGTGGGCACACCCAGCCCTCCCTCCCTCCCACCACCCAACCTTTGCAAGTACAGTTTCCCTGCCCTTATTTCCCAAAGTGTACATGGCAGGTATTTCCTCATGCAGCTGGAGGCTGTGCAGTCAACTCCTCTGTAGGCTGAGTGAGAATGGACAAACACGGTTGCAGGAGACAGAAGCAGCAGTATTGTGAAACCTGTGCACAGCCCAGGAATTGCTGGGTCTGGCCCAGCCCACCTGGAACAACTTCAGCTCTTTCCAAGCACAGCTCAGTAGCCACCCAGATGATGCAAGACAAACTAATTGAGAAGTACAGGTAACTTTAATGATGCCAAAACACTTGGTGGAGGTAATTAATACATGCTTTTGTGCAAGGAAACCACTGAAGCTCTGTATTCCCACTGCAAGAATCAAGTGGAACAAGTTCTCAGTTTGCAAACCACTTCGTGCTGAACCAAGAAAATGTCTGAGTTTAATAGCAGGGTTAGGATGCAGCACAGCGTGTTCAGCTGCCTGTGCAAGCTGCCTCACTTTGACACCCTTCAACGAGATGCACTGTGGGGGAACCAGGTACAAAAGGGGTAACTATTTTGATCCCAAAAGCAAAGAAATCACAGGATGCAGAAGAATCTGTCAGAAAACTCCATAAGTAGCTAAATTTAGGTTACCTGTCATGCCCAGCATATGAGCTGGGAAAGAAAGTATAAAGTTCTTTTGGAATATTCAAAATGGGAATGTCACATTCCCTTCTAAGAGCACCAAGCCACATCCTTTGTCCTTAGACAGGTGGAAAGTTGTGAGAAGGTGGCAGATTGTGGGAGACATGAAAATCTGACTGCCTCTGAGTTGTGCCATGCAATGTCATTGTTGCATTGCACAGATTATAGAGCATCCCTGTTCAGCCTGCAGCTGTGTGTATTACTGATGTAATTGAAAGCCAAGCCAGAAAGAAGATGAAAAAAAGAAGAAAAAAGAGAGCAAGAGAGAGAAAACAACACATTTTAGTTTTGGCCTCCGACACTTGGGACATTTTATGTCAGAACAAGTGGACATTTGTCTGGGGTTAGTCTGCACGGACGCATCATCAGAGATACATTTATTATTTATCCAAGCTCTGGGCCTAGAGAAAGCAAAAGGCTTATGTAAACACCCAGTTGGGATTTCTAGATCTTCACTTAGATATTTTCTGTACCAGCTTTCCATGCAGGCAGCCCACTCAATTAGAGAGAGAGAGGGCAGAAAGGATTCCTTCGTCAGAGAGTGGGTACCATTAAGTGCACGACTTTGAGCTGCTCTTGTGGAGCTGAACTGTAATTTTCCCCAAAGTGGAGATGGGAAGAGCTCTAACTTCCTACTGCTGGAATGAAACTACAGTATTACCTCTGTCAATACAAAGCTGTCCAAGACCAAGCAGCTCAGCTCTTGGTGGGAAAAGAGAAAAGAAGTGGTTCTTCTGTCTACCCAATGTAGCCACCCTGGCAAGGAGGGAGCACAGAAGGGCTATCCAAGGTGGGGTATCCCTTTCCCTTCCTTTTCACTATGAAGGGACAGTCACAATTCCTGCATCCAAAATTAATAGTGAAATTACACACTCTCAACCTGACCGTTTATACTTGGGTATTCTTGTTTCTGGAGGCAGTCACTCTGTAGAACTGCTTGGAATGGTATCAATAATTCCAAGTGGTGCTGCACCTAAGGCAATTCCCACAGCTGAAATATTGGCCTTGCAATGGTGCTTGACAATGCTTACCCTGACAAGGCAGAAGGTGCACATTGTGTACAGTAAGGGTTTGAGAGCAGTCTCAGTTTGAGAGAGCAGACTCAGTTTGAGTAGAGTCTCAGTTCTTAGGAGCAGTCCTATCCAGCAACACAATATTTGGTACTTAGCTTTGTAAACATTAGCTCACAGGAATTCAACCACATCTCAGTAATTAAAAGCCTTTTGCTAATAACGTTGGCTATGAAAGAGTGGGTGGCCAAATGATGCTCACACTGTGTATCAAAGGTCAAAGAAGCAAATAATTTTTAATTGAATATGCAAATTGCACAAACTCTCTGGATGTGAAGGAATTTGAAAGCAAAGATGAGAATTTGGTGATTCCAGAAATCAAATGAGATACATCTATCCTTTAATTAATCATTGGCAATTAGAGAACTCTCAAAAGCAATGGGGGACCATTCCCAACTGGCTTGGGAATTTCAGCCTAAACAACTGGAAGAAGACAGAAAATTTACACTTGTAGACAGAATATAATTTGGGCTTTGAAGGAACATTTCTCTTTACTACAAATCAATCCATTTTCATTTTTCAGATAGCTACAGGCACCACACTACTGCATTCCAGCTATTTATTTTGTGATTTTACAATCCTGATGGTTCCCTCCATGAGGCATGCAAAAACCCCACAAAACCAAAATCTGACAGACTAGGCAGGGGAAAAGTAAAACTGACTTTACACAAGGTGTTGTGAAATGCTGTGAACTAAACAAATAGAAAAGCAGGTGGTATATTTTCTTAATTTGTTTCCTCTACCTTGGGTGTTGCTTAGAAAGCGTTCGATAGGCATTTGCTAATAACTGTGTGTGTTGCAGCAGATGGTCCTCCATTAAAAATCAGAGCTCAGACAGAGAGCTCTGGGAAGCTCTTGAAGGGCTGAAGAAACTGTCACTCATGTATTTGTGCCTCTCCAGCATTTGGGCTGTAAAGCCAGCCTGTGTGAGCCATGTTCCCCAAAGGATGTGCAGCTCTCTCTCTATCCTGCTGAGGTGTGGGTCCTGTACAGGGAGCATGTGGTCTGCAGCTTTTTCCTGTAACCCCTGGTTGCAAAAGAATGGGGGGAAACTGCAGCAAAGCTCAGTGCTAGCTCCTGTGCTGGCCAAGGACTGGCCATAGAGAGATCAAGATAACAGACACCTGATTGGCTCTTGAAAAGAGCATAAACTACAAGCTAAGGCTGTAACAAGAACATTTCTACTACATTTCAATCTCAGGGAATGCTGGACTGTGATTATATCTCACCTCTTTGATTTCCCCATGCTGGCTCACAGATGAATTTTTAAAACCTAATTTTGATGCAATGTATTTGGATCTCAGCTTCATCTAACATGGTGGGGAGCTGAAAGATGTCCTCTGCCTGGGTACAAAAGGGCTTTTTGTAGTTCAGGATACAGAGTAACCCCTACTTGACTGGAAAAAAATTAAAGAAAGCACCCTGTGCGCATCACTAAGTGTGAAAGGCAGTTCAAAGGTAATAAAATGCTTTTCAGTGCCATCACTGCAATGTGATTGAAAGCAGTCTTGCTTCCTGGGATGCCAGAGCAGTGCTCGGTTCTGCAGCCTGCTGCAAAAGCCTTTGGGATCCAGCCCTGTCCTGCACTGCCACCACCACCAACAGTCCCTCCACTAACACCACAGTCACCCCTCCAGCACAACAGAAACAAACCAGAAACTGGTGTAAGAGATCAAACCAGAGCATACTGATGTTCACCTACCTTTCATCCAAACCAGCACCTGGTGTAAAGGATTTTCAGTGAACCCTGCCCTGCCATACTACTGCACGTCAAGAGATGAAGACTCAATGTACTCTGTAATATTTTCAATCATGACATCAGGGCAGATGCCCTGGAGAACAATGCCTCTTCCTCCTGTCATTGAAATGCTCTGAGAAAATGCATTTATCCTGTTTGAAGCCAGCTCACAGATTGGGGTGGGGAGCATGCATGCACAAAGGAACTTTCTCTGTCTCACCACATTTACAAATCCTACTTGTATCCTGTATAGATGCAAAAGCAGAGGAATTAACAATATAGAAATATTACCTCTATTCCATGGCACAGAAAAGACTGGCTGCTACTCAAGCACCTTGGCTCCCCGAGCACACACTGCCCTGCTGCTCCTGTACCAGACTTGCTCAATTTGTGAAGAGCCTGGCCTAAGGTTTCCCTTGTGGAGGCATCCCTATAAATCAAAATTTAAAAACTTCCACAAATCACCCTTCACCAAGCACAGTGTTACGTATACCAGAGACAACTTCTTGCCAAAGTCACAGATGTAAAGGAGTCTGTAAAATTTCCTCAGTTAGTCAGTGCAGACTCCTTGTGCCAAGTCTGGTTAAACATAAGATGTCTTCCTTAACAGCAAACCCAAGCACCCACAGAATGATTGTACCTGCTGCTCACAGGCATTTTATTTCCTTAATGTCTGTCTTCCAGACTTCAATCCAAAGACATAATTTCTCCAATAAAGAACATGCAGAATAAGCACACAAGTGCTGCTAAAATATTTGGCTCTCTAGTGACTTAGTCGTGATATTTGAAAGGATATAAACTCGTCCATATTTTTGGCTAAGCTATTTACAGCAGCTAGAAGTGCCAAAAAAGATGCAGGTGTGCTTGTTTAAACACATTCCTGTGGCTTCCTTCTGAGCTGATATTGTTTTTGGGTAACCAAGCTTTCACAAAAGCATCCATCAGCTGTGGCAGGACCCATCATGGTCAGTGCAGGCTCCATGCAGACCCTGCACCCCACAGAGCCTGGCAGGGAGAGGTGGGGACAGATTGCATGGCCTGAGCCATGGCAGTGTGAAGGTAACTTCTGCTATGGCTCATTTCCCTGCCTGCACAGGTACAGGTGTGTGTTTTTATAGCTGCACTGCTTGAAATATCTTCCCCAAAATAGTACAGCAATACCTTTAAAGAAATACAGCTCTTTTCCAAAGTTATATTGTCTGTAAAAAGTCTAAAATCTTTACATACCTGAGCAGAAGGCACATCTGCCCTGTAAGTAGCACTGCACAGAGAAGGTTGTTATTGAATTACTGTAGCACTGAGTCAAATCAGCACTGCAATCCTGTCACACACCCTGCAGCAAGGAAAGTCATCCCTGTGACCTGCACTCCATTTTTTTTCAATAACTGCATCTTAAGGTCATTAATCACCTTGTGGACTTACAGCTTTGAGTAATCCAAAATGGACTATAACCAGTCTCATTGCTCTCTGACAAGAAAAAGGGTTCATTGTGTACTAGAAGTTTTTTACTTAAATCAGAATGTTCTAATGGTTGACTGCTGATAGTGGTCACATTTGAGGCAAGATCTTTAATAACCAACTTTGAAACATTACTGTGCTGACCAAATCTTCCCAAGCTTTTCCCATTAATTACTCTGCCCCTTAACCAGTGGTCTCCAACCTGCAGGATTGTCAGACCCAGCGTCACCATACAGGTGCCACTTTTGCCACTCTGTCCAGAAATGCTTTCATCATGAAAAAGTCAGGGGCCTAGCAGCTGCAAGGTACTGAAAGCAAGAGAAGACCCTGAGCACAAGTTCTTTTTCCTGCCTTGAACCTGTTGTGAGCTCTTGGATGCCTCGATGGTTTCCTGGCCTCAGGAGCCCCCTGTTCCAAATTTTGTTGAAATATTTATGCCCTCTCCCTGTTTCCCATGTGAAGCTGTGGGGTGCATGCAGGGCTTGGCAGTGGGGCAGGCACCTGCTGGCCCCACTCCACAGAAACCTTTCAAAGAAGGGGACATCTTTAAAGGTCAGCTTTGCAAATTACTCCCCAAAAGCACCTGGGTCCCAGCACAGCTCAGCAGAGCCTGACTCCCTGCAGAGATGGAGTGGTGGTGCTGAAGAGAGGGGCAAAGCCTTGAGTCATCACCATACACCTCTTGCAGATAACAGGCTTGATATGCTTCATTACATCAAAAGCTGCAGCCCAGCTGCCAGGATCCATTTTGCAACCCAAAAATGCAAATGCAATTTCCCCATCTAGTGGTCCAGCAGAGTAAAAAAGGCACTTCTCTTGCAGCTGATGGAGGAGGAGCATCTGGCAGGGACATCACCCAGCTGAGTGCTCATTCATCCACAGCTCTGCCCATCCCAACAGCAAAAAAAAAGCAGCAAAAAAACAGAGATAAACCCTACAGTAGGTATGTAGACCGGCTTAAAAAAATCCCCAAACCCACAAACAATAAAAATTTAAAGAACAGACAAAGTAAACAAGCAAAGTATGCTCTCAAGGATGTGTAAAGAAGTGTAAAGAATTGTATTCCTTAGGCAGACGCAGGACTTAGTCCAGTGCATTTTAAAATATTCAGGAAACTGGTCTGACAAAATATCAGAATTACCTTGGAAACTTTGACAAGCCGTTAGCTGTGACAGCAAAAAAACTGTTTCCTAGAGCTCAAATTCTCATTTACTGGGTATAGGGTCTGACAGCCAGTGTTACTGGAGCAACATGCAGAAAAAATAAACGAAATCCCTTTGGTGAGGCACCTTCCAGCTGCTGTGAATTACAGGTTACATGGGCCATTCATTGCCATGATTCTCCTCACTGGGATGGGATTTTAAGCAATGCAGGATGGTAGGCCAGGCACTGCTGCCCCTTCTCTTTCACTGCCAGCTGGAATTCTCAGAGGTTTTTCAGGAATGAAGGATGGGGCAAGAGCAAAAGCAACCCCCTCAGAAGGTGCTGTGGGGGCCACAGTGCCCAGATACTTCTCCAGCCACCACAGAGACAGAGGATGGCAGAGGCCAGTCTCATGCACTTCCCAACACATTCTCTCAACGAAGGGCAGACTCTGACTTTTGGCGTTTCTGGGGAGGCAAAATACTTCCCTCGTGGCACAGCCCCACACAGTGAGACCCCAGCTCTGGCTCCTGCTTGCCTCCAACCATTCACCTTTTCCCTGTGTCTGGTCCTCACAGCAGGAAACTGAACTCCGTGCTGGAGACGTGCCATCCCTTTCCAGTCTAACCCCAAGCCACACTCCACTCCCTTTGTTTCCACTTTGAGTAATTACCCAAACACAATTGGAGATGACTACTCTGACATTAATGATTAAAGGTTCTTATGGCCAAGAGAATTCAGTATCACAAGCAACACAGCCAAAATCCCTTGACAGCAAAACTGGTGTCCAAACCAATGCCAGCACTATGCAGGACTTCTGACTTGTTCAGGTTTTTTTTTGGAAAGAGTAGTCAGGAAGCTATTTTTGCTTGACCCATTATAATTCATAAACATCCTCCTTTCTGTCATTTTACATCAGCAGCACAGAAATGGTCTCTTATTTCTCATTTTGTTTTATGGATTTTCCATAGAGAAGATCCAGTGCATGAAAGAATGAGATACACCCACTTCTGTTATGTAAAAAAAAAAAAAAAAAAATCACTTTTAAACATATTTTAGCTTATCTGCTCCATGCAGTTTATATGTAGTGCTTGTAGTGCTGGGTCTGCTTATGAAAAAAAAATCATAACTTTATAGAGAATGAGATATTCCCATAAAGATCAGATTTCATTTTAAGAGAGAAAGTCTAGCTAAAAATCACAAGAGAAAAGGAAATAAATTGGCCAAATGGATCCTGCCTATTCAGAGCTTTTCTTTGGGGCTTTTCTTGACCACTCACTTCAATGTAACAGACAGCATTTCTTCATAACAACCATCCGTTCAAACTGGCCATGGCTGGGAAATAGTTTGATCCTTCTGCAAGCCATGCAAAATATTGTGCTGGCAATATTAACAAGGGAAAATCCCCTAGGGGTGATCTGGTCTGCACAGCCTGGGAGTGAAGCTGCTTCTGGCTTGTTACTTCAGATGATTCTGGGCTTGGAGAATGTGAAACGCACATGAGACATCAGAGGTGGGGAGCAATGGGCATCAAAGGGAAAAAATTTCCCTGACTAGCACATGTTCCCCTGAGCTGATCCTTATCCCCATGATCAGCTGTGCTCATTCCTCACAGGGAGGACTTGGAGAGAAAGAAAGGGAGCACTGCCAGATAGCTGAAGGGAAAAGCACAGCTACATCTACATCCATTTTGTTGTAGCTGTAAAGAGAACAAGAGAACAAGCCTTTTCAGGTTTTATTATTATTATTGGAAGCAGCAGAGGTTGGGAACTTGGGGAGCACAAGGGTTTGGTGCGAATTTCAAGTACAGGAAGGTAATGATGGGAGTTGGGGTGGGACAAGGCTGTTGTTTTTTTTTTTTGGCTTGGCTTTATTTCAGAAAAATATAATTGAGTACACACCACAGAAGAGAAATCAGAAGTTCACTCATATCCAAGGGAGACAGCACAGCGGGCTCAGCTGTGAAAAATCCAAGAACAGTCAGAGCAGCACCTGGAAAAGCACAAGGTGCTGGGACTCCCATCATTTGCAAGGCTGGAAAGTGTCTTGAGAAAAGGGAGTTTCCACTCGCTTTAGCTTTTAGAGACTTATAGATTCTCTGTATAATTCCAGCATTCTCAATACTCACTATCTATCTCACAAGCATGAGGTGAAACCTCTGGGAAGAGATGTCCCCTTGTGACTGGTCTGACAACACGGACCACACCAGGTGGTTTGTGCATTCTGGTACAAGGCAGCTCTGAGTTCCTCCCAGTGTTTTCTTGTTTCCGTGCTAACTGGCAGATGTAGTATGATCCTTGTCTGGAAAGCACTGTCAAAAGGCCATCACCTTACACCTCTGAAACCACCAAGATCTCACTGCTTTCCCCTCAAGAAGGAGCCTCTTTCCTCCTTCCCCTACACCAATGAATAATTTTTCTCAAACATGCAGTTGGATTCAGAAGACCCAAACCACTCTCTCCGCAGAACATAAACAACTTAGAGAGCAGCCTGAACACTTTCCCACACTGAGGTTGTCACCTTCTCCCCTCCCTGTCAGAGGACTGTTCTGAAACCAGGACAGTAATTCAGTTTTCTGGCTCACTCCCTCATTTAGTGTTAACAAAACACAACTGTGTGCCAAACACAGCGCAATGTCTGTGGAGAGGAAATGCATCTGGGACAGGCAGAATCAGGAGCTGCAGCTCATTTCCCACAGGCCACGTCAGAGGGTCCCTCCCCCTGGGCCACCGAGCCTGGCCAAACCACGGCTGCAGGCACAGGGCAGAGCATCCCAGTGGCCGGGTCGTGGAGGTTGTGCCATGGAAACTTCATGTGACCTACAAACACCGGCACCAGCTGCCAGCGAGCGGGCAGGGGAGAAAAGACTGCACAGTGAAGACCAACGTGCCAGAGGAAGCCCTGCCCACAGCCCCATGGCATAGCCACTGCAGACTGATGGTGCTCATGTCTGGCAGCATCACCCAGCCCCAGATCGGGCACTTGCCCCTCATGGCCTCCATGTTTGCTTTTCAGCTTGCTCAAGGAAGCTTAGCAGTCACTCAGTGCTAAGGGGTGCAGAGACAACTTTCTCTCAAGAAATGAAATGTCAAGAAGACACAAGAAAGCCTGGTTGGAGCCTTTCGCAACAGGAAGGAGGTTGCTACAGCAGTAATTTACTGTGGTAGGTTTTGCAGTATGATTGCAACATATCATTACACCAGTTTTATCCTTTTCCATTTGGCAGACACCAATTCCTCCCCCTGTTCCTCACAGAGCATAAGCCAACATGGCTGCATTTCAATGGCTTCCAACTCTGCCAATAAAAATATATTAAAAAACCCAACAACTGAAAATTCTCACAATTGCATTAGCTTACTCAAAACTAATACATACTTATATACGCACACATAAGTAAAAAACATACACAGGTCAGCCAACTTTAAAGGGTGGTGCCACGAAATGGTGGGGTTGGTCTCTGAGTAGATAAAACAAACAAAAGATAGGTTGAGTAGGAGCCTGAAATGTGATGGGCTGTGCAGGTCTCCAGGCAGATAAACTTGTGCTTAGTTGTTAGTCTGGTGCCTCAAATGCTTCAGGTACTTCCAGGCACAAAGAGAAACCACACACCCTCTTTGAGAGACTTCTGTGCATTACAGACCCTGGAGTGGGAAGTCACAGGCCACAGGAACAGCAGAGAACCAGTGTTCTATTGGTACCAGGGGCAGGGAACATTGAGGAACAAAATGTTTACTGTGATTATTACCCCATCCCCCAGGATGTGCTCATCCTGCAGACCAACAGTCCTGAGGCAGAAAGAGAGGTGCTCATTAGGAGCCTTTCTCAGAGAGCCTAAAATGAGTATTTCAATTGCTGAAGTGCATCCCTCTCCAAGCTTGGCAAAACAGGGATCTTTTCAATAGGGTTACAGACCCATCACCTACAAGAGCCTCTGTTGCTTGTACAATCAATGTGTGGGGAAAGGCATTTTCTTCCCTTGCTGTGTTTTTTGGAGATGCGATGGGGCAATTTTTGGGCATATCTCAGCTAAAGGAAAGTCTAAATTCTGCTATTCAAGCCCATTTCAGATCTTCAGATTTGATACCCATCTGAGAGCAGGGCATTACATTACATTAGTCTTCCCATCTAAGTAATGGGGAAAGAGAGAGTTGATACCAGCTCAGATTAGGCCACTTAATGGAAGATACTCCTGAGATATTTCCAGAGGATGGATAAAATAGGACAATGTATCAGTTTCTTAATTGAAAGAAAATAAATTGCTGCAAGATACTGACCTTATCCTTCTGGGGAACTGTCTGTAATTCAACTGAACCAATGCAGTTCCCACTCAGGGAAGGAACTCCATTTTAAAAGATATTAAATAAAATATTTATGACAGTTGCAACATTCCAGAGCTTAAGTCTAAAAAATTAGCAATTAATGCTCTATGATAAGGCTGTATTTGTATTCTAGATATCAAACTTTGCCTGAGTTCCATGAAATCAAGAAACACTCATTTTTCAAATGTATTATGTACAAGTGGATTCACCGTTGTACCAGACTTTGAAGGGATGGTGGGGGGAAGAAAAGAGGAAAAAAGAAGCAGCCACTAATCTTTCTTCCACTTAAATTCTTGTTTATGATTTCAGCAGTGCAGTGTAAGTAATGATGAGGAATGAAGGAATTTATATTTTCTCATTTAACAATGTGAAGCTTCAAAAAAATATTTTCATTAAAAATTGACTTCAATATCTTGTCAAAACAATAAGCCCATTCTCTTAAAGGTCAGCTATTACACTTTCAGAGAAAAAAGAATAATCATCTTAATCCTAAGTGACTACTTCAAATGAAACAATGACTTATTTCTTTCCATCCTTCTCCATATATTATCAGCAAAAAAATTAATGAAAAGCAACTCCAGTGAAAAACCCTCTGAGGGTTTTTTTAAATGTAGATCAGTTCAGCACAGAATAGCAAATCTGTGTCTGTGTGGTCAACATCATGAACAAATTTGCAGGAAACAAATCTGCAGAAGGAATAACTGATCAGTAAGAAGGAAAAACTTGCATGCTGTGTAATATTTCTATATAAAATACATTGAACATGAGTCCTTCTATATGCAGGTAGATCCTTTGTTCAATCATAAAAAGCTGTTTTACAGTTAATTTTAACGATTAAATTTCATAAAGCAAACAACCTACTCCCCTGTGCTTTCTGTACTGTGGTGGGCCCCACTTCCTGGGCACCTGGTCAGCTGCACTTGGACACAAATGCCAAAAGCAGTTCCTTGGCAAGATGAATTCCACCCACCCAGCACTCAGGTGAGCAAAACTGAGCTTGTATGGGAAGGAAGGGAAGGTGTGTCTGTGCATTTAATGATCCACAAAAGGAAGATGGAGATTTACCATGGTTTGATTATTTTCCTATAAAATTCTCAATTTGTTGAATGTTGCTGCAGAAGAGTTTCTTGCTTCTGCTCTGTTCAGGAATCTAAACATCATTTAAATATTTGTGTCCATATTACAACACTGCAAAAACTAACTTATTTTTTTAAATAAATAAGTTGTTTAAGTTACAAGGGAGATGTCAAGAGGTTTTAATACCACAAGGTTCTTTTCTGACTATTTAAGAAAACTTCATTTTAAGCACTGTGCAGTCAATCTCTGAATAAAATTTCTTAAAGAACTAATCCTTCCAAAATTAAACTTTTATGAAATCCATTTATTGCTCTTATTAAATAACTCTTTCAGGTGTAATTCTCAAACTGAATGCAAGCCTACTAACATCAAGAGAAAACTGAGCAAACAGAAGCAGCTGTGAATATCTACTGTCGATAATCAATGTGTGTATAAAACAAAATGATACATTCTTTTGAGACAATTGAGAAATTCCACCAAGTTTGCAAACTAGAGATCAGCTCAACTATAGAAAAATCTTTACCAGTGCTGGATCTCCATTGAATTAAATTGTGTAAATCCCGGATGTAGAGGAAGCGAAGATTTCTAACACTAAGAAAATCATATACAAGCAGATTAAAAGAAAATAGCAACAGAAAGCCTTTGAGAAAATTCAGAGCAAAACCTTTACACTAGAAACTAGGCTGAAGCCAAACCAACATAATTCCAATGTTAAAATAGGAATGCACACACTTCCAAACGCCAGAGGATTAAGGTGAGGGATGGAAGATGTACTTGATTTACTTTACACAACAGCATTAATAAGATCATTTATTTGAAACAACAGACATTTTATAAGGAAAACCCAACCTGGTGGTCATCAGGGAAGAAAATGTGATTGGATATCTTCATTAGTGGCACTGAGCAGACATTTTCAATCACGTTTCCATAATGACCAACTCCTCCCTAAAAAGGCAATAGCTAATTTGGAGACCATCCCTGGGTTAGCATAGCTGGAGCTACTTCCTACCGCTGTTGAACTTAGAATTCAGCTTTTATCAATAACATTCCCTGTCCTTTTCTCATGCAGCTGCTCAGAATTGTAAGAATCGTGTCCTAGCACTCTGAATAATCCTGAGTAACATCTGCTTGAGCTGTCCCAAATGACATGACACCTTCAGCAGTGCTGTCCCTCACGGGTCACCTGTTTTCCCACATAGCTGTGAGTGCATTAAACAGTGGGTTGCTCTGCATTCTCAGTGGAGATCATATTCCCATGTGAACACTGGCCATTTGTTCCTCCCTTATTCTATTTGTGTTTATAAATCCATTGAAAAAATCAGCCAAATGAAAAAAAATCCCAACCAAAATCATCTTATCCTACAAAAACTTATTATCTATACAAACATGTGCTGAAGTCCTTACAGTAACATTATATATCCAAAGACACTATATGAAGCAGCTGGGTTTTTTCTTGATCACCTTAAAAAACTTAGGAAGTTTACCTCTCATGGTGTGAGCTGCCACACCTGTATGACTTGTGTCTTTTTACTACAACATGCCATTCCTACCAAGCTTCTGATGTAACTTTTATTCTATATTCTGACTTCAACTGGGTATTTATTTTATGTCCTTTTTTTGTTTGTTTATATGTACAGTATTGTTTCTTGTCTGGTTTTATGTGCTGTGATTGACAGGGGCTATTTACTTGTAATAGAGTTTGGTGTTCTCTCTCAAATTTATTATACTCTATCATTTTAAATCCTGGGATTACAGGATTTTCATTATTTCAACAGCTTGTGTGTGTGTCACTCAGATTTCTGAAGTCTTCCATGCTCAGTTTGAAAAAGAAATGCGTCTAAGTCTTGGAGAAGTGTGATGCCACCAGAATAACTACAGCCAGCCAGGTTTGGCTGAGGTGAAGCCCATCTTTCTTGCAAACAATTTCTCCTAATGCTGTCCCACTTCCTAGGAGACCTAAACCCTGCATCCTAATGCTCCCTTTTCAACTCTGAATCCCCTTTTAGTGCCCAGCCTTGGCTCTGCAGATGGTCACAGCCCGAGTCCCTCCATGAGAGCACTCTCAGCATGAGGGTGCAGATCTCAGCATGATTCTCCCCACAGCCTCTCTCTCCCCTCCATCTCAGCAGCACAGCTGTCACAGACAGAAATGGAAACACAATCAAATGCTTGGATGTCTTCATAGCAGAGTTAAAAAAAAAAAAAAAAAAGAGAGAAGGTGAGGCCTCTCTGATCTAGGAAGCTGCTGGCATAGCAACAGCAGAGAGGGAAATTGGTGTGGAATGTTTTTCAGCAGAAAATCATTATTTTTAAGGAGTCTAAGGGTGACCCTTCCCTGCTTAGTAGGCTCCTTGACAGAGGGCTGTCTGTAAGGAAGGAGAAAAACTGGTTCTTTGGCAATTTGGAGTTAAAATTTCCAAAGTCTCCCACAAAAATTGGATTTTCAGCAGATGATGAAGCAACTTCAGATTTAAGCATGAAATGCTAATTGAAAACAAGGTCAAGGTGACTCACATCTTTACAATAAAACAACACATGTTCATTAAATATTAAATGAAAATATTGGCAAACAATCTTATTTTTAAGAAACTGGAAAAGTTACAGACTGAAGAAATGAATTGGAGATAATTTAATGTTTATGGATTTCAGTAAGAAAGCTGATACACTGCTGTTTGAGATCCTGAGGGAAACCATTAATTAAGTTGGCTTGCTCTGAAATGCAGTTAAATTGATACAAAACAGACTACAGAGCTTTAGAAGAAAAATAAAAAGGTATAATCATAAACTAGACATAGGTCCTTCAGACTCTGCATAAGGGAACTGAATAGCCAGGTTGGGAGAAGCTTTCCTTTTCAACTAGACTTGGTGCTAAATACCCAAGGAGCTGCTGGAAATGACAGAAAGACCTTGATGGCAGAGCTAATGAGGCAAGGTTTGTGTGGGACCTTGCCTGCACTACGGTGTCTAGGAAACAGGGAATCTGACTGGAACTCTGGCAGTCTTCAAAAACAGCCACAGCAGAAACGAGCTGGCTGTGACACCAGAGAGCAAATTACACTGCAGGGCACAGGGGATGCTATAGCCAGGTAATAAGGCAGCTACAGTTGCCTTATTTTAAGGATTGCTGTCCACAGTCACCAGCTAATGTTGTTGATATTTCCTGCTTCATGTACGCAGGATGCAACACCTTCCCTAGCCCACATATTCATCTCTCTGACAAATGGATCTCTGAGTCCGAGCCCACACAGTGTCACTGACCTCTCAGTCAGCTCTCAGGCTGCCAACACTCAGTCTGTCACAAACCCTCAGCAGCCAAAAGGCAAATCATTGGAGAACAAAAGGGTGAACTCAGCTATTAGTACAAGCCCCAAACATCTGGAGACTGGTTTAATGCTGAACTACAGCTGAGCCTGTGCCTGAGCTGGGTACAAATTGAGAAGTCAAGGAAAATGGGCTTTCCTATCAAAGTTGCAGAATGTTCTGTTTTGCAGTCACAGCAGAAAGTGAAGGTGGGAAAAATATTTTCATAATTTTGGCACTTTATTCTCTACCTAGAAGAAAATGGGGAAATACAGAAACAGCTGAATGGGAAATGAAGACTATGTTTGCCCCTCCCAACTTTAAACTGCATTTTCTATGGTTATGAGAAAGGCTTATGGTGGTCTAAACTCTATTTGAACTGTAGGGCTTTACCATACATCTAGCACAAAGATTTCTCCTGGGTGAAGGAGTTAAACAATTCTGCCCTTGATGATGGATTTTGTGTTCCCAGCCTATGCTCCAAAGCCTTTGACACCAACTCACAGCACACTGGCACCAAGGCAGCCCCTACTGAGTTGCCCATTGGACTTTCCATCCTCATCTTTGCTGGAAGCCACAGCAGCCCTTGCCTCCCAAACAGAGCAGTGCTGTGCCCTCCCCACAGAGCCCAAAGCCTCTGAGGACTTTGGGCCGGTTTCCTGCTTCAGTCAAAGAGCCTGTCTGTAAAGGGCAGCACTGGGCTGCAAAACTTACTTGATTCCCACAGCTGCCTGAGGAGACAATCACAAAAGCCAGGTTCACTGCTCTGGGAAGGTTTTCCCCTTGAGGAAAGAGGAATGCAAAGCAACAGCCTTCCCTGTCTCCCTCCACACCAATGCTGAGGCAATCAACTCCCTCCACTGAGAGAATTGTACCTTGGCAAGCTTGGCTTTGATGACCAGATTTATTTCACCCACTTGTCTCTCTGAATGTTTAAATACTGTATGGAAACCTTTAGAGTGTTCCAAACTTTTATTAACTTCTAATGGGTTTTCATAAGAACTGAGAAACAACTGCTATTAAGACATCTGTAAATAGCTTGTTCCTCATCCTCGGGATATAATTCATTCCTAGTGCATGCAGGAATGTGGCACCAGGACCAACATATGGGGGAAACTGGATAAAAACCAAATAAATCAGAAAAAAATTGGTTTTGAGCATGAAAAAGTTTGTACAATATTCACAAGTTTTTTGTGTAGTTATTTTTCTTTTTCATTTTTGCAAGGCTCATACAATTTCAATTATTCAGAGTATTTCAAGGGAAGCAAAATGCACTAAAGAGACTAATACCAAAGCCCTGATGAAACACAGTGTTTTACACTCTCAGCTCTGTGATGAATGACAATAAAGCTGTCCTGGCTGACAACATGGGAGTTTCTTCCATCCTTGACATAGTTTCTGGAAGTGCAGCAAGTATCCCTCACAGACCAATATGTTTTCACTGTTAACAGTAAATGTTTTCAGAAGCTGTGAGATTAACACATTGCTGCAGTGCACAATTCACAAAAATCTCAAGTTCAAAAGATCTCAGGCTTCACATTTGCTCTGAGACTTCACAAATGCCACCACTCTTGTTCTCTGCACTCAGTCCTGGACCACAGCTCATGTCCAGTGACATAGTTACAGTGCTGCCACATTGGATGCAGGGGCTCCAAAACATTTGCTTTACAAGCAAGTACATTTAGTTGCTAGTAAATTCCTGTCTGCTCAGGGCTAAGGTGGAAAGCTCAGCAAATGCATCTGTAGCAAGTACAGTTGTAAAAAAAATCACCACTGAGGTAAGTGTGACTGGATTTAAGTTCCTCACATCCTTATCCTATGGGTGAGAAAAACCCATCAGAACTTTCTGTGCCTTTAAAGGCCTTCAAATCTTTAAAATGGCTGTGCAAGGAGCAAGAAGTTCACAATTAATCAAGCTGCTCTTTATCTAAGGGGCTCAGATTGAAAGGCAGACGCAAATATCTTGTTTATCTTGCTCCTCAGGGAAAAATTTGTCCAGTAAGAGTCCATGCCCAGCTCCTGAAGTGACACTCAATACAGATTTTAAGCAGAGAAATGGTTCTAAGTGCCCAAATTCCCAAGTTTTTGTTTTCCTTAAGTTTCAAGACAATATATGTTTTTATGCATGCCTGTTTGAAAAGTCTCCATTAAAAAAGAAAAAAACACAAACCACCTCTCAGTTCTGCAATGTCTGTTAGTTCAAAATTATTTTGTTAATTGCAGTAACATACTCAATTGCTGAAATTTCACATCAATGATTTAGTCAAGTTGTCATTCTCCAAACATACTGGCTGAACAATTTTAGGAATGAACATCAGGAAGCTCAAACTGAGATGAAGGGAACTGAAAAACTCAAGCCTAAATTATTTGATTTACTGAGGGTGGTTTGTTTTCGGTTTTGGGATTAGTTTTTTAAATATAAAACCTTTGTTAGCTTATTAAATGCAATGACTTATTACATGAAATTTTATTCTGTTGCCTCTTTATGATAGGGATGATAAAGCAATGGAAATCCAGGCTTGGATGAGAAAACCCTCTTATCTTTTATCACCAACACCTTCTAAAAAAGTGAGTTCATTACTATGGAGACAAATCCCACTTCTTCCTGGGAATTAAGTGTCTACTTGTCTTGAAAGCTGTCTGGCAAATTTCACACCTAAGCAGAAGAACTGAGAACAGATTTATTTTTTCTTAATTTCCTGCTTCACAAAGCGAAAAAAGCCCTCCAAACTGTCCTTATATCCATTAGTTGCACACTTCATCTCATCTATTTTCAGGTGACTTCACCTTGCCAGAAGACCACCAGGAAGGCAGAGACAACAGTGGTATAAGTGGCATATGAGATGTATTAAAAATATATGAGATGGAGGTCTTTTCATACACATGGATGTTCCCTGGAACCTGATAATTTACCTTTTATTATATGGGCACCTGGAATTGTTGCAATAGGGATTTAAGAACTTATTTAACTTTTTTTCAAAGGACTTGAATAAATGGTTGAATTGGTCCCAGATTTTAATCTTTCTTCAACCTGTAAATGCTGGTAGGAGATGTGTTGCACCACAGGATTTAAAGAGCACTGGAGGATTTGCCCCTCTCCCAGGTGAACCCCAGCCATGTGGTCCCTGGCAGCCTCTGTGCCTCGACAAAACACCCACAAAGCTCTGCCCTGCCCTTCTGACACGAATCAGCTTGGAAGGCACATGGGGAGGGCAGGAGGAAAGGAGGAACAAAAAACAGCAGGGAAAGTATTTTTCTTTTGACATTGGCTGTCCACCACATCTCATCCTAAGACCAAAGCTCTGGATTTTCTGGGAACTCAGAAGCCATGGCAAGCTCCTGCCTGCACCTCTGTCACTTGCTCTAAGCTAAATAGCCTGCAGGTTTTGGTCCTTGCTGCTGCACTATCAGTGAACCATGACTTACATTTACAGCCCAAGGATGCAACTGGAGTTGAGAACATTTCAGAGGACTGAGCTCTCAGATTTTCTCTACTCTGAGTCAGTTAAAATTCCTCATCAATGTTATGCTCTATGAATGTCAATAGGCTGCAAAAACAACACTGAAATATTAAATGTCATGTCCAGATGTAGATCAAATGCTTTGCCAAGCTGTGGTAATCTCCAACACAAACGTGGACAGCAGAAGCACACAGCACTGTCCTAGCTGCAAGGTCCTGGCCCCATCAGAAATTATTCAGGCAGATAAATATTGGAAGTGTGACTGCAGTTTTAAACAGACAGGATAAAATGATCAAAGGAGAACAGACCTTTGCAAACCCAAGATAGTGGGGTCAGGTTCTTGCAAAACAACCTGCTTTTTGATGTGCCACTCACTTCTGCTTTGTCTCTAGGTGCCAAACAAATGCAGTCACTATTGCGTACTGAGGAAGGAGCTTATTTTTTGGAGCAACCTGAGAAATGGAAAAGATTTTCTCAGATTCTGGAAAGTCCAGTTAGAGGTCAAGGGAGCCCAGCTGATAAATTCAAGGGTATGTTTTTATCAGCTCCTCAATGGGTGCTGCCTTTCCCCTCTCCCCCTGTGCTTTCCCCTCTGGCAGGAGGGGGACACAGATGTGCAGCTCTGCAGGGCAGGGGCCCAGCTGTCCCCTGGGGCTGGGCTGGCCCTGCAAACACAACACCTCCACACCCTTTGTTATGCTGTCAGAAATCAATACCAAGTAGTGCTGTGCCCGCAGCCTTGTGATGGAAAAATAATTTACAAACAACAAGAAAAATCAATAGTCTAACAGACCCTGGCCAGTCCTGGTCTGCTGAAGAATGGGGGCAGAGAGAGGAGCTCAAGCACAAGGGAACCTCAGTACAAAATTTACATTTTTGCACTAAGCAAAGCAGCAGGTGGACTCAGAAAAAGCCCTGCTTTGAGAAAGGCCAAACATCAACAAACCTCAGCACCTAACACCAGGAAAGTTGTCACAGACCAGCACTGGTAAGAACAGCATGACAAAGCATTTTACCAAGGCAGGAGCAGCCCTGCTGAACTTATAGGAACACTCTCAAGACCCTGTATCTCTCAGTTGGCTGCAAAATCATCTGCTTTACTGACAGCACTTTAGAGAGCCACCTAAGACAAATATTAAGACAAAATAATCCCTAATGGCACAAAGTATTAGAGTTTAAATTGAACTGGCTCCCTGACAAGAGCAGATGCATACTGGGATCAGTTTCACTGGTGAGAAAAGGTTAAAATTTTTCCCCACTCATATTTTTCATTTGTTCCTTAGAGGTTGAAGTAACCACACAGACTTCATAGTGGTTTTTCTTCTAGAGCATAGGAGCAAGAGGTTGTGTGCTGTCCTTCCTCAAAAGCATCATGATGTGTTTGTCTGGAAAGGCAAGTGGCCTCCAGGGTCTGAAGAGACCCAGATGGGCAGTAGCTCAGCTCCAGAGGCTCCTCTCTTGCCCAGCCAGCAAACCAATGCCAGAAACCAGAGTTACTCTTCACAGCTCTCATTGAAAACGGGGTAAAGCTTTGCTCTTGCTGTGGTGAGAGTGTGCAGCTCTGCTGATGGCAGGGCTCAGTGTGTTCTTGAGGAGCTGCTGGTTTTTCTCCTGTGTCCAAAGTCCTCTGTTTGTTTTGAAACAGCAACAAAGTCTCTGCTGCTCTCCAGACAACGCTGTTGCTGCGTCAGTACAAAACATCCCCCCCTCCTCTGTGTCTGTCTGGCCACCCTTCCCTGCCCCTGCCTGTCTGTGTGTGATGGGTGGGAGGAGAACGATTTCCTTTTGCAAAATTACCCTCTAAATCCTTACCTCAGTTGTTTCTGGAGCAGCCTAGTGCTGCATTCCTCTTCCAGCCACATGTGTCTGCTGTTTCCCAAGCTATGGCTTTCTTTTCTGGTCTGTGAGCATAACCCCAGAGCACAAGGCACTGCCCTCACTGTCCCAACATCAAGCAGCTCTTTGGGCTGGCAGGAACCCCTCCAGTTGTTCCCCAGAGTGAGCAGAAAGAACCCTTCTGAAGGTGAAGGTCAGTGATTTTATATGCTATGTGAATGTTTTCTCCTTATGTTCCTAAAATCATTCCACATTAACAAAAAACAACCAAACCACAACAAAAAACAGAACAAAACCCTTTCACAAGAGCAATTTCAACCCATTATATATTTCCAGTGCTGAGCTTGTGGGTGTTTCACCAAGACAGAGATCAGAGCCCAAGTTAAGGAAGGCAGGCAGAGCTGCCAAGCCCTGTAAGAAGCTGTAAATGAGCAAACAAGATTACTGGTACATTTTTCAAATGACAGGAGCAAGACAAGAGCATTTAAATGACTTGGAAAAAGGTAAAATAATTGAGATTTCTATCTGAGCAAGGCCAACATGAAAAGTCCTCCAGAAGAATCAGGGTGTATCACTTGCAATCTTTTGGATACTATATCACAAGACACATGTTTTACTCTTTATCGCTTTCCATACAGTTACTTAAATTATAAAAGTGAACCAAAGCTAAAGCTCAAGGGAAAAAATTACAACAGCTGCACATATATTGGCCAGTGGGGGAGAGAAAAAACTGAGCCTTTCCAGAGCAAAACCTGTGAGCTGTGCCAGAGCAAGGGTCCCTGTCTTGGGCCACAACACATCCCAAAGGCCCATAAGTGCTGATGTGGAATTTACATACATCACTTACACACCACTCCCTAAATCACCCCTGCTGGAAGGAGACACCACCACTGCTACCCAAAATCTAGGCAGCAAAAGGCAATACACTGCATGTGAATTTTTTTTGGAGTTATTTTTCAGAGCATTTTTTAAAAATATATTTCATCATGGCAGAAGAATGACTCCAAGGTTTTTTAGGGATGGGTTGGCTTTTACCCAGCTTGTCAGGGTTCTGACTGTGGTTGGGTGCTAAATTGGCATGCAGAGCTCCTTTCCTCTCTCCTCCACAGCTGGCCTGTGTTTGTCCACAGCTCTGCCCTCCTGACCCTGCCACTGAGGTCAGGCCCTTTTTGGGAATCCTTCCCATGCAGGGATTCTTGTCCTTAAGGATGGAGTCTGCCACACAGGGCATGTTGCCTCCACACCTGCAGGCTTGCAGCCATTGTTAGCAAAACTCTTGAAGACCTCCCATTTGCACAGACAGCATAAGAAGAAACACCTGTGCACCCTCAGCTGATGGGGTAACCTGTCCAGCATCCTCTACCCACAACAACCTCACAAAACCTCCACATGGCCAGTCTTTTTCCCAGCCACTCACAGGTACCAAGGGACAATGGGATGCTGCTCTGTTGAGGGCTTGCAGTCCTGGAAGAAGCCCAGAGCAGGCAGGGCCAGACTTCAGCTGCCTTCACCAGCACGGCACAGCCCATCCTCCCCTCAGCAATGGCAACAGGAGAAATTCAGCATGGAGAAATGCTAAACCCCAGCCAAAACCAAAAGCCAACGGAGCAGGCAGCCAGCAGGGTCCTGCAAGTATGCAATACGTGGCAGCATGCTGTGTTTTATTAAACACCAAGCACCTCACAGCAGAAGAATGGTCTCCAAAACGTTAATTTCCCTGCAGTTGATTAACTGTCCAGCATCCAGACTCGCATTAGCTCTGAGACCGAGCACGCGTGGGAGGGAAACTGGCAGCAAGCACCAGGAGCGAGTGCCAGTGTGCGATCCTGAGGAGCTCTCACACCACATTTGGGATTATTGCATTCCTTGGGCAGCTGCCAAACACTCCCCCTGCCTAAGTTTCCCCTTCTTTTTTGGTGGATGAGGAAGTGGGTGCCTGTTTGATTTTCAATCAGACACAGAGGTGCTGCCCACCCCAAGCACTTGCGTGCGAGGCTCTCAGGAGCCTCCCAGCTGCAAACACCTCTTTTTAACACAAGTGCTGCCTCTTCAGAGCTGCGTTTGAGCACAGAAAAACCCCTCTCAAACAACAGCCTTGGTATTTTGTTGTTGTTGCTCGTTTCACTCTGCAAACAGGAAAGGGACCGAGCTGTCCCTGTCTCCCAGAGCATGTGGCTGCCACACACAAATGTCAGCCCCAGCAACAGGAACCATCTTGTTCCCGTAAGTCAACAAACAATGTTCAGAAAGGTCTGTGCTGTGGGAGGATTTCCTAACGTAATACAAGTCATCAGACTTAAAACACATGTCTGCTCTGGTGAATTTAATAAAGAAACAAGGCTGTGTAGGAAAAAAGATACAAGAAAACAAGAACTTTCTCCTGATGACTTCATCCCACAGGGTCAACAGTAAATCAAGGGCAGCATTTGTTGGGAAGGGGAAGCTCTGGAGATTTCTTGCAGAACTTTAAAGGAAATTTCTAGTATTCCATAACAAACCCAACACTTTTCTTATTAAAAAAAAAAAAAGGAAAAAAAAAATCCCATCATTTTCCCAGCATTGTACCATGAGAGCATCACTCATGAGTAGACTGTTGTATCATCAAAGAAGGAGTTTGGCCTAAGCCACTGAAGCATTTGTTTCACCTCCTCTTTACAGTGTGGGCAACACAGATACATGGTGATAACATTGCTTCCCCACATACCAGATTCACCCAGGTGTCTTACTCAGGCAATACTAGGGGAGAACAACAAATGGGGTTAACATTTTTAAACATAAAAAGAAAAATCTCCCCCCAAAAGCCCCCAGACCCCAAGCCCCACTAAGCCAAGAGTTTGAAGAAGCTACATTCAGGTTGCAGCAACAATGGCAATTTGTCCCTGCCTGTAAAACAGGCAGAGTGTGATGGACACCCAAAAAAGGGTCACTGGACTGCCCCTGGCAGGCACCCAGACTGTGCTCACCTCACATGCACTCAGAATAGAAAAAGACATTTAGAAAATCAAATGGTGGATCTTTTTTCCGTGTTCTCGACACAACTATCAACACGAAAGCTGATCCTGTTGTGTGGAAGCCTCTGAGTAATCTGCTGCAGCCAAGAGGAAATCCTAGGGGATATTTGTGGCTCTTGGCAGCACAGTCCTGGACCAGCTGGACCCTGACCTACCCCAGAGCAGCTGTTCCCAGGTATGCCACTGCCTGCTTCCACCAAGCAGGGCTTTACAAAGTTGATTTTTATTTTTTTGTATATACAGCTGTATGTACTAAAAATAAAAGTAATTTAAATAAATTAGTGCATATTTGTACAGTACACTGCATTTATAAAAGTTTTATCTCTCTCCTCTTTGTACTGCTTGGGAGCACAAACACATTTGTCATGAATTGCCAGGAAGATCTTCCTCTTTGCAAATTCAGGTCTTCTAAAGATGAACGGTCTGCTAATCTTTTATTTTAAAACAAGTCACAAAGTAGCACATTGTAGAAACCTGCATTAAAATCCCACATTCCCACACGCATGCAAACAGCACCTTTCAGAGGTTTAAGACAACAAAAACAAAGCCCTCACACACTTTCATTAACTCTCACAATCAGCTTTTATCACAACACTTAATCTCCCTTAAGCTTTTGTACAAACAACAGGAGATGCACGAAACCTCCCATCTCCAGTACAACATTCGATTCAGCATTCACCACTGGGAAGAGCAGGGATAAATATACCCAGAACAGCAACAACTCCCTGTGATTTCTCCCTGTGACCAGAGCTAAAGTTATTTAGAACACAATACAACATTCACAGAAAGAAAGCATTACTCACTGGCTCCCTAACCTCAAGCCTTTATCAGCCTTCTCAAAGTTCCAGAAATCATGTGCTCAAACACAAAAAATGAAGCAGCTGTTACTGAAATTTCACAAGCCATGTAAAATGCAGAGTTATTCAGTATAGAAATTTCTAAACTGTGAAAATGTTTAACTTCTCTTGGTTAAAAGGTAAGAGAGTAACACTCAACAACACTGACCCACTTCAGCTACCTAATTCAGAAGATGAAAGAAAGTTTAATAAACACTAGATGATTTTCCTCAGTCTTTAATAGTTGTGGAGCCTGTAGGCATGTGATGTTTTTACGCAGTCTTGTAAAAGTACATTTAAAATTCTTCAGTATGTGTAGTTGTATTGACCTGATGAAGTTTATCATTTTGGCCAAAGGATGTTGTTTGCGAGGCTGTTACCGGCAGGTTTCCAGAATCCCATAAAATGCAGCTGCTCCATGTCTCCTGACGAGTCCAGACAGTGCCCCTGGCTACCTGAAAGCTCAGTGACAGATTGAACAAATACAATTCACAGGTCACTGTCCTCAGACAAAGCTTCAGCTAGATCTAAGCGTGTTGTACTAACCCACCAAGTGCAATTTTAACATACTGTAGCTTTACATGCAAAGGAAGAAAAAAATCTTTCACTTTAATGATTAATCAGTAACACTCAGGGAGGATTCTTTTTTTGCTTCTGACCTAAATATGAGCTGCAACTCTCCTTGTACCCCTCTTTGACTCCAGGAGCTTCTCAGCCTCCCACAGAGCAGTCCAACAGTGCACTTCTCATTGCACCATATCAGAACAAATGTGAAGTCCCTAAATTTTAAGGTCCCTAAAATAAACAACCTCATCAAGACAAACCTAAAGAGCAAAGATTTGCGCATGCTAATCTGACCATTGGAACAGCGATTTCAAGTGTCAGTACTACAGAGATCACTTTAAAAGAGCAGTACAATCCTATCATTTTGGATGGCTTGAACTAAAATAGGTTGCAAGAAAACACAATGCATGGTGGAAAACTGCAACTAACCTGTAAGCTTCCATAAAATTTTCTACCAGCTCTGAAAAATCAAAGTTGTAACAGAAAAACGTGTGCTCCTTTTCTAGGATAATTAGGCATTGTTTTAAACACCTGATGGCAAGTGCAGGTGGCAGCAGTTAACTGGATGATGAGCTCTCCTGTATTTAAGTTCATTTTGTCTCAGAAAACAAATCAGCTCAGATTAAAGGATAAAGACACAAGGTCAGATTTATACACCTAGCAAATAACTAAATATATTCAACAGCTTATTTCTTACAAAAACTTTTTTTTTACACTATGATTTGGATGACTTTTGACCTGTGTGAACAGCACACTATTCTCTCCCAAAGCCAAGCCCTAAATTCATCACACAAGTTATTGCACTGGAATGTAATTTCAAACTACAGAATATCCTACACAAACACACCCTGCCTCTGCCCAGGCAGCACCCAGAGCTGGAGACTGAGCTTGCAGCAGTGCAGGGGACTCCTTGGGGTGCTCTTGGGTTTAATGAATTTGCACTCACACTGACAAGCCAAGCCTCGGATGAGGCCAGACATGCAATTCAAAAGACACCTGGCTACAAATAAGCATTTAAAGCAAGGAAAATCAAGAATTTGGTGATGTAAATATCCTCTACAGTCCCTTTGTGGTCACACACTAAAGGCTTTCAGGATGACCCAGCACAGAGACAACTTATTGCTGAGGACCTGCAGACCCAAACCCCGATATGAAACACCTCATCATGAATACAAGACAGCTCAGAGGGACCATGCTGCCTGATGACACAGGTTCATAACCAGCCTGTTTTTCTACACAATTATAGGAGAGGACTTACCTTTGTGGGTGCTCTGAGTGCTCTGCCTCTCCTGCTGTGCTCTGCTCACCAGGGCCAGCACTCTCCTTTACCAGGTGACTCAGGCGGTGGCTTGTGGCAATGGAGGAGCTGCTTCCCACACTGCCCACAACCCCAAACCACCGTGCTGAGGAACCCCCTCCTGCCCAGGGAAGAAAAGGGGTGGGGCAGCTCATCCCCTAAATGGCCCCACCTGGGTAGCTCCTCTCCAGGTGCACCTGGGCTCCCAAATGGCAGCTGGGCCATGCTCACCTGTGTGCGCTCGGCTCCAGGCCTGAGGCGTGAGGGGAGCGGCAGCCCTGGCGTCGTCCCTCGGTGGCTGAAGGCGACCCCCTGGTCCCTGCAGTGTCCTCTGTGTCTGAGCTGTCCTCTGGACACACCTGGGCCAGGCCAGGGTGGGATCTGGGCAGCAGCAGCAGGTCCTGGGGGCGGCAGTGGGGCCGAGGGACTCTGTGAGGGGAGCGCGGGGCCGCCTCAGGCGGGTCACGGCCGGTTACGGCCGGTTCGGCGGCTGGGGCACAGGACTGGGGGGCAAAGGGAGCCTGAGCAGGAACAAACCGGCATCAACAGGGTTCAGTTCCCTTTGTTCCTCACCACCCAAAGGTATTCTAATTGTCAAGAAATGAAGTCAGTTGTGCCCAGGTGGAATCCATTTCTCATGTGATGGTACAGAATGAGGGATGTCCCCATTCTTATCGCCACCCAACATGGCACGGCCCTGCTGAGGTGAGCACCTGACTTTGGCCACAGCTGGCCCACCACAGCTTGGACATATTGTACCAACCATAGCAACAAACCCTCTGTGAGCAGTGTCCCCTGAGACACCCAAACCCCAGCAACAAACCCTGTCCTGTGGGACACCCAAATCCCAGCAACAAACCCTCTGTGAGCAGTGTCCCCTGAGACACCCAAATCCCAGCAACAAACCCTGTCCTGTGGGACACCCAAATCCCAGCAACAAACCCTCTGTGAGCAGTGTTCCCTGAGACACCCAAATCCCAGCAACAAACCCTGTGGCCAGCACTGTCCTGTGGGACTCCCAAATCCCAGCAACAAACCCTGTCCTGTGGGACACCCAGCTTGGGGCTGGGACAGAGATGGATTATCTGCAAAGGGAGATAGTGAGAGGGAAGGTAAACCAGCCAAACAGGCCATGGAAAAGGTGGGGAATAGGTTTACAGGGATCCAAAAACCTCCAGTAAGAGGAGCGAAACCCCATCTAGCCAACACACAGGGATAGAAATCAAAGCATGACTTGATTGCAACCTAAGTATCTCCTTGGGGAAATCCAAGGTATGATGTAATGTAATTTATATGACAAATATTCAGAAGTGGATTGAAACAGATTCTAACTTTATCTGCATTTAAAGTAAGGTTAGACTTTTTGCCTAGAAGAGAAGCTGTCCATTCCAAACCCCACTGAAGAGTGGCCTATCACTGAAAATGAAAAGTGGAGATTTTTGTTGTCATCTCTAATTGAAAACTTTCAAACACAAGAAGGTGAAGAAACCCACACTTTATATTATATAGGCTTAATAGTTAATGAAGAGATATGAAGAGCATTAATAAAACATTACCTCCCTCTTCAGAGCAGTGATTTGGTGATGTTTCTTAAAAGGTCCACCACACACCCAGATTTCTCCACTAAATGTTATGCATTACTACTCCAACTAATAAGCAATGGCAAAGCAAAGGTTTGCAATATTTTCTCTTCCTTAAAGACCTGTTGCAGCAACTCTTCCCAAAGTCAAATATGGAAACTGTCATCCACAGTTTTTCTAATGGTTGTTCATGTTAACCTTTGACCATCCAGCTCCTCACTTTGCTTATAACATAGCAATATTACACATCTGAATAATAAGAAATCAGGCTGGCTCAATTCTTCATTAGGATTATTACATAATGAGAGTTGTAAATGCTGCAAAAGGAAAATAAACCATTAAGAAAGTGTATGCCACTATTGGGTTTGGTTATGGGTCCCCATGGAGTAAAACTCAGTTTTATGGAGACTTGAGTAGCTGCCAGGAGATAAACCATAACATTTGTTTTGACAAATTTGGGGCAGTCCTCTTTATTTACCAGGAACTGAAGGAACTCTGCTTGCACCAAAGCAGCATTGCAAGAGAGAGCTTTCATGGGAAAAAGAAGATCTGAACATTTATAATGTTTTGGTGTGCTGCCCTTCCATGCTTGAGCATGAAACACATGAAATAATTGGTTCCCTTGGGTACACAAATTAAAAGCCCATTCACCACGGAGTGCAAAGCCTCTCATTTCTGAGCAGGTGAACATGTAGCAACTAGACATTTCAAACAGGATTCTATCACGTCTAGAAGCCTGGAGAACTTGTTTTCAAAAAATGCAGGCAAGGTCACAGCATGCACTGAGGAAGGAAGTGTTGCTCTACCATGGATTTCTATTCTATGCTTAAACACAGAACAATTTCACCAGATTCAAGCCAAAGGAAAAGTTGACCTGGTGAAGAGTTAAGGGGTCAAGCAAGAAAGCTTTCAACATCTTTTTGATATTTCTGCGCACCTCCCACATTGAATAGCACATGAAGACACACTGGAGTGTTTATCAGAAAGTCATTTGCCTTCGGGAACCATAAAAAACCTGATTTGTTTTCTGCCAAATTTTGTGAGCATGAAAAATCTCAATTAGATAAAAAAAAAAACCTTTAAAATGAAACACTGACTTATCTGCTTTCAGGAAGGGAGGTGGAAGGAACAGAGTCTGTGATTCTTTGTCATAACAATTTGGGGTTTTATGTATAAACACAAATTCTGAGATGTCTATAAAATTTCACTTAAACCCAAAATAGACCAAACATACAAAATACAAAATATTTCCTTTCTAGTATAGCTTTGAAGAGACAATGCATCTTTATGTAGTATTTGATTTAATGCCCATTTTATCACAGATGGTATAATCACAAAAAACGGAACACTTGAAAGGAATTTGACAAACAGAACCAGATGTAAAACATCTTGAAGCTTACAAATTCATCACAAAGATTAAGGAGGACTTGAAAATACAGAGTTTCAAAGCTTCCAGCAGACCAACACATCTGTTCACTCCAGAAATGCTTTCCTACTTCCTGATGTGTTTACACAGTGAGAAGATGCAGTAGGAACTAGATCAGATGCAATTCTGTTTGGGGGGTTCATTACCTTGCATCTGCAACAGAGCCAGGGCACAGAATAACCACACAAAAAATGTAACCGAAGAGCAGGGATGCATTGACCTCATGAGAAATATTACAGGCAGGTGGGAAGCAAGGAAGAAATGTGCTGTTGTACTCCAATAATTAACGTTGAAGTGGATGGATCCTTAGGAATCCTTGTGTCTATGAATAACTGGTTAAGGCAAGGGCCGTGTGGAGTCACTGTTTCAAAATAGTTTTTAAGCTGTAATAAGAACACCATGCAAAAGGATGCTCATTTCTATGAATGTTAAAAAAAAAAATCAACCAAGCAAACTAACATTTCCTTTGCCTAATCTTCACAAACAACTGCTCACAAGAAGAAATTATGCCCTCATCTACTCCAGCCTTTAACCACAACGTAATGTTTATGCTGTGCTTACAAATTTATTACCTCACACTGGCCAAAGATGACCATTAGCACCTGTATCCTCACTGCCACAGTTTTAAAGTCCAACACAAAAAGCAAACACTAGTCTGCCTGAAAAGTTAAAATGCCTCAAAATTCCCAGAAGTACTTGTTTGAAACTTGAGTCCTGATCAGAAGAGAGCAGAAACTTGAGCCAAGCAGGGAGAGCCAAGATCTAGGAGAGGTGAGCAGACACCACCAGTGGCCAGGAAAGGCAGCAGTGCCAGAAGTGTTATTTCCAGTATCCACTCATGTCCCTTAAATCCCTTAAAAAAATTCTTTCAAAGCTCTCATCCACTCTAGTGGTTCTGGATACTGTCCACACTAATCACTCCTAGGAAAAGAAGAAAACATTATGCTTGTGCAAGCAAAAAACTCATCAAGCTGCATGCAAAATTTAAAAGTTTGCCCTTTCTAGCATTTGGAGTCCAAGTACAATGGAAAGAAGGAAAGAAAGAGAGAGTCAACAGTGGAGCATCTGCAACCAATTTCAGTGAAGATGGAAGATAACCAGTTCTGGAGGCATGCTTAGGACGAGCCTTCCTACTTGACAGATGCCTTCAGCGGTCCAGTTTGCTGGCTATTGTCACCATTTGGTTCAGAGAGAAACACTGCTGGCACAAAGCTAGTTTGAATTTAGCCACACCAAAACATCTCTTGCCCCACAGGGATTAGTTACCTAGTTGTTTCCCATTCAGTTTCCAAGCAAGATTCAAATCTTTCAGCAATTTAACTTTACCATGTCAGTTTTCTTTGTAGGGATTTCTAGATGCTGGGCTACATAAAGAGATCCTGTAGTGTTGGAAGAATCAGCACTCAGTACTCAACTGTCAGTGCTAAGCACCCAGTGCTTATTCAAGCTACTTCAAAGAAAGGGGGTTTTTTTGGGACCAGGCATTGTCAACTTCTCTCTGAGGTGAGCTTCAGCATGAAAGCAGAAGCATACTTTTGAGGAACCAAAACACTGTTCAGCTGCATGGCGGAAAAACTCCTGCCAAAGGAAAGGGTTGGGAATATTTTGTTTTATCTGAACTTTGGATCACCTGAAATCAAAAGGAAATTATCCTTGGGGTCCATTTTGTTTTCCTTTAGTATATTCATATGTAACACACAGTAAGCTTTACTCTCTGCAGAAAATTTCTTATGTTCTCAATCTCAAAAATACTCACATCCTCTTCACTTTGGTATTGTGTATACACAGCATGAGATTGCAGTTCCCATGGATGGCTTTAGTTTTGGAACCATAAGTTATTGCCATGTCCATTTCAGGTCTCTTCAACTCTTCTTTCCTTCCTGGGTGACAAACCATGATGTTTATCACAGCAAAGAAATGTAGCAACATCTATATCAGTTTATGCTCCTGGGGTTATTAAATTAGTAGCAACGTTATTTCTTAAAACATTAATCACCCATTGTTAGAAGTGACAAAATTTTTGCTTCATTAGATAATTATTTTAGGTTTGGTTTGTTGTTTTTTTTTCTCATATTATGTTTTGCTTTTTCCATCTGTTAGTTTCCATGAAGTTGCAACACAGTTTTGGCACAAACTTGGGAATTTCCATCACAATGTATTCATCTTTCTTCATATTTTCATCAACATCTGGAATCATTCTGCATTTCTCAGAGAAAATATTCCCCAAATCTTACTCCTTAAGAGAGCAGGGAAATTTGACACTAGATGATGCTCTAATGCAAAAACTTTCTACATTGTTTGAGTCTGTTTCTTTAACAGTACCTTTTCTTCAAAGTGAGAGGAAAAAAAAAAATCTTTATTAACATTTAACCACTCCTAATAGCTGTGTCAGTATTCAAAATTGGCAAGTATGACTGTTCTACTACTTTAATCTTTAAAGTCTGCTTTACTAACTCATGAAAGCATGTAAAATATTAAAATTATAAACACTATAAAAAAGTACATCTGCCGCAGAGGAAACAAAGATAAAACTCAAATTTTCCTTAATACAAGATATATGATCTACAAAAAGCTTTTTATAATTTCTGGATGCTTGTTACTTCTGCTCCAGATGCTATCTTAACCCAAATAAAAAGAAAGGAATTTTATACCAAAGCACAAGTTTATTGTGTGCTTTTCAGATTACAATATAGTCCTCACTCACAACTACACCTAATTCAAAATAAGAGCTCTTTTATCTTTAACCATGCTAAAATACCACCCCTCCACCTGCTTAAACATCCTTACAGCTCACCATTTTCAAAGCAGCTGTTAACAACGTGAGACACCAACCATTCATACTGCAATTTTTTCTACAACTTCCCCAGTTTATACATCTTCTGGCACCCTCAAAAATTTTGCAGCAACTCCAGCTAAAAGCAAACCTTCCTTCTGCTCCACTATCTGTGTCAGAAAGGAAGGTGGTTCTTCAAGGATAAAATGTAGCTCCAACCGTGTCCAGACTTGCCTGGAATCAAATACTCTTGGGCTTATTTTACAGTATGAGCACAGGTTTCTGAATACCCCTGCCCATCACACCTGTAGTGACCAGCTTACAACAGTACTCATAAAACTGGTGTAACTGTGTTTTCTGGAATTTGGAAAAACAGGATTCCTCCAGCAACTGTTACATTGGAGTGGGATTCTACAGCAAAGAGAGATGCCTCACTTTTAATCTTTACAGAGCTTGGAGACTCCATCTATTTTCTCTTGCATATTGGCAACAATTCTTAGAATGCAACTTTTTGTTCAGACTTAAAATCACCAGTTTTGTTCCACTGATTGATAGCAGAGAGACACGCCCAGTTTGTTCAGGAAGCAATCCTGTTGATGCTGTGCCGTGCCAGCTGCTGGTAACACTGCTTGCAGCAAAAGGAGAGCAGCCAACAAGGTCTAATGCTCCATCACCACCTCCTCTGTCCCACACCAGCTTTACATTCTGCTGACAGCAATATGCCCAAATAAATGGTCCACAAAGGGAACAACCTTGCTTCAGACCCTCGTAGCTCTCTATAGGTCAGACAACAGAAACACTGCGCAAATTGCAAGCCCATCTGCCTGTAAATTTCCATGTAATTTATGTCAATGCCTGGTAAATTGGTGCTCAGCACTGCACCCTTCAGTATCCTCAGCAGAACACTTTGTTGGTCTATTTCCTTCACAGACTTGTTCCCACACCTTCACTTCTCAGGAGGTACTCAGAAAAACAACTGAGTTTTGCAAAGTCAGTGAGCCAGGAACTGAGACCACATCAGGTGGGGATAAACGAGATGCCTGAGAGCACGTGGAGAGGTAGAGCAATACTGAACCTGTCCCAGCAGCTGTGGAGCAAACAACAGGACCGACTGTGCCTGTTGTGTGCACGTCACCTCAGTGTCACAGCTGTGCCTCTGGCCAGGCTGACTGGTCATGTCCCAGCAGCCTGCAGAAATCATTCCCTTTTCCCTTCCCACCACTTACTGGACGTGACAGTACAATGACCATTGTGAAAACACAGAATTCTCTGCTAACCTGACCACAACAGTCAAAGCGGGAGGACCAAAGGAAAGAAAGAATTCATGAGATAAGCCACTAAAATCTGCTCAGAATTGAACCTGTCATAACTTAACTCCTCTTAGATTAAGAAGAGGCACCCCAAAACAGCATTCTCATTTAAAATCCAAAGACACTGTATGTGATACAAATAGAACAGTAAAACACAAAGCATTAACATGTGAAAGAAACATGTTGCCATTATGTCAAATAGTGCTTTTTATATTTTATTAACAAGCAAGCATCCCTGGAACTGGGTCTATATAAAAATATTTCATGAACCAATCAGAATACAAGGGAGTTATATAAATTTATTTTATGCAACACTGATTAGTTTTGAAAATCTCCATTTTTAATGTTTTAATTTCAACTTTCATTTTCTTAAAAAAATCACTAAAAGGACACAACCCACAAAAATACAATCTGTATCTGCTCTATATTTACAGATAACTGGTCACTGTTAAGGCACAGATTTAAAACTAATATTTTATGTAGCAAGTCAAATATTTGTGCATAATGTAACACTAACAATACCATATGCTGTACTGTTATATTCCCTTTGTGGAATCAAAATAAGTGAGAATTTACTTCCAGTGTGGTTTTTTTTTTTTTCTTTAATGTGAAGCCCTACTGAAAAATAATGTTGTTCATGGGAAATTCTTCACTTTGGTGTAAATGAAATAAGCTGCTCAGCAAAAGACCACATCAACTTAATACTGTAAGAAAATCAGTTTCTGAGTATAGTACCTCTGGATGGATAGCACGTACCTACAAAAGGCTAAAAATTTGAGTGAAAAGCTTCTGGATGCTTTTAAGTTTAGGCAAAATAAGCAAGAAGGGGTTGCAGAAAATTCTGTACAAAGTGCTGCTGAATATTTAGTTCATTAAAAACATTTTATGAAATAAGGAGTCTGAATACAATTTGATTTGCAAGCGCTGGGCTTGCAAATGCAAACATTTAAACAACAGCTTATCTGTAAGCACATTAATAGTCTGTGAATGGAACTATCTGCATGCTTAGAAGCAAGCACAAGTGTAAATAGCTTTAGAATGAGAAGTGGTGGCTTCCAAGAGGGCTTCCATGAAGTTGCTCTTGCCTGTGCAACACACACACACACACAAATCTCTCCTAGACACGTGGATATTGACTCTTGGCATTGAGCAGAGGAAGCTGCTGTGAACAACTGTGTGAGTACCAGATACAGCTTTAGCCAGTCACATCTGCAGTGCCATTTGAAAACCAAAGCTGCTACTTGATCTACAGGGGAAGTCACCCAGGTATACACCATTAAGTAGATATGGCTGAAATGAGCACTGAGCAGCAATTTTTAGCTAACCACAAGACTTTATATTATTGCTTGATCATCTATGCCCTCAAGTAATAGTCTCTTGAAATTCCCTTTGTGTGTGCAATTTTTGCCATGGATCAACTTGCATTCTCACCTTAAAAGAAAGAATTACCCATGGAAAGTGTCAAAACTCTCTCACCCATTTTTGCATAAACCCCAACTACTGTAAATGTCATTCTAATGCCTTCTGTTAAGAGCACAGTGGTTTATGTCCATCTCAAAAGGCTTGTACACTGAACATAAATAATACATTACAGTAGAGGTAAGGTAATTCACAATATTTCTCATGGGAATGCTTTTCAATTAATGCTTGGAAACTACACATAGCATTGCAAAAAGAGGCACTTAATGGATTCCTTCATTACATTGAAACCCTTCATAAACCCATAACACAACACCTGTAAAGACAGAGGAATAACATTGCCAAATCTTTCGGACTTTCACAGTATAAGAATGCAAAATTTAGCTCTAGCCACTTATAACATGGACTCTCTGTTGAACATAACTTGTTTCAGAAATAGTTCATCTCCAGAGTTTCAAACACTTCTGCAGCTGACAATTACAAATCTAGATCGAACAAAACAGATGCTATTACACCTATTTTATGTAGGTCACTTCATTGCTGCATGCATAGTCATGTAAGTAATATGTGTCATTTATTAAATGGCAACAGTGCTGTCTTGTCAAATTAGATTAGTTGTCTGTTTAATCAAACTGACAGCCCAGAGCTCTAGTTTGATGAATGCCTTTTGGTCTCTACCATAAATCTGCAGTAGATCAGTTTAATCTGTTACGTATTGTAGGTGTATAGAATCTAAAAATAAAAGTCTGATATAAATAAGTGTCCTTTAGTGGCAGGGTACTAAAAATAGCCCTTTGCTTTGAGACAACCATTAAAAACAGTTTTAGCATAAAGGCAGCAGTTAAATATGTTGACTGAAAAGGGTTAATATTGCAAGGTCCATTTTGGTCTTTCATTGCATCTGTTACAGTGAGTATTATTGCAGGCAGCATTAGACTGCTTTATAAGAGCATAATAGGACTGGTCCACTACCAAGTGACTTGATTTTGGAACAATCTCTTCAGATAACTACCTGGGAGACAGAGAGAGGAAAAAAAAAATCTGCATAAGAACCAGTTTCTAGTACCATTATAGTGAGATGTGACTTAATGTAGGAACACCTGAAAAAATTTGATTAGTGCCAATATAAAAATTGATATGGAAATGAAAGAGAAATAAATTTCCACAGGACAAGAAATCAGAACATGTAAAGTGCAGAAAGACCTCAATAATTATTTTAAGCAGTACCAGAAAAATCCATCTTGATAAAGCCAAATCTATGCTCTCTGGCATCCCAGCTCTTCATTCTTCCTTCATTCAACAAAGTACAAAATTCAGTGCATACATTATAGTTATAGGTAATAAAATACTAAACAAAGAACCCTATATTATTATTATTGCAAATTCTGTCCAATCTACATGAGTAAAACGTAACCCACATTTGGTGTTTCGAAAGACAACTGACAAAACGTGTTCTCTCTGATTTTTTGGCACAGGATTGTGCAGACAAAACTTTGCTTTGGTCCTTGACACCCAAACTCCCAAAGTGCAGAGGGTGGTGTGCAGTGAAGGCTGTCCACAGGATTGCCATGTCCATCTTTGCAGCTGCTTTCTGAGCCCAGCCTCCTGCTACCAGCGCCCGCTGACGCTGGCAATGTCCGAGTGATACTGGCGCGGCAGTCTCCCGCTGGCTCCACCTTCCAGGAACGAGGCACGGATGTTGGATGGGTCAAAGAGCTTTCTTCGGTTTTTGTTCAGTTCTGGAGGGGGCAAGCACACCCACAGAAACCCATTTTAATGCTTATGTCAACCAAATCCACAACTTCTGTTTAAATGAACAAAGTATTTTAGGCAGATAGGGTACGCACTGAAATCATCTGTGAGGTACTCCTTCAATTAACAAAGAGCCCAACAGGATAATTAAGAGCATCAGGTTAAGACTCAGAGGCTCTAGCTGGGATATTTCTTATTTGGCACTGATACAGTGTGAAGTAAGTAATTTTTTGCAATATTGATTT
>JAHXMQ010000566.1:26744648-26828448 GCA_020466415.1 Ammodramus savannarum pratensis | reverse complement strand
GCCCCATCCAGCCTGGCCTTGGGCACTGCCAGGGATGCAGGGCAGCCATGGTTTCTCTTGGCACCTTGTGCCAGACCCTCAGCACCCTCATAGGAAAAATTTTTTCATAATATCTGGGCTCAACCTACTCTCTTTGTAGCCACTTCCCCTTTTCCTGTCACTACACAGTGTTCTTGTAAATTTTATCCCCATGAGGAGACTCATGCTTTAAAATCCAGTTTCAGCATGGCTTATAACTTCACTAGTGAGCAAACAGCCCAAAGCCCTGGCTGCTGTTGCATCGGCAACAGAGAAGAATGAGAGTGGTCTAGAAATAAGCCTTTTTACAGGTCTGCTTTTGGTACACCTTGAAAAACCCTCTCCATGACAGCAAAGAGTTTTCTGGAAGGATGTCTGGCATTGAACAAATATCCTTAAAAGCTTTCCTTTCGGACCATTATTTGGATTATCATGTTACAAAAGCTTGTTGCTTTGTTTTTCTAAGTTCTACTAAGCTTTCTGATGTTTACATTTTTATAATGGAACTTTTTATACATTTTTATGGAAATAATAATTGTTTTACATTTCTTTCTAGAAGAAGAAAAATTGTTAAGACTATTAGTTTGACCAGTGTAGCTGGAAAAGTAGCAATTTCATCCTCCAATCCATAGTCACTTTCAAAAGAAGTCTACAGATATTAGAATTTAAAAATAAACTACCCTCTTTTTACCTTAAACATTTCAGCTTGTGCAAGTTGTTCATTTCCTGTCCTACTGCAACACAAGCTTACACTTCTTAATTTGTAAAAAATGTAATTACAAGGTGTCAGTAATTTAAATCCCTCGTGAAGTCAGGACACATTCATATGAAAATAAATACTGGTATCGAAATGATTATTTTCTTTTAAGCAGATAACAAGAGCTTATTAACCTGATTTGTTTTGTTTCCGCTTGGGGCTGCCAATGGAGGAGACAAAGTCGTGAGCAGTGGGTCCAAGGCCGTTCCGGTCTCTCCAGTTATCGGATTCACTGCCACTGCCCAGGTGCTCCCGACTGCTGGACCGGGACAGAGACATGGATGAGCCCTGCAAACCACAGACAGAAAATTCAGGCTGAAAACAGAGCTTTCATTGTGACTCAGATGTTTTCTTTGAAGCAGCTCGCTTGAAAAGCAGCTTTTAACGCTCCCAAACATTCTTCTGGCAGTTGATCAATAGGCAAATAATTGCAAACCGGACACAAAAACAGCAGGTGTGCCTAAAACATGTGCAGCTTACAGTTTTTAAGAAGAAGTTATTTAAAGGACATGATTCAAAATAAATTGCTCGGTATTTCCAAGTTTGTTTCCAAAACATTCCATGGTATCAAATTCCCACACAAATTCTAGACAAAGCAGTCTATTGACTACAGGGAAGAGAACATAACAGAACATTTATCTGAAGATAAGTGGATCAAGTACACACTACTTGACAACAGTCTTGCACACTATACTACAACAACAATTCTGCAATGCCGTGTGAATTTGTAGTTGTTTTGTCTGGGGTCTTTCTAAATAGGTTTTCATATACCTGTGAAATACTTATTATCAACTCTCATCACTGTGAGTCAGAATGTAGCAGTACAAGGCAGCAGTATTCCATGGGAACATACCCAAAAGAAATCAGCCTTGTAGACATCACATACTTACATGAGCTGAAAACTGTGGAAATTAACAATTTAATTCTATACATTTGTACCAAATTGCAGTTGAAAAGCCTCACTTAGGAGGCAATCTTTTACACTATTTAGTAAAACTAGCACCCCTGAAGAAACACTCTTCTTGGTTAGAATCACAGACCTATCTAGAGATTTTAGACATCAAGGCCTTGGGGAAAACCCCACCCCAGCTCAAGCAAGACAGGAAAGTATGCAAAAGAAAACTGCAGATTTGGGTTGCAGTTTTTTCTTTCCCCGAGTTACTACTGCATCTTGTGTAGCCAAGTCTACTACACGTAGCTGAATGGCTCAGGAAGTTGCTATGCCAAGTGGAGAACACCAAGGCACATTTTTATCCCAGCTGCATATTTCTTTTGTATTGACAGACAGGTACATCCTAGAGAACTATGAAGTCCCCTTCCTCAAGAAGCATACAAGCAGGAGTGAAAAAGGTGTCTTCATGGAAGATGGAAAGGATTGCAGCAAGAAAGCGCAGTAAAAAACAACTTCAGCATGCCTTTGAGAAGAAAGGAACAAATTCCCTGCAAGATTCCCATGCTGGGACTCTGGAGAGAATTGCTGGACTCTGCTCTGTGCCTGGGAAAATTCTGAGCCCACTGAATAATGCAAGTAGAGAAAGCTGCTGTTCTGTCCACAGAAGGAAAGATGAGCTGCTGGTTCTGCTGTTCTCCTCCACCATGCAGTGATACACATGATACAGTTTATCTGTCATATATACTCTGTCCTCATTAGGTTACAAATTCCCTGTTGCTGGTTTGCAACCACCGAGATGTTTGGTCCTGTAAGTTGTTCAAAGCTCTTTTAAACAAATATATTTTAAAAAGCAGACATCTATGCTCTGTGACTTATCTGTGAAACAGATGTAACTTTGTGTGTTGGGCTGAATGTATTCCATATGCCTTAATATTTACATAAGAAATATTTTTCACCATAAAAAAATATTTACAACAGTTATCTGCAAGGCTTTGTTTTTACAGAAGTTAGACATTTCTCAAGAGAAACAACTGTATCATTCACTAAAAGTAAACTTTCATTACAGTATACTTTTATATACCTCATATGTGGTTGTCATGGAAGGCTTGTATGATACATGATTTGCTCTTCTTAGTTCCTTGATAGTTTCTGCAGGCATTGATTTAGAGAACCCCAAACCACTCCATGTGTTTGTTGGAGTTCTCACTTCTGTTACAACTGGCTTCTTTAACATAGCTGAAAATAGAGACAAATCAGTAAATCTCAGCCTTAGTCAGGGTACTGAGAAGATAATACTGAAGTGATGTTTGCTAACAGCCTGAGCCCACCAAACAGCAAACCCTAAGCACCTCCACTTGCTACATAGCTTGAATCCTACCCTTCCTTAAAGCAATCTACTCTGCCAGAAGATAGTTAAATCCCACAGGGCTGCATGGAAGCTAAAAAAAAAAAAAAATCACATCTGTTTCAAAGAGAGGACCTTCTGTTTTTCTTTTGGCGAACAGGTAATTTGGTTTATTTTATAACAAGGTCAAAGATATGGTTAAGTCCCTTTCCAATTCCACAACTTAATTTATCTCTGAAATAAGAGGCCATTTAGCTGATATGGCAAATACCTTAAAGTTTAACTTGCATCCAAATAAAGTGAAGTATTAGAGAAATAAGCTCTCTAAAAACCATATTGATCACTTGCACATGGATGTACTTACCCATCCCATCTGCAAGGTGCTTATATTATATTTTATACTCTGTCGATATTAAGAATTTTTTTGGAACATAAAGCTAATATACAAATGTTTCACTACCACTTTCAAATTTTATTAAAAATCAGATTATAAATCTGAAATTTCAGGAAATAATTTCATCCACATGCTAACAAGCTTTTCAGAAGTCACTGTTCATCCACATACCTTTGGTTGCTAGTAGTTTCTTCTGTTCATAGTCAAATGCCTAAAAATTAAACATGCAGAAGATAATTTAATTGCAATGCTAACTAAATATCACTCCAGTACTCATCTCTGTGAATATAAACATTCCAAAGTGGCCAGTGAACATATCTAGGAGAAACCTGAAATACTGCACAATAATTTCATGGTAGCTGAGTTAGAGCCTTAGTTACTTAAAGTATTCACTCAAACAAAGATTTTTAATAACTATTTGATTTCCATATGAGTGAGGCTGCAGCAGTATTTACAAAGTGCTAAGGAAGAATTTTTTCTTCAATTTTTTAAAATAAGTTACCTTTCAAGCATAGCTTCTCATCCTTAACTAACTGTTCTTAGCATTTAAAACATGCTTTAGCAGTACAAAAAAGACAATACATCTTTGCAAATCTGGGCACCCCAGTTATTTTCAATAATCTTTCAGGTTTGGTTCTCCTCCATGCACTCATCTTGTGAAAGGAAAAGAATGTAGGTTTTGAGAGAATTTAAAGAACTTTTGCTTGTATTCTACCTATGTCCATGGAAGATGTGAAGTTTAAATACCCCTGATTAAACAACCTACACTTTGTTGAATTACAAATTGGGAAATCTAAACACAAACTACAAGAACGTTGTATTAGCCTGAAGTACTGCATTCTCTACTGAAAATAACTAGAGGAATAACTGAAGAGAAGGGCTGCAAAACACTAGCCTGCCTCTTGTTCCACTGCTCCATACACTTATGCCTACACTGAAACAGATCTAGTCTGAAAATAACCCTTTTATCATTTCCTGACAAACAAAGGGGTTTCCTCCCTCTTTGGGGAGATTTTCAGTAACATGGCAGTAGTTTATATTTGTAGGCTGTAATTAACCAAGCTGTCACTGCATATGAAAAGTTGTAATATGGATTTTGTAGCCATAATGTTCTCCAAACAACAATGTAAGATTTCTAACAGGCAAATGGTGCTTGCGGAGACAAATACAGCCATACAATTTTCTGTACTTAAATTTTTCTTACAGAAAAGAAGAGCTTTTCAGCTTTCAAGACTTTTCATTGACAACCCACTCAGTGAAACAGCTGATGCCTTAGCTGTGAACGCTTTTACTGAACTGGTAATGATTCAAATCTCCAGGGCTAGCCACCTCTGCATTCTAGGGTAACTTCACTCTGCAGTTATCAAGACTTGCACCTCCTTGGCCTCATCCAGGGGACGTACCTGCATGTTGACAAAGGAGGGCTGCGGTGCCAGGCGCGCTCTCTCGCAGTTCTGCTGGGCGGCCGCCGCCCGCTCGGCCGCGCGCTCGCTGCCCGGGGCCTTCTTGTCAGCCACGGGGCTCTCGGGGGCGCCCAGCTCGGCCTCGGCCAGCAGCCTCTCCGTGGTGCTGGGGGACAAACACACTGTTAGCCTGGGGACACCTCGGGCTGGGGCACCTCAGTGCAGCTCTGCTAGCTCAGCTTCACCCTGAGCAGCCCGGCAGCCAAGTTTGAGACCTGTCTGTACACAAACACCTTGGTGTTTTTAGCAATATTTCCAAACGTGTCAGCTCTCCTGTGTCGTCTTCTGTCAGTGAAGGAAAACAAGTGTTTCTCCTTCTTGTATTACCAAATACAAGGTAGAGCTTACAGATTCAGTTTTGAGCTGTATCTGGGATTATTGCATGCAATCCTACACAGTGTGATTTCCTGTTTAGCCTTGCTCAGGCCAGCAGTTCAAACAGGTTCATTGTTGTAAGATAAAAAGAGATTGCATAATAGGGACTAAGAGAGTTGACACAGGCTCTGCTTGCTTTCACAGCTTCAATAACTGCAGTTCTTCATGCCTACATTAACTCTTGATTCAATTTTTTTTTTCCTAAACTCAGCCACATTTTAGAGCTACTCTAGAACAGTATAAACTCTTATTTAAAAAGTGTGGCATTCTCATTTTCTGGAAAAATCCCTTTGCCCAGGATTTTTCTCCTGGGAAGCTGAGAAGCCTCCGAGAAAAAGAAAACAATTATCTGATTTGCTTCTCCTGTGTTTTGCTTCTTTGGAATGTGTTTGGAGATTGTTTACCCGCAAGTGGTTGTTTCATTGGTTTCTGCTGTGTGTTGTTTTCACTCATTGGCCAACTGGGGCCAAACTGTGTCAGGACTCTGGATAGAGTCACGAGTTTTCATTATTATCTTTTTAGCTTTCTGTAAATATCCTTTTTTATTCTTTAGTATAGTTTAGTATAGCATCCTTTATTATAATATAGTATCTTAAAATAATAAATTAACCTTCTGAGAACATGGAGTCAAATTCATCATTCCTCCCTGCCACAGGGGCACCCCACAAATACAATAAAAAGTCATCATGTTTTGGAAGCTGTAAACTACTATCCCCAAGGAAACTGTGAGCACTATGTCCTCAACAAAAAGAACAAGACACACAAACAACCAAATTTGGTAAGCAGGATTCCTCGGATTTTTAAACTGTGAAAGCAGAATGAAATACATATCATAGCCTTGACAGTGTAAATAAATGAAGCAAAAGAAAATATGTGTCTCAAAAGAGTGGTGATAAACAGTACCCAAACAAACAGTGAGAACATGAGTACACTGGACAAAAACACTGCATTAAGAACAAAACCTGTGTTGCCAAGATGTATTATGACTCAAACAAGCCTTTCCCACTGCTGGGTCATTAAAGAGCCAACCCAACCAAAATCAGCACTGAGACAAGTGTCTGAGAACATGCTGCTATGCCCTGAGCACAGCTTTCCTAAGAAGAAACAGCCTCAGGTACAAAAGGAAAAAGCTGTCAGAAATCATTCTCTAAGCAATCAATAAAGAAGCAAAAGTGCATACTTTAGAAACAGGTAATGAAAGTTCCTTTCACAAGGATCCTCCATTCTTTTGTGGAAGAGCAAAGACATTTTTGAACCCAAAGTCAAATAGGACGAACAAAAAGCATTCAAAGTCTGCAGTTACCAGACAAACAGGGGGCTATATTAATGCCTAAAGTGATGGAAAATCAAGGCCAAATTAAATCAGCTCTTTGAATATCTTGTGATTGAACCACCCCTTCTGTGTACAAAAGCATGTGAAATAATTTTATGTTGTGGAAGTTGCACTGATCTGTGTTTATACACTTACTGTAAGTGGGAGTTTTTGGTGCCTTGCAGTAATTCCACCGTTTGTCTCTTAGCACAGGCCTGCTTGGAAGAGCTCATCATCTGCTTCAGGTCACTGGTGTTGGCTGAGTGCGACGGACTCCGCGGCATGCCCACCTCCACAAAAGCATCATTGCAACCTACCAGGCCAAGAAAGGAGACTTCAACAACCACCCTGCTGTGCTCCAGGGAGCTCTCTGGGGGAATGAACTATGGAGGAAAACCTCCTCTTCCTCCTTACAGGACTGTACTCAGGTCAAGGTTGAGCAGTCAGGATGTGCAAGTTCAAATGCACAAAAAAGGTGCGAGTATTCACATATACAGTAGTCACACTAAGTACGCTCTTTTTAAAAGTATTTATTTCAGGTAATATTAACTAACAACAAATGTGAAGACTGACAATTCAAAGTGACTAAGTATTCTGAAGAAATTTGATTTTATACCCAGTTTAAATAGACTTTACCAGGTGCTCAAGTAACTTCTGCAGGAATAAGAGCTCCCCCCACTTTATGTTCAAATATCTTTAGAACATGTTTTTAGAAATATTTATCACCCTAAATTGGCAATGTACCTTTTATTCAAATCAGCATTTCAAATGACCACAACCCTAAATAAGAGATGATCTCCTTGATCAGTACTGACAAGGGGAACAAGGCCTTTACACATATTTGCTCAAGTTGAAGTGGAGCTGATTTTCCCCCCTCCAAGAATGATGGGGACAGTTAAGTACTTCAGCTTCTAAAGGGCAGCATAACTGAAAATGCTGCTGCAAAACACACACAATTGTTTCCCAGTGTCATCTAGGTTAGAGTTACACAATTTTGTGAAAAAAACCTTCTCAGTAACATTATTTCCTTTTGTTAAAAAGCAAAAAATAAGACATAATTTAAACCAGCAGAGTTTAGTTGAGGTGCTGTAAAAAAACCTAAAATCCTTATAGGTTATCTCCCTCTGCTTCTAGGGAATAAGTAAAATGTTGCAAGTAAATTTATGTTGATTTAAGGTGTTTCTATCAACAGCACAGCTCAGTTACTGCAAGCTCTATTTACTTTCCTTGACAATGAATCTGGGACATGCAGCAATATTTTCCTTAAAGATGGTTGCAAAACCAATTCAGAGAGAATATCGTTATATTTTTGTATCGTGAACTGCACACAGACTGTACAAACACTACCAGACAAAGGAATGCAATGTCAAAATCTCACCTTCTTCACTATTTGCCTTGGCAGTCACTTGTTCTGAGGCACCATGAGCACTTGTTTGCCTTACTCCATCACTATGGTTTGTGCTCAACACGTTTTCTCCCAGCGATGTGGCAGACAGTGCAGCATACTTGATATTTGAGGCCTGAAAAGATTGTCACAAATCACTAAAGTGATTTTTATGCTTAAGGAAATACTGAAACAATTTCCCCTTTCTGCCTCTGCAGGAGAATGAGAAATTCATTCCTAGTACAGCAGAACAGTATGTTTGAATGTTCTATTTCTCAATCTTTAAGTCATATTCGAAAACACTGTTGTGTATTTTTAAACTTAGAAGCTTTATAAATCTACTAATATAGCTAGTTTTCTATTTCAGCTTTTCTTAGTAGAGGTCTAGGACAAAGAAATCAGAGTCTCCAGTGTAGTATCACTTACCTTTACATGACCATTTAAAGAAGGTGAACCTTTTTTGCTTTCTGATTGCATGCCATTAACGTGGACTTCAACAGGAGTCAAGCCTGGTGGTGGAGATGGAGTGTTTTGACCATAATTAGGCACTCCAGACAGCAGAATACTAGTTAAGGTTGCTTGGGCAGTAGATGGTATCATTAGGTGTGGAATAGCAGAAAAACCTGTAATAAAGTTTGGTTATGTTCTGTTAAAGTGTCTCATTTAACTTCCTCAGGCATTACACTATTTTACCTAAATTTTTATGTAGCTATGATACTTTACTAAAAAGTTTCCATTAGAATTGCATGCCAAAACCATAATGCTTTATTTGGGTAGGTTAACTTCGTTTTCTACATAAAACAGATGAAAACACCGCCTGTGACAGCATGTTATAGATTAGGTTATAACCTTAAATTTGCATATTTATTCATCCGTGCCAAGGTAAGTGTAGGAATTAAGGTTCCAAATAATTAATTAATCTCGACTTTTCAACTGCAATTCTAATAACTTGATGTTGCACAGTTCATTTAATTCCCATTAAACTTCCACTGACCTGTGGTGTTTGTGTTAGCGAGAGATGTTGCCCACAGTGTGGGACTGGGCGTGCCTGAACTTGGACTCTGCAGAGGGCTCACAGAGCTATTAAGGGCATTCAACAGAGAGTTTGGAGTACTTGAGGTGTTGACTGACAGGGCTGTTGGACCTAAAAGGCCTGCAAAAAATTATGCAAGATGAATATTTAGTTTAGACATACAGGAAAGCATTTTTTACGCAAGTACCAATTGAAGAGAAACAAACAAACAAACAAATACAGGCTGGTAATTTGCACCAGCCTGTATTTCACAAATCAATTTTAACATTAAACCTGCTGCTCATGTGGTGCACATTAAGAATTCTTGTTCTTAAACTGGGCATCATATAGAAGAATTGGAGCATCTTTTATGTCCTTCTACTGGACCCTAACTCTTGTCATAACAGAGTCTGAACTGGCTGCTTCTCAGCCCCAGCATCCCTTTGCATCCCCTCTGCTGCTTCTGATGGTTTGTTTCAAAGCGGCATCACAGAGACAAGAAAGCAAATGTACTGCACCACCTTACTTTCATTTCACACAATAACCTTTTGCTCAGAAGCTCCTGTGTCAATCCACCACTACTTGCACACTAACAACTATTCAATTTCTTTTTGCACCTTCAATACAGGCTGCAAGTGATCCCCCAAATCCATTGATTACTTCCAAAGCATTCCTCCAAACCAGCTCTTTGTGCAAAAGCACTCACAAAGCAGTTCAGCACTACACACTGAAAAGGTAAAAGCCCCAAACCTGCAAAGTGCAGCATGACAAGAACAGTCACAGAAGCAGCATTAAAAATCACAGTCAAATGGCAGAAACACTTTCTACTGGCTGACCTGAGGGAAGCATGTAAGGTGGAACTACACAGCACTCCTGCATGGCAGGTCACAAGGGACAGTACTGGTTACATGAGAACTCAGAAAATCCAAGTAATCCCAGAAGAATGTAGTGACAAATCTTGAAACAGGTCTTAGGAACTCTATCTATACATTTCTGATACAAAGGTATTTGCAGAGCTTGAAAAGAAAATGGTAACTTCAGTCTGGACTATGAGCTGCTTCTATAAAATTAAGCTAAATAGGTTACTCATTTTTGTCCTATATTTCCTACTAGTAAGGTCTAAACCAGAAGCACATGGACCCTCAATTACAGTGAGATACTGACCTGAAATGTGGTGTTTGCTATGTTACCTTTCCAGTACTGTTGCCAGGCTTAAGCACCCCCCCAAATTCAGGACAGCATGGGACATCACACAGCCAAAGCAGTTGTAAAAGCCATGCCCTGCCTCACCAGTATTTCCCTTTCAGCTGAGTGGTTTGCACACTTCCAGAGATTTTTCTACAGAGATGAGTCCCACCCCTGATTACAAAAGCCTTGGAGAAGTTTTATAACAACAAGCCCTTGAGAGGCCGGAGGCTGCTGTAATTCTCTGACACTTTAACACTATCCCTTATGCAAAACACACCTCTGGTAATTTTTTCTAGTACAAGTGAATTGCGTTTAAAGAAAACTATATTAAAGAAAATATAATGAATGCATACCAAGCCCAGTGAGTCCTAGTCCTGCTGAGGACAAAATATCCAAACCAGGACAAGACAGACCAACAGGGCAGGAGACAGTAGAGGGATTTGATACTACGGTGACTCCGCTACTTTCAAGTCCCAAGAGACATTTCCGTGCCTCGTACATATTTAAGGCATTTCGTTCGACACTTTTTACAATCACAGACTGCAGGGAAAGAAAACAACAACAAAAAAAGGAAAATCAGTGAGTAGCACTGCTCCATAACACAGATCTGCAACACGGATAATTCTTCCTCATACCATTGCATGGCTACCACAACCACAGCAGTGTGAGACAGCATGAGCTAACATTCATTAGCAACTATTTAAATTCAGGGGTGTGAAGTTCAGGAGAGCAAGACTAGGGATTTCACAAGGATTTGCAATGAGTATGATGGAACACCTCTCCAAGAAAATTAATTACTATAGTACTAGGTGATACTTGGTAGCCCAAATGTTAAGCATCTCAAGAGCTAGATAACTGAATCAATAATTACTATCTTCTCTTTTACCTTTTACTTTTTGTCCACTTTGAAGTGGACAAAACCCCAATTGTTCATTTAAATTTACCCATTAAATTCATATCTGTCTGAGAATAAGGTAATAAGTTTCTGGAAAATTAAATTACAAAACCCAATTGCTTCTTGTACATTTTCTACAGGATGTTTCTTTGTATTGATTAAATATATCCCTTCACAGGGAAGCTCACATACTGACACAATGGAATGATCATTTAAAATTTTAGAACTTGTGCCTGCTTTGGCATTTTAAACAACACAGAGTCCCCTATCTACACTGGCCTAATATTTTACAATAAACACCTCCTGCTTTATCAATGTATTCTATACAGAAGCTAATTTTATTATTAAGCATTTAATGAAAGTCAAATCACCCTAAAGCAGAGCTGCTGGAACGTTCAAACTGGTATTTTAAGTAGAAAATACATATGGCTTTCACAAGTTTATGATCTGTTAAATTGGGGGGAAAGAGCACACAGCAACTCATCAGCTCTAAAACTTTGTCATGAAAGCCTGAAAGGAAAATATTAGCTTTGCACAAACCTTGCTTGGTTGTTTTGGCTTAGGCTTAATGCTTATGAAGACATCTAACTGCTCCATTAGCTGTGTTATAAACTGTGGTTCTACTTCAATTTCTTCCTTCATATCAAACATGAGCACAAGGGGAAGGCAACCCTGAAAAGGAAGGCACAAAAAATTCCTAGCACTTGTAACTGGACATTTTCCCATAAAAATGGTAGCAATAAACTGAACTACAGACATTGTAACGTTTACACACCATGATGTAAAGAAATTTCTGTAAGTTCAGAAAAAATAGCAAGGATGACATTTTAGGGAAAGCCATTTCTTTGTATGCAAGTATACAGGTGTATCTTCCTGTCCCAGGACTCTGAACAAAGAGATTGGTAGCACAAGGGTGAAATGATTCACTGAATATTTGACATGCCAATCAGCAGAGTCTTGTCAAGAAATTATAGCAGGACACCCATACTAAAAATCTCCTGTTAAACTGTATGAAATAAGGAAAAACACTTGTAAAAAAATCTCTAATTTGCCATTGTCCAAGTCTTAACTTATACCTTTCTCTTGCCCATTCTAGATCAACTACATAAATATTTTCTAGTGATATGGATAACATTTGTAACACGCTTGAAATACTAAAGCTAGAGTAAAAACCCCAAAATCTGAATGGTCCAGTCCTCACACATTTTTTCCCTCAATATTCACATATATGAAAAATGTGTACTTTAGTACTAAAATAATGGCTAAAAGCTGCAGTGAAGTTTAAAGACCAATATAACAAAAATCTCCACAAATAATGATATTCATCACCAGAGCTGTGTTTATAAAAGGCCTTCTAGAATTGTGGCTGTGGTACTATAAAGAATGTAAGACATCAAAACAAGTAATTATTTCCTATGGTTTCCCAATTCCATTGAACACTTGCCTACATGGGAACTAAGGAATTCCTGACATTTCCCTCACAAGAAACCTAATTACCTGACAAACATAGAAAAGACAGGTTGGCAAAATAAAACACAACTCATCACCCAACACCCACAGAATATTTCAGAAAACTGCTTCTACTCAGAGGCATATTGTTGTAAATTTAAATTACTTATGTTGGATTTATATTAAAAAGGTTATTTTTCAAGTCATGTTACCAGAGATTGTAGTTATTGAAAATATTTGTAAACACTGACAAAACTCTGACAAAAATTGACTCAGCTGTTTGCAGTGTAATAGCAATCCTTCCTCTCTACGGATAATTTACATGTGACCTGTAAACATAGGCAGAACAAGCACATTTTCTATGATCTGGCAATTTTTTCACACAAAAGCTTCACTGAAAATATTTACCATGAGATATTGCCTGGCAAGACAGACAGACTCAATGGTGCCCTGGAGGTAGACAGTGGATTTCTTCTGTGGGTTACTGGGGTCAGGGAAGTGGATCTGAGCACCAGTCCTCTGCATGATATGTTTGATGTTGCTGCCGTTGCGGCCCATCATGAAGAGATGATGCTGCGCCGCGATGTCCAGCTGCGTGCTCACAGGGATGGCAGAGGCCAGGCTCCCAGCCAGGTGTTCCAAGAGCATGGCTGTTCCTTCCTGGGGGAAAGGGGAGAAACCAGTGAAACAGGGCCCACAGGCACACAAAAGGAGAACTCAGACTGCTTTCTTTCTTGTCATGCACTCCACAGGCAAGATAAGAAAACGCTGTTGGGTTTAAAACCATGATCAATTTGTTAAAGGTAACAAAACTCTGCCCACTACTCCCATTTCATGGCCATATGCAGCATTTAATTGCCACTCTGTAACAGGCAGTAAGACAATGCCACATGGAGTGGTCCCAACAGACCTTCTGTGGTCACTAAGTCAGAGATTTATCTGGGTAGGCACACTCACAAAACTTTGCTCTTGATGTTGGGCTCAGATGTTCTTACTGGCCTGAGATCCACCCATCTGGGACTGCATCAATCTCTCCTACTGCCAGTTCCTACCAAGAACACTTTCTTACTTTATTAAGATGAACAGGCTCCTGGCAGCTCCTTGCCTTGGCTGTCAAATTCACACCTCCAAGAGCTGGATTCACTTTTATTGAATGATTGGGCAGCTTTCAAGGTTATATATTTGTGTGTGTGTTGAGAAGAGCTCAACATGAACAATTTGAGATGGGAGGTGTATTTTGTGGTTTTTGCTTGCATTGTTTTTGAATTAAAAGCTGGGTAAGACCAGCAGGTAATTGCAGAATTGCTGAAAACCTGAGCAAGTTTGCAGGAGTTGAACACTGGATTAAAACCTTACCACCAACAATGCTAAATTCTAAACTTAAAACTATTTTCTATGCATTTTTGCACTTCTCCTGTATAAGTTAAGTATAGGAAAAATTCAAACCCTCAGGACTTGCAAGTAATTACACACTAACATGTGCTGATTAGGCAAGATATACCATCTCAGACATATAAATTATAAATAGATGACATTCAGAAACCTCCTTAGGAGCAGAATTACCTTCACAGCACTAGTGTTGTTTTGTGACCCTCTGACAATGACTGTAGCACCATACATTCGAGAGCGTTGTTTGAAGGAAACTGAAATGTTGTACGTCTGACACACGTGCTGAATGGTTGGAGAATTAGGATCTGGGATGGGTTGGAGAATTCCAGCAATAGGCAATTCAAACATGAGTACCAATGGAAGCAGCTCCTACAACAGTAATGAAGAACAGATATTGAAAACCAGATCCGTACTCAAACTACAACAATTTCATTCCTCAGTCATGATGTACTGGTCAGTGATGATTTAAGTGATAAAACACATTCTCTGCCCAGAGTTCATGGATAAAAATATACTGTCACTTGGAAAAAGACACCTCTTTTTTCCAGGAATACTAGAGCAGTTGTTTTGTTTTTTTTATGCAGAGGCTTTTTTGAATTTTGTTTGATTTTTTTTTTCTCCAAAATAGCGGGAGCATGCGGAATAAGGTTGTGTGACACATCTGGCTTAAAAATTGCTGTAAGCTTCTGGTAATTTATTTGACTTTTCATTATCCATGCCAAAATACACAGAAGAGTTGAAGCTACAAGGAACAGATAGAAAATAGCTACAAGTGAAGAATGACACTGAATTATTTACACAATTTATACATGAAAATGGTTAAAATGTGAGAAGCAGAAATTGCCTTTCCCAAGTCATAGATTCACACAGGATGCCTGAGCTTCCACAGGCCATCTGTGGTAGGTAAGTTAAGATATGATTTTCTACACAGTATGGAATTAATTTACATCTTGCTTAGAGAGTAGAATTCGTGTTCAAGACCCACTTTGGGCCAATTAAAAATTCAGCCAGAATGTGAATCACTGTTTCAGTATCCTTGGCATATTTCTCATATGGATACTCACATTTGTTCCTACACTTCTGCTGTCACCAGACAGAGGTTCTCAAAACTAGAGTTGTCAAAACTATACATTTTTCCCCTGGCAGGTGTTTTTAGGGGTACACTACACTGAGCTACAGCATTACCCGAATTCGGACTCTTGCAGACTCCACTCCAGCTGGCTGTCCTGCAATAGACACCTGGAAAAGCAAGAATGTGAAAAACATTGGATCATATTTTCAAGTGAGGCATGGAGAAGTTATTCAGATAGCTGAGCTCTCCTTATAAAAAAAAAAAAACCTAAGAAAAAAATCAACACATTTCACACTTGCTGACATCCTAATTGCTCTCTAAACACTAGCTGAGAACTATAGCCAATGATAAAAAAATGTTTCAGCATCTTAGGCTATATAGATTTAACCAATTAAAAAAATAGGATACATCAAAAAATACACTGTTTTAGGTTAAATAATGGAATTATTACTGTATACATGGGCTAAATGCTAATATTCAGACAACAGTAGATTTTCCTGAATGCTTTGAAATTACTGCATTTTGCTCAGCAGCCATTAGGATGCACAAGTGGGAATTCTAAGTACAAGGATGAGAGACTTGAAAGTAAACATTCCACCAATATCAGCACTAGAAAAGATGAACAATTCAGGCTCAATGATTTATTCTAATGAAGTTGAACTCTTACAATAGGACATTCATTTCTGCTGGCTATTTGCTAAGTTTAGTCTTCAACAAATTTATACCATAAGCAAAAAGCCCCCAAAAATCAATCAACATGCTGAATAAGTCATTGTGTTGAACAGGAAAAAAAAAATTACAAAAGCAGATTTTTTCATACCACTTCTCTACCATTCACACTAAGTTGCTGACTTCTGTATGTGCAAAGTAATTTTAGCTTAAAAAATTAAAATGATTCATGAGCCATCACAAATTGTTTCCATCTGTTTTTAAAGATTTGCTCACTTAGGAAGCTCTGTACTTTCCACACAGTGTGAAAAACAAAAATCTATTTCCCTGAATATGAACACACCATCCCCAAAAAGCCCATATTGATGAGAGAAGTTTAGAAATGTTTTATACTCTCAGGAATTACAACACAAACAAGCTCAGTATTAAACAACACTTACTTGGTTGCTTTTCTCTGCTTGATTGTTCCTATTTGAGTCTGGAAAATGGATATGGCATCCCGTTTCCTCCATCACTTTTTTAATATTATTGCCACCTTTACCTATCACATGAGAATGTTCTGTATGTGAAACATCCATCTTCAAGGTTACCCGATTGCTCTGGAAATCAAGCAGCCACAGTTGGACTTGGTCACAGCAGAACCCCAGTATCTGAGTTTTTAAGAGTGTATAACTTCAAGAATGACATCAAAATTGTATTTCCAAAGTATTTTTGCTATTACTTAAACTTCTACTCAAGGATGATGTTTTTAATAGGAATCAGGTGGATGTTAATTTGGTCTTGTTTTCTTTCTAGTGAGGAAATAAATAGTGGAGATAAATACCCCAAAGATCCATCTTCAAAAACAACTAATGCTTTTAAAATACCCTTGAACTTTCATCAATTGTGACCTAAGTGTCCTTCTGCAATTTATTCTGATTTCTTTTAATTCTGTGTTCTTTCAACTGAAGTCATGCACGCCTGTTTGATCTGAAAGGAATACATTGTGAAGACTTTGCAAATCAAAGCCATGGGACCAAGTAACTGTTTTTTCTTCCTTAAACAGATTTGTTTTGGTACATGAATTTTTAAAACACACAAACACTGGCTACAGCTATTCTTAAAAGCTCTATTATTAACAGCTCACAATAATGTTGTTATTAGTTGTTAAAAAAGTGGTGCTTATCACTGGAGTGCTCCTCTTGGCATTGTGCTCAGAGAGCCAGGAAGGTGCCAAACCAGTACACAGGAGCCATACACACGGCCCCAAAAGAGCTGCTGCTGAATAAAAATAATATCTGATGAACAGAAGAGACCTCAGCCAAAATCTAAATGCTTTAGAAATTCTGGTCCTGATGTTTCAGAGTGCAAGAATAGAGTAACTGTTAAACACAAAACAGCATAAATGCTCCTAAAATCAATTTTCGAACAGAAACAAAATTTTAGGTTCTCTGAAGTGGTTGCATAATCTATTGCTTGCAGTGAAGCTGTATTTCAGATTTCGAAGTAAAACTCCAATTCAATGAACAAATCACTCATGCTTTTAGCCATATGGCAGGAAATATTATTTCTATATAATTCAGATCTGGAAAAGCTGCTTCAAGCAAGTATTTTTCTCTCAAAATGTTTAAATATGTGGGAATACACCAATATCAACATCTGCAAGGCATTTATTGGAGACTTTGCTTCAGAGCTTCCATAAATACCTCCTCTTGAAATGTGCCCATTAAAGGGATCAATGTCACCACAAAATTAGGGGCTTAGGTGTCATTCTAAGAAAGTTTTCTTACTTTTGTGTCCAAGACAGACATGATTTTCTCTTTTGCTTCCTTAACGTTCTCTTTTTTTCCAGAAACTTTAATATGGGGATCTATAAAAGAAATAAGCTTGTAAGAAAAATACAGTACAATACCTATAAAAAAATTTCCTCACCACTCCAATAAATTTGAGCCCATTATTCATAATCCACTGATAAACCATACCACCAGCCTTTGGGATTCAGCTGAAGGCCAAAATGTCTTATTCCATCCCTCCTGCCCCACAATTAGTATTACCAGAGGAATTTATTAAACATAAGAACCAAAAATAAACAGAAATCAAATTCCAAATGTATATCACAGTATCATAAACACTGTCTGCAATGCAATTCCATAGCTAAGCCATCATATCTTCTCAAACCAAAAGTAACAACAGACAACTCAAAGCTTTTTGGCAGCCACCAAACTCAAATCCTCCCTTATCATCACTTTGATATATTTAATTAGTCTCTACAAATATTCTCTGCAGTTTTAACCTGGCACTAAAGGTGGCTCCACCCAAAGTTTCCGATTGCAGTTATCAAATGAAATTTAAATGACACTTTATTAAAGCAAATTGCTGAAATTCAAGTGCATAAATTAGGAGGAACACCAGGAGGAAAACCAGGGTGGGTTTTGCCCAGTGAAATCTAAAGTACTGATTCTACAGCCCACTTGGTTGACATGATAATTATCAGACCACTGTCCTTAAGCAACACAAGGTGTTGGGCTGAGCTATCAGGTGCAGTTCTGCATCCCATAATACACACCCGGTCAGAGAGTACAGATCCCACTTGGGAAGTACATCAAGTACCAATTACTGCAAGTGTGAAAATGACACATCAGCCAGTTTAGCAGCACCATCTGGTGTCCAGGAGCACAAAGTGCCACCGTGCAAAATTACCAACACAGCATTAAATGTAAATTCAGTTACAGCAAACCAAGAAATGCCCAACTCCCACCCACATTTCTGTGTGCCAGAAACAAGGGTATGACATTGCAGGTGATGCCTCTTGCCCTGTTTTTGAGTCCTCTGCCCTTCTGCAGTGCCTTTTTCTCCTGTATTACAATGAACTGCTCTTAAAACAAAAATTCTCAACCCTCTTCTGACTCTTGAATTAATATAATTCATTATGCTAGGCAAATACATACATCTTAGGGAATATAAAAATAAATATATTCTCAAAGGCAGGAGAACACAGCTGTAACACAACAGATCTGCCTTTTGCATCTGAATGATTGAAATCACTTTCCTGCTAAAGAAATGTGAAATAATACAACTTTAGGCTGTAAACCTGTTCTATTCAATTGAAAACTGAAACTCTTTAAGTCATGCCTGGATACTCTTTTCATTTCAACAGTAAAAATAAGCCTCTAGTCTTTACCACTGAGAAGTCCTGAGCACATTCAGCTGGGGATACAAAAACACTGAAGGAACACAGGATTCACTGCCAAGTTTCATGAAAGTCTAGAAAAATGCAGCATTTTGAGTTCTGAGAAACAGATATATTTTATTTTTTAAAATGGAAAAACTGTAGTCACAAAAACATGGTACGCACACGGAACCTACAGAGGCTTCAAAAATCTGCTGCTTCAGCCTTTCACAATGGAGCAAAATCAAACAAAACCCCAACTAAATAGTCTTAAGGGCAAATTTTCTTTTCTTTTAAAGTTGTCAGGAAGCCATGTGGTTGTAATGCATTTAAGGTGTGAATGATATTTGAAGTGGATGTTGCAGTCAGAAATTCCCAGAAGCAGATTCTAGCACACTGTGTGTGCTCCAAGTGCTCTTCATTTGCAACCAGGAAAAACACAAGCCCAGACCATCACCACCACTGTGGAGATGATTTTCACATATTTGTAAACATTGTATTTAAATACACATTTGATTATATGTAGGAAAATGACCTGAAATCAAGCCTGGCATCCTATTAGTACCACAGGAGATTACTATCATTCCATACTATTATTTTCCCACTCATGAGTGAAAATACAGTTTAGAATACCTATTTTTTTCCATTTCTCATCTCAGCTGGACACCTCTTTTCTGTTGATACTGACAGCTTCAGCCAAACATCCTGTATTTCTACACCTGTTTGTTCTTTTAAGATGAACAAAAGCTCAAACGCTCAGTTTAAAAACAAATCCAAAGAACCCACAAAGTAAAAAAGAATCCACCAATGCTAGAGACTATTCTAAAATGTGCTACCAAATCTTTTAAAATTGGTCTTAAGTACCCTCTCCTTAACTAATTTCATCTCAAGGACACAGTGGTTGGAAATGGATATGAAACAGGTCATTTAAAGCCAAGAAATTCTTACCTTGAGTGTTGTTCCCTCATTACACTAATTAAATACAACACCCTCATCAAATTTTGCCTGAAAAGAATTACTTGTAACTAAAAGATTTTGAAGTGTTTGAATTGGCCTTGTACGAGTTGAAAGCCCATTGAAACTAGAGATGATCTGCAGGAAAACTCACAGGTACCCAAATAGCAATCAACAAACAGATCATTTCAGCAAAAAATCAAGAATCTCAAGAGAGAGAATTACATCATAATAACCTGATTTTCTGTGTATTACAGAAACAAAATTTCTTAATATAGCTATGGAATCAAATGGCTTGTTTGCTTTGCAGCTGATTCCATGGATGAACAGTTACATTTAATTTAGGAAAAAAATCCTACCATGTCTTAGGCACTAAGACAAAAATCTTGGTTGGAAAAAACTCTATATTTAATATTTGAGTTCCCTACAGGTGTGATGGCAGCAATGCACTGTCAAAGCCCCCAGAAATCCCCATGGCACTCTCAGAAGTGTGGAGAGGACTGTCAGGCACAAATCTGTGCCAAGTGTGATGGTGTCTGGAAGTGACAGTGCAGATAAGCACACAGCAGCCCTCCAGTGGTTTCTGCCACTGAGCCCCTGGCCATGGCACCCAGCACCCACTGAACCAGGTGAAATAACTCCTCTGGCTGGGGCCACAACCATCAACTTCTGTCCAGGTGGTGCTAAGCCATCCCTCATCCCTAAAGAACACCTGTTTTTATTGGGGGGAAAAAAATCACCTTGTTCTTTAAGTTCCTCAATATAACTGGGAGTATGCTCCATATAAAACTGGAGTGAGCAAAGAGCAGGTGCCTACCACAAATAAAGACATGAGACACCAAAGCTCTGCAAGCTATTTGCAAACACAGAACAAAGGTCTGTGCACTAGAAGCATATAAGGCTTTAACACTCTATTTAAAGTGTAGTATCAGACCCTGGAAAAGGTTTTAACTCATAAGTAACAACATGATTAGTGTCGTGCAAACTATTAAAAATGCCATTCTACAGTAATCCATCTTTTCCATCAATTTTGAAGGGCAGTATATTTTTCTTTAGGAATGGAAAAGATAAAAATCATTTTAACAGGCCTTCCCCCTCCACCTCAAGAATGGAGGAATATTTACATAGAATAGAAAGCTGAAGTTATGCAACAGACACTGCTGGAAATTTTTCTCAACAGTCTTCATGTTGCCAGACTCCTGCCTTCAAGTGGTCTTTTATTGCTCCTATCCTCAAATTCCTCACTCCACACTTTGGCAGAGTTTCCTCTCCCCAGTCTTTGTCCACAGCTACACCAGCAAGCCTCCAGCTTTATTGCTACTATTGTGTGTGACACTTGAGCAAACAAAACAAAATTCCTCCAAGCAAAAGTATATTTGTGCCAGTGCAAATGCATCTACACCAACTTCTCCCAGACAAGAAATATTGCTAATAACGAAGCCATTTAACTGTATAGGACTCTCCTGAAATTCAAGTGTTACATTTAATGTCTGGGGCAGCTCTTCAGACTACAGCTATGCATCCAGCTTGTTTACAGGATGAACAGCCTTAAGTTAAGTAACACAAATACCAAAATACCACAACTCTAAAAATAGCCAGACAACTGGGCAACACCAGGGCAGATGACAGTCATTCTTAACGAGGGGCTGATTAAGATCTGAATAGCCCAAGAGTATTACAGAACTTGAGCCATTCAAACAAAAAGACAAAAGAGACCCAGCATTTTTAAGGGACAAGTTATGTGAGTGTCTGTCCCAAAAGTTCCAACAAAAACACACTAAGCTATGTGAGAAGTTAAAAAGAAAAAAAAAACCCAAACAACAGATTAACACATAGAAGTTTGCATGTTCTCATCTGAAAGGGCAAATATACTGATCACCCTGCAATAAGATGAAAAAACAGACCTATAAAACAAGTGAGTTAAGTAAAAAGGTCAAATAAGGCTTCCTATTAATATGGAACAAAGGATAATTATATAGAAACAATTTACTTAACACCCATAAATTAGGAAATACTGGGTGTACAGTTTTAGGAGTGGACATTCCCTCACCAAAGCAGATGATTGGTAATAGCAAAGAGAGACTTGAAATGGCTCATGGAAAAGCAACGTGAAGGCTAAAAGCATGGAGCAAATGCTCAGGAGTAAGGGCACATGCAAAGGAGCTTGACTGAATAACAAAGTAAATTCAGCACTTGGACACTTGGTGCTGTTGGCTCACCAGTTGAAAAGAATTCTTACTCTCTCTCCAATACAACTCAGGGCACTCACTTCTCCTCCCAGAGCCTAAACCACAGAAGGAAAAATCTACTCGTGTACTAAGGCAGAAAGCAATGAGCCATTTCCTAGTGCAGACTCCTGAGTATTCTCAGAGGTATCACTCAACAACAACATGTAGTTTTTTTCATTTGGGGCTGGTCTTTTTTCTTGCTTTTCAGCTGAAGTTAGACTGCAGCATCATTTTGTCTGAACGAGGTTTCACCCAGCTAACTTGGGCATGATCAAAAGCCTACTCAGAGCATCATAAACCTCAGCATGGGCTGCAAGCAATTAATGGTGTCTTCAGAGGAGACATATCCTGAGGCTCTGGGCATTCTGGGGGATCTGTCTGTTGTGGACAAACAACTGATTATGAAATGTCCCTGGAGGAGCTAGAGCCACTGCCTATATGTGAGCACACATTTGAAGGACTGTTTTCTCAGCAATTTTTCACTCCTAAGTTTCCCATTACTGGCACCTACCTCCAAACCATCTTTAGAAGAATTTCTGTTCAACTCAGGACATGAGAAGGAAGCTGAGAAAGAGCAAACACTTGTTGCACTGTTCTGCACACTCTTCCCTCCAGGGAAGGCAGTTTACACACAGCCCTTCACTCTTGTCACAGTTTGGTTGCTCTCACCTGGGGAGCATTAACCACCAGAGCACTGCTTTTCAACCCTGCCCTGTAACAATTACATGATGTGCAGCCAGCAATCCCCTGCTCACTTCTCTCCACCATTTACAGTGACACACTTAAATACACAGGCAGACATACAGATATTCACAAAGCAGAGACTGGGTAACACACCAACCTTACACACACAGAAACCTGAAGAAATGCAGCACAGCGTCTGGTAGAGCAGACAAAAGAATTTTCTTCCTCAAATATTTCAGTGTAGCTCAAGAGAAAGCATCAATATCTGCAACAGGCTACTTAAAATGGCTCTTGGAGTGAAGTATCTGTTTGATGTAAGCCTCACAAATTAAAAGAAATGAGATGCCTGTACATGAATCACAGCTGAACCCCACATTTGGATCCCCTAGCAGCTTTGAAAAATCCCCACAGAACACTGAAAACTCATGTTCAGAATGACCAGAATTAAATGAAAATCAGCCAGAAACATCAGATAAGCTTTAAAAAATAGATTACCTGTACAACATTACGTTTGGAGAAATAAACTATTGATGACTGGATTTCGGACCACTGACAGAGGAAATGAAGTTGAAAAGACTTCTCTTAAAGCATAAGCAAAGAGGGAAGACAAGGAAGAGGTAACAGATCATATGGCAATTTAAACAGAAAAGTGACCAGATTTCAAGGGAGAAGGGGAAGGCCAAGGTGGAGAAGAAAACCTGAAAAGAAGAAATGAGAATGAATTAATTGTAATCACCAAGACACTCCATTTCAGTTACACAACTTTAGTTACCACCATGATCAGCTTAAATTCCTTCTTTTACTTCCAAAAAGAGCCTTCAGGGACATTTTGCAAATACAGTCAGCTACAAATAGGCACATATCACGAAGCCCTTCTGCTGCTGCTCTTCAGCCTTTAGCCCAAGCAGGCACCCAAAGCAAGGCAATCTCTCAGCTGGACACAAAGCCTGTTATGGCTCTTTTTTTTCAGCACAGACACAACAAATTCACAGTTCATGACTTAAATGTCTGTTGCCATTGCATCTCAAAGCACAAACACAGAATCACAATGCCTGGGAAAGAAAATAAGCAATACAGAGAGGAAAAAAGCTATAGTATTGCAAGATCAGCTTAACAGAGGACCTAGAAAACAGCCATGACATTCCTATCAGCAATAACACCACTGCAACTTCACTGCACACGGACTCATACTCAGGGTTGCAATTCTGATGCATAAATCATGAGATAATTTTAGTTTCTCACACACACATTCTCAAACAAGTCCTTGTGACTCCTTTCTCTAAATAAAAAACATCATCTGACTCGTGAGCTGAAGTTCCTGCCTGAGGCTCAGCCTTCCTTGCAGCGCTCCCCCATCCAATCGCTGGCACTGCTGCACCTCTGAGTGGCTGCTCTGACTGACTGCACCCCCTGTGTGAGCTGGGCTGGACACAGCCCCTGCAAGGAGGAATTCTGGGGCTGGACCACCAGCAGAACAGGCAGTCTGCAGCTGATTTGGGAAGAGAACCTTCATCTCCTGAAGAACGGTGACTTAAAAACTTCTACTCTTCCTTCCATGGAGGGGTTCAGAGCAAGCAAACACTGCCCACAGTTCCTCTGCAAGGGTAGTTTCTTTGTGATATACTGAGAAATAACACCAAATACCTGAAAGATGCCCAGTGTTGCCCTCCAAATCAAGAAGTCACTCCTGAGCTGTTCTCAGATGAATTTTCTCTGCATCACTTCTGTCCATCTGTCTCTCCCAGTATTACATTAAGAGTAAAACTCACCTCTGGGAAATTAATCACCTATTGAGCATCTCTGCAATGTGAATTTCAGCAGTCACTCTGATAAATTGCATTTGGTGTCCCAAAAATTGAGTTTAAATAGGAAGATTGGCATCAGAGTGGAACACTCTCAGTCTCTGGTTTACCTGCAAATGCAGTGCAGAGCACATTGCAAGGTATCTGCTTGCTAGAAGCTCCTCAAAATCCAAATCCAACTAATTCCAATTTTCACTGAAAGATCATGACAAATTTGTACTCTCAAGTAATTTAATTACAGCACTAAGTTTATATAACTACATTCCAGGGCTTGAAATTTCAGTTTTACTACACTTACTGCCAAGCACACTTACTGGATGTTAAGTCCCTTGATAATTCCCTTCATATTACAACTGTGTTTGTATTCTACCCCTCCCTTGTCTGGCCAAATGTAAGCAAATCACTGCTCTTCACAAAAAAAACACAGCAAGCCCTGATCAAAACCAAAAAAGCCCAAAATCATCTTCCTGCTCTTACAGGAAAGAATAAAGTTCAAATCACTCTTGTGAAAGTGTAGTTACAGTACAATGCTCACCTGCTGGCTCTTTTGCTACCTAGAATTTCCTTAAAACATTCACCAATGTGAAACATTCACCAATGTGACCATAAATACATTTCATCTTCCTCTGAGCCAGTACAAATCCATGACTTTAAGCTCTGGTGGCTGCAGGCACACAGAAATGAGATGAAAGGCTCAAGCAAATGTGACTTTCTTTAAAAGCCTCCTTGCCTGTCACCTACCCTGCAGAATTAATGGCTGGGGCTGCTTTCTGAAGTGGCAGCAGCCTGGGAGAAGTGACTCCAGCAAATGAGGGATTTGCTGCCAGCTGCTGGCACAAGGGATGCTGTGGGTTTGTGCATGTCCAAATGCTCGGATCAGAGAGCACCAACACCAACTCCTGTGGCTGAGTTTCAAATGGCCTGGGATGGTCTTTCTGTCCATTTATTTATTGCAAAACAGGGAGGAGTCATCTGTGCTTGAGTCAGCTGCTCCAGAAACAAAAGAAATAAACTTGTGATCTAAACACAACGGTCCTTTAATTTTTAAAGTACACAGTTGTGGGGTTTGGGGGAATTTTTCTTCAGAATGTAAGAAACAGTCTGCACTGACAGTTTCTCATTTACAGAGAAAGTTAATAAAAAGCAGATGGAGGTCACAATACAGCAACTACAATACGTGCTGTAATTAATCTGGCACTCCAAACAATCAACACGATGTCAGCAAGAGACTCACTTTAAGTCTCTAAGTCAATTACAGACTGATTAACAGCAACACATTACAGAAATTATTGACCATTTACAAAGTTGCACTGAGGTAACAAATCCTTCAGCTGCAATAGGTACCCTGTAGGTTAATCAGGAGGAGTACTTCTCCCAAGTATTCACTTTACGTAAATACTTGGGAGAAGTACTTAAACTAGAAAGACTTTCCTCCTCAAAATATTCACAAGCCAAACATCATAAACACAGAAAACAGTGGAATTTTTCCACCTTTACATCTCACCCTGAGGAGAGCAGCCACTGGCCAAAGAAAAACTGGACAACTCATGTGCATGCACTCATTTCAAATGGCAAAATATACAAACATTGCAGTCGTGGCAAACTATTAAAAAACAAGACTAGAAGAAAGTGAGGCATAGGAAGTTTGAGCCTCCAGACAGAGTATGTCCACTCAGAAAAATGATGGCAGTGCTGTTCCATTTGAAATGCTGAGAAAAATCAAAGAAAATCAGCCTTGTTTCAAGTTCTACATCCACAGCTGGAAGAAAAAAAAATTAATCATCCCTGTGTTACTTTTCCAGTAACTGTTCCTCTAAAGAAAAAAATAATTACAGTCCCTTTCCAGCCATCTCCTACAAATATTTCATGTCCCACCAATTTGCATCAGGAAAATGTAGTCCCAGCTGTGGATGAATAACATAAGTCAGCTGAAAATTGTCCCCAGTTTAGCTGTCTAAATACTTGTGGGAGAATACAAGTTTTCCATTAACTGCAGCAAAATCAAATTCTAGCTCACAAGTACAGCAAAAACCACCTAAAAATCAGTAATTCCATCAATAATAAATTCATGTTATATTTATAAAGTTGCTTGCAACTGATTTTACTTGGGTAAATTTCAACCAGCATTAAATCAATGGAGTTCTGTAAATATTTGTGTATTATACCCGGCATGAGAGTTACTTCAAAAATTACCAGCAAACACTGGACTTAAAAACCAGAGAATTGCTTGAGAGAAACCACAAAATAGGACCCAGCATTCCCCATACTCCACTGTGACAGTCTAACTCCTGAATGGCAATGCTGGACATAGGCTTATATAGATATTTTAGTTAGCAGCTAAGGCCTCACTTACCTCACTCTCTGGATAATATTTAGCCTGCCCATGAAAAAATGAGAAAAAAAACAAACCTTGTGTCATGAGGGTAACTGAAAGAAGTCAGCAAGACAAAAATTCACATTATTATCAGCAGTAGAGAGCATCACCTCTCCCTACAGCTCTTGTTCACACTTTTTTCCTGCCAGCAGATGAGAGCAGAACAGCAAAGGGCACCACTTGCAGACACAGGTTTAGAAATTGCACTTGAGGCGCTCAGGTCTGAGTTACCAGATGCTCATTTTCAGTTGCTGGTGATGCTGGCAATGAGTGAGGTTAAAGTTTTAGTTGTAAAAATAACAGAAGATGGAGCAGAAAATACGCAAAAAATATCTGTGTCTGTTAATGTGTGTTAGGAAGAAAAAAAGAGAGTTAATGGCCAAGAGTCTCTTAATTCTTGATAATTCCTTCTTTGGGCTGATATGCTGCTTACACTGCTAAGAAGCAATTTTCTATATAATGAGTCAGCTGATTAAAAGCATAACTCATTTTGTAGTAGCTTTCTTATCTTGGTCTGGCATTCCACCAGTAATTCATGCTATAAATGAACTTCTCTGTAGTAGTTCCTTTGGGTTTATTTTTTTCCAACCCCATCATTCTGGAACTAACTCCATCTTACTTTTGGAATCCAAAATCTGCGCCCTTCCCAAATGCACTCGTGTACGTGGTCATGGCATTCCTACAGGGATTCCTTCTGGCAGCATCCTTCAGTAAGCAAATCCACAAGAAGAAAATAAAAAAAATAATTATGCACCCAAATAACCACTTCCAGTAGTCCTTCCCCTCACACAGAAAGCACACACTCAATCTGACAATTCAGATTTCTTTGGTATGACTAAATGTGCATCTATGAGCAAAGTCAATTCCCCTTTGTAACATGACAGAGGCAGGAGAGCTGAGCATGAGCTTTGCTGCTCACTGCACTCAGGGCAGCAGGAACAGCAGAGGGGAACAACACACAGGAATTTGCACACATATAGCTACAAATTTACTGCTGGAAATCTCAGTGGGGGTGTTTGGCATTAGAGGATTTTAAGCCAATTCCACAAAAAAAGCTTGCGCTTTCCTGAAGCCCAGTATTTTCACAGCTTACTTTCTTGGCTACTACTACCCTCCAGCACTGCAAAACCAAGTTTACATTATTTGACATTGCACTGGAAACAAATCCAATTAGCTGGATGAAAGCTGCACTCAAAATTAATCATTTTTATTGCCATCTTGGTTTACTTGCACACATTCTAACTCTGTGATTTTTTTTTTAGTAGCAATTGCCAATATTCTCAGCTCCCATGGACTAGAAATTCATATTTTGCATTCCTGGTATTTTAAGTCATCCATATGTTTTGATGCAAAATAAGACATCTGGTAAATGTTTAAGAAATTTTAAATTGCAGCCATCAAAACTGCAACTTTATGGAAGCTGCACAAAGACATCAAATGGGAATGGTGACACATTAGACATTGAATCACTGGTTTAGGACAGTAATTAAAGTACACATCAGTACAGCAGCATTTAGCAGTTTTTCCCCAGGATATTCATTAAGTAAGAACCTCAGAGTTGTGTCTGATCTGATTTCCAAGACAAGGATATGTATTGGAAATCCGTGCCAGGCACCTATGAGCAGAAAGCTGTAATCCTCCCCTCCACCTCTTGGAATATGCATTTTCACCACCTTTCTCCTTTTCACCTCCCATCTGTTTTCCCATTTACACCATCTTTGGCACTAACTCTATCATTCAACTCTTTCAAAACCCTCATTTCTTTTAAGACTCCCACTCCAACCTCACATTTCCTGCCATCCCACCTACCTCTTTCCAACTGGCTTCAGTCTCCTCATCGGCCTCTCATTTCCTCGCCGTGTCTCTCTTCATTCCACTTCATTCCCAACTTTGTCCTTTCCCACAGCTTTGTTCCCATTAACAAGAGCTCATTTGCCTTTCCCTTTCACAGGAGTTAATACAGGGGGAAGATGTTGCCAGCAGTCCTCTGAGACTGGCCATGGCTGGTGAGCATTGCCAGATGGTTTTGGAATCCCCAGCTAAATGAACCCAATTCCAAAGCCAAACCTACCAGGGTGCTTAAGAAGCATTTGCCATAAAAACACAAAGTTTTTTAAACAGTAAAAATTTGGACCAAAAAAATCACCAGAATACTAGCTATGCCCAGGATTTTGTTCTCTTTAGATTTGACTTCCTTTACAGACAAAATAATCTTGCCAAGTAATCATGGAAATAAATGACCAGCACAGTTTTATGCAAGGTTAAGTCTGTACAGATGAAAAGTCTAAAATTCTGAAAACTCTATTACAGCTATTTTTCAGATATTCCCTCCTACTGCTACTTCAGAAAAATCCTATGATTCAAATTACAGCTTCCAGAGGAAGTCATTAAAGAGACCAGAATTTCTATCAATGATGGTTTTGTAAGTCTGCACTTAGCCTTTGGCACAGACTCTGTCTATATTTAGAATGCACAGTGTAAAGAATGCTTGAAATCAAAGCACAGAAAAATATCAGAATTTTACTAGCAATACATCAAATTTGCAGGGAGAGGATGATACTCATGCACACTGTAATTTCAGAAGGTTTATAGGATTTCATCAGGGTTGTGGCAGGGAATGCAGCAGCCAGCCCTACCTGCAAGCGCTCCTGTCCCCTGGAAAGCCTCTTTGGGGAAGTTACAGAAACACTGTATCAAAACCTTGAAAGACTATAATTTTTTTGGTCAGCAACAGAATATCACACATTACACATAAATGCTTCAAAGTATAAAAACATAGTGTTCTCCCCAGTAATATTCAAGGGCATATGATCTTTTTTTCCTTCAAACTGTGACAAGACTCTTAAGCAGATTTCCATCATGCATCTTTGTTTCTCTAAGCTTTTGAGAGCTGGAGAGTTCTGGCCTCCTCCACTCAAAGCATTTTTGTTCCAAACCAAAACAAGAATTCAAGTCCTGTTTGCTAACCTGACATATCATTGCCACTCACTGAATAATGCTTAATTGCTTAATGCATAATTGGTGTGTTGAAATTAGCATCCTCAGTTACTCATATTAGTGTCAGATATTTTCATTCAGTAATGCATAATTTTGGCAGCAAGAACTTCTCAGCATCCCTTTATGCCTTCTCAGCCATTGGGATTGAAATACATGGTAGCAGAAGTATGTCATACTCTAAAAAAATGAAACATGACACTTGGCCTTTTGCAACACTTCTCCAACCAAATCCAAGAAAAAGTACATGGTGACAAAAGAACCAAAATGTACTATGGACACTTAACACCAAGAGTTCATCTTCTCTCATGAAAAATACTCAAGAGGATGAATAATTCCTTCTCTGAAGGTAAAAGAACTAGAATAATACAAACAGCATTAGTTTTGCTGCAACAAGATAAAACAAAAATAAGTTTAATGCCACTCTAAGGAACAGAAAAAACTTGTAAGTTCCCAGACCCTTTACCAGATCTGACTGAAATTTTATTTTGTGAAGCAACTGCATAGATAAGAAACCATTTTACTCCCCCCTCCCCAAGCACTGCCAGCATTCTCAAGAAACACTGCAGAGCACCCTTTATCTCCTGGCATGAGCAACTTTCAATTGCATTGCAGAATCATATGTGCAATTCATCTACTTTGAAGATATGAGCAAAATTTTTTATAAAGAAGTCTACTTATATACACAGTCCTTAGCTGGACAATTGCATAACAGGGTGAATCTTTTTTCCTGTTTTTAGTGAGGTCAAATAAGAGCTGCAAAGGAATTTTGCTGCACACAGAGAGAGCTGACACAGAATACCCAAACCAACAGTTCTGTTGTCATGGGCACCAACAAGGAAAAGGTTTATAAATGCCAAGATTTTTGAGAAAACCTTTACTGAACTGGTATAAAGTTAGACCCACAACTTTACACCTTGGGAACCAATACTGAATAGCTTAAGGAAAAATTCTGCTGACAAAGGAGCACTGGCCCCCACAAGCCAGCGGCCCTGAATGCCCCCTGCGTCAGTGGGACTGGCACCAGGGCATGCCAGGCTGCAGGGCTGAGCTGCCTAGCAGGGAGCCATGGAGGCAGGGGACAGCCTGGAAGCATGCAGCAAGGCAGCAGAGACAGGGAAGACCACAATTGTGCTGTTTGCCAGCTGTGAAAACAATTATGTCTCCCTGATTTTGTTTCTAGCACAAGTGGTTACCAGTCTTGCCTCTGCAAGTGCTTGGAAAAGGCACAGGTGAGCACCTTTGTCACTATTCACATGTGGAATAAGGCTGTCCTGGGGTCTGGTGATCAAAAACCATTGTGCCCTCTGCAATTACATGAAGGAGTCTCAAACTGGGGCACTGGGATCCCCTTTCCATTTGCAGCTGGGAAAGACTCATGAAGTGAACTCCACAGTCCATCCTAGCACCTTTCTGTTGCCCACTGTGTAAACAGGTGAAAAGCTCCTCTCCTGAGGGAGCAGGGGCCCACAGCAGCCATCAAACCACCATCTCCCTCACCTCATTGCATCAGGTAGGGACAGGGGCTGTTTCCTTGGCTTTAAGGGTGGGGAGACACATGAGCAAGGAAGGCACCAGAGCAGCAGCAGGTTTGAGTGGCTGGCAGAGCTCCAGCTGGGATAAAGTACATTACTTTCTCTGTAAGCTGTAGGATAACTTGGAGCAAGTTGAGCCAACACTTCTATTGATGTGCACACTGAAATCAGTGCTGAGACTAAACAAATTAAACCTTAATAAGAGACCAACACAAACGTTACCTCTGTGTGCTTAAGCATCCAGGCACTTGAGAGGTTTAGATGCTCTCTTCTCTCCATCACTCTACATCCCTTCATCCCTAGCTAAAGGAACAGGAAGAGTCATCACTCCATACATGTTTGGTTCCTAGCAAGAATTAGGGTACAGCCTTTCAGTTGGCACAGTTTTCAAAAGTATCTTAGTGGGTGAGAAGCTCAAGTTGGTCAGAAAAACTCCACCTATCACTGCAGGTCTCCAAGGACCTGATTAATTCCCCTACCCCTTTTTTTTTAATTGAAGCTTAAGGCTCTAAACCAATTTAATGGCTATTCATAGCACAGAATTTAAGGTAGGAAAATTAGTTGATTGTATCCCAGGTTTTATTACAATAATAACTAGAAACAGCACACAAAGATATGAAAGTAGGTCAAGAGCGGGAGTTGACCCAACCTATGAAAAACTTTTGAGAGTAGTTAATTCATTAACAGCATTTGGTAGTCCTGGGATGCTGTGTGACCTTCCCAGGTGGGGCTGATTCACCATTTAAGACATTAGGTGCAAAGTAAAACTCACAAAACATCAATTCCTTCTACAGTAATTTACAGTAGAGTGTTTTCCTTTAAGATTGATAAATCAGTAACACAGGTAAGTAGTGGCAGGCACACAAGCAATTCCAGCACATGAAGTTCTGTTTCCTATTATTTACAACATCTTAATGCACTTTTAGAGGTTATATATGGCTACAAAGGAAAAGATTGCAATTTTAGAGGTGAATTAAATTATAGGAGGGTGTTTAATCCTATTAACATGAGTACTTTTACCTCACATTTTACATGGGCATAGACTTTAAGAAAATAGCAGGATTCACTTATATATTGAAAGAATTAGGAATAAGTCTACTGTAACTAAGAAAAGTAGCTTCTGTAAGAAAATGTTTTCATGCAACTTAAACCATCTCTGAAATCCCCAATCTTTAATTTCTGTGGTTTTTCCACAATACCACTAGTTCCAAATCACTTTTTAACAAAATTAAAAACAGGCATAATATATATACAACGTGAAAAAAGAAAAAAAAATAACTAATGCCTCTTTGGCCCAGAAGAAGGAAGTCATTTAAGGAAACCACTAAAACCCTCTGTTATGGCTGCAACTATATTAAGAAGAAGTAGCATGTATGTAAAGCTCTAAAGAAAAGGAAAACACCCAAGACTTAAAAAATAAGGTGACCCTAAACAGTCATTATTTTATATGGAATCACAGGATCTTTAAGGTTGGAAAAGTCCTTCAAGATCATGAAGTCCAACCTTTGACTGAACACCACCTTGTCAATTAAGCCATGGCAGTGAGTGCCATGATTGCTTAGTTTTTGGTTTTATTGAACCCTTCCAAAGATGGCAACTCCACCACTTCCCTGTTCCAATTTCCCAATTCTTCACCACTCCTCCAGGGAAGATATGCACACAACCACACACAGCACAGCATTATCTGCTTAGGAGTTGCATAAGACAAAGAAGCAAATAGCCTAAACTATTAGGAATTTTCTAGCTGCTTTTATGTTTATTTGACTGAACTAGGACTTGGCTAATTTCTTGGGGAAATTTCAAGTTATATAACTGCCCTTTGCAGACATGCCAGCATCTGAAGAACACCAAGACACCTGGTATTTAGAAAAGATGAGGCATGTAATGTAAATCTAGTGGCCTAGACCAAAATCCTTCCAGTGTTTCAGCAATCCCAGTGATAACAAAGCAGAGAAATCTATTAATTCCACCAAACTTGGCATTTACAACAAAATACCATCAATGCAATGAGAATCTCCTGAAGCAAGGGTCCAAACCCCCTTGATACCACACAAGAACTTCTCCCTCTACTCAAGTTTCTCAACATCTGCCTCATTGAGCTCTCTGGTTTGCTTAGGGGTGTTTTGGTTTGGTGGAGGTTTTGGGGCTGTGGTTTCTGGTTGACTGGGTGTTTCCTAGGGGGAAGGAAACTCTAGAGACTTCAAGACATGCTACAAGAGGTTACAGTGATGTGTGAAGTGCACAAGACTCCTAGATAATGATGCTGTGGAGGGTTACTAACTCTTCCATTATCAGTGATATTTAATAATAAAATATTGGGTTTGGACAGAAGCATTGACAAAGTCCTACTCACATCCATTAATCTGAGGTGGGTTTTTTGCAGTGTGGAATTCCTGAGTCCTGAGCAGAGTCCTGAGTCTCTGCTCCGTACAAATGTGGGATTCAGCTCAGCTGCAGCACAAAGAGCAATATTGCATAACTTATGATGCACTTGTGTTTTAAGCAGTGATGTAATCCCTCCATGGAACATGTGTGTAAATGATGATGTGCTTGCAATGGGATGCTGAACTGGCAGGCACAACTCTGAACTACTCATAGATACTCCTGGGATATTGTACTGCTAGAGGTTTAGCTTTAAAAGCAGTTCACACTCTTCTCAAAAAAGATTGCATTGACAAACTGAATTGAGGAAATTAGGTATTTTGGAAAGAAATTATCTAAAAAGCCTAAAATCAGATTTATCAGAAAGCCTATGGCAAAAGAAGAAATCACCTGGCATTTTATCTGCACACTTGCCTAAGGCCGCACAGTCTGACACCGCAGTTCTTTGTTCTCTCCCTCCCTGTTTCAACTGAACATATCAATTTCAGCTTCTATCACAGTATTGGGAAACAACTGAAAGTTGATTTAAAGGTCTGAAAGGACAAACATTTTAGCTTACTCTAGATATCTAAGGCAGTAACTCACAAGTTTGGCCTTGAGCTCACTAAGCAGTGACATTTGTTTTAACAAAAGAGGAGGCTCTACCTTTTATCACAATGCCTCCTGAAAGAGGCAGAATGCTTCCCTTGCACCTAAACAACATTCCAATAAACCAGAGTGAGCTTTTACTGATTTGGCTGAAGTCTCTCTGGTTATTTGCCTCAAGTGTGGTATTACAGTTATTTACTGCATTGTTCATGTTACCTTCACAGCTCAAGATGCAAAGAGGGAAACAGTTGCATCTGGCTTTCAAGATAATTTGCAAAAGGCAAAGTTTAATGAAAAACAATTAAACCAAATTGCCAGGCAATGAATGCCAGCAGTGCCCAATGCCAATTATTGCTGCCTTCCTTCCAGTACCTTCAGTACCCCTATGTTTCTTGCTGTTCTCCTTGGACATGAATTTAACATGCTCTGTACTTGTGTTGGAGATATGCTAATGAAAAACAGCATGTAGGAAATGCTTTGATAACAAAAGCTAGTTTAAATTTTTTGAAGTTATTAAAAAAGATGAAAGAATTGGTAAAAAGCAAAATCAAATGGAAAAAGTACAAATAGATTTTTATTGACCAACTTAAATGCATCAGTGATAAGACAGGAAAACCAGAAAAAAAGGCAAAACAAAAAGTCACAATGCCAGAAACAGCAAATAAGAGAAGAAGTAAAATAAAGTAATGAAGCTCAAGAGAGAAAGAGAATAAATTGGTAATTTCAAGATATGATACAGATTAAAAAGAGCTGGAGAACAAAGAAAATAGAAGAGAAATGGAAATATGGGAGTAAGAGGGAAAAAAAAGAGCAAGAGAAGTCCTTTTTAAAAGTGAATGATGGAAGAGACCCCAGAGTTCTACCTGCTCTGCAAGTTCAATTGATCTTGCATTTCCCCTTACCATCTTTTTTAACATACTAAAATATTCCCTGCTCCAGCTCTCTGACCATCTTCCTGCTTAGAGCCACAAAGTTTCCAAGAGCTGAAGGCATTCTTATGGTGGCTGTTCCCCAAAAGTTATTCCAAGCTGCATTCTGAGCACACACACACATCCCACAACCTCTTTATGGCTGTTGCAATGGAAAGGGACTCAGGGGGATGGGGGAAGGAACATTTAGAAATAAAAATTAGTAAGGAATATGGGTGAAATCTGAACTCCCACATATCCATTTCCTAAAGAACAGCTTCAGTACCCATCCCCAAGCACTGGTGCTGTTAACATGACATTCACCTGCTTCCAAGGCATTCAGCATTCCAGATCCATACAAACAGATGGGGAAACGTATGAGTGGGTATAGTTAGGGTTAGACACCGAGCAAATGAACAAGAATACCCCTTCTGCAAAAGTAAAAATTATCCATGGCTAGATTTGAGGAACAGCCACTCTAGTCCCCCATGTGAGCACCAATGAAAGGGCTGGACAACAAGAACAAGACAGGTCAGTATTTCAGAAAGGGAGAGGGAAAACCCCATTATCTTATGCCTGCTTGGAAAATGTTTGTGGAACTACAGCATCTGATCATTTAGGATTTGGCAATCTACTCATGCTTGCATACCACTGAATAAATCGTTAAAAGCCAATTAACAGCATTCCAAAGGAACAGTAACTACAACAGAGTGAAAAAGCATGTTGAGAGCCAGAGTTACTATCTCTCAAATTGGTTTTTAATTCATCAGACTAGAGAAGATCCCAGACCTCCAGAACATGAGGCTTTGATACACCCTGAGCTCTACAGCACCAGTGCCAAGCAGAGCAAACCCTGCCAGTGCCAATTCTTTCATTATTGATGGAATCAGTCATGAAAAGCTTTAAATTGTTCACTTCCCTCCCTAAATCCTTCATGTTATGGGATCTATTTGGCAACCTGAACAAATGGCTTGCTTTAAGATGCTGTGGAAGAGTTATATGTTTGTGTGTTTTCTAAACATTTATTTCAAAATGCTTTAACCCTCTGCATCACTAGAGTAAGGCTACAGCATCTGGTGCTCATTAAAACCAGGAAATTCCTGTTTTGGTCTTATGAAACTGTTGAGAGTTGATAATAGTTCTTTTTCAATTTAGCTTTTTGATGATGTGTTTTAGAGAACACATTAAATAATGAAATTGAATTAGCAAATTTTTTAAATCTGTTTATGCCTAATTCAGACATTAATCTTTTGCAACTCAAAAACCCCATCAGAAAATATTTATCAAGTGTAAGTTAATGAATTACCACTATGATACTTAAAATATAGAATTTTGGACTCATCAGTTTAAAAGTTGTAATTAATATAAGAGAAAAGAAATGATACAGAGGTTCACAAGTCACCTACTCTTGGTGCTCCAGCTTCAGTATAGCACATTTTTTTCTAAAAGGTCACAAAAGGATTCTGGATCTTTTAGAGAACTTATTCTTCATCCTCATCCTTATTGAATCTTACTATGCACACCTGTGCTGTAAATTTCAATAATTTTGTGTTTCAATTCAAAAGAAAACATGGTTTCTTCTTATTGATTTAGTATCGGTAGTGTCTAATTAAAACCGTCACTGCTGACACCATTGAGCCCTGAGTGCTTCATGACAGACTGACCAATATCACAGGAAGAAAAGCAATGTTTTCCTAATGACTGTTTTTCCCCTGTATTGGGAGGAAAGCTGTGAACGACCTAAGGCCACAACACACAGGATGTGAAGCTGCTGAAACCACAGGCAGATTATATTGCAAAACTATACAAAAAACACACAAAATCTGGGATGTCTGGGTGATGCCTGGGCGCAGCGTGGGGCTGGGGTAAAGCACTGTCCATCCATAGCTGCTGCTCCCTCATGAGTGACTCAGGCTCAGCCCCAGCCAAGGAGGCAGGCAGACCATGTTCTGAGGTCAAGTCCCTGCAGAGCCAGCCAGTTACTTGTTGCAGACTCTCCTCTCAATCACAAAATGTCATTAAGTGAAGCTAAGAGTATGTTAAACACTTGGAATATTTACCCCTATATAAACAGCTGCTGTAGCTGCAAATGGAAACTTACAGAATTGCAAACAATTGGTATTAAGTGTAAACAGAACATATAAACTGCACCTTAATTCACAAGAAATTGGAACCTCAGGGTTAAGGGGCTCTTTGTACACAGGCTGTAATTGACTATCTTAGGTGTGTGTACACACAATCCAGCACACCAGAGCTGGCCAGAGAGTACAACTCAACTCTAGAGCCACCCTGAAATCCACAGGCATTTGAAACACTTTTTTTAATAGTTTAGCATATTGCTAAAATGTCTTGTTTACAGCCCATTACTATCTCACTATCTAAAGTTTCTTTTGGCACAAGGACTTTGCAGGATAATCATTCCCACTACAGATTCACTCAGTATGCCCAGCTGGAATACGTGTTCCCTTTCCTCAATTTTTACTTTTATCAGCCCATAACTCTTTTAGCTGTTTTATTTCCCATGGTACTCAAATTCCTTCCATGTATTGATAGAGCTTCACCACATTATCTTCTACTTGAAATCACTAATAAATAGGTTAAAGTAATTTAAAGCTGCACTTCCAAGTACCAATGCAGAAACCCAACCAACCACCTCTCTTACCTCTCTTTTTTTTGCCTTTCATTCATGCTTTTCATCCTCAGAACTAAGCCCACTTAAATTAGGGGGCGGAAGTTACAGGCATCACTTTATTTCTTCTTTTCTATCCTCAGAAGAAAAACAACCTTTTGTGCCTCAGCTTGCTGAGGAGCATTAGGTGTGCATCAATTCCCAGCACCTCAAGGAGAGGGCACACGGAACTCCCCAGGTTTGCACTCCTGCATTACTAGAAATGCTAGTTCCACACATTAATGCCTACATACAGAACACCTGCATTTTCCCCAGTCTTAATTCCTTCCCCATTTTAGCAAGATTCTTTTTCCATGCAAGTGGGGAAACAAAATGAAATCAATTTGGACTTCAACACCATGTGGGAATGTATCTCAGAAACAATCTCACTTTACACCATAAAAATTTTATTAATCCTGCACCTTTCTATAAAGGTCATTTTTCTTCCCAAGAGGTGTTATTAATTTACTAAGGTTAGCCCACACCTCCACCTATACATTCTATATATAACATGAAGAGAAAATATCTGAAGTTCATTTTCTTGTTTTTTAAATATGTATCAGCCTGGTCAGAAATGCATGGAGAGTTCCCAATTTCATTTTTTTATGCAGAAGAGAAATTAAGTGTTGCTTTCAATCAGTCACAGCTATGACTCCTTAAGAACAGAACAAGCAGGTTTATTTCAAAGAGAGATGTCCAGACTGTATACTTAGTTCACACTAATAGGTTGGACTTCCAAAAGAAACATAATTTAAACCACAATACTGGTCATTCCTAAGAAACAACTCCACTTAGGTTTCTTAGAGAACCCAAAACAGCATGCAGGCTGTCCCTGTCAGGGACACAATGAGTATTTACTGTTCTGCTGGGCTTGGCCAACACTCATCTTTGTACTCTACAGAAACAAACAAAACCCCACAAGACACCCACTCATCTAAAATGTTACCAGAAACACTGGCTTTGGCTGCTGTAAAAAAAAGAAACTGTTCTGATTAGATACAGAATCATACAGCAGAAGGCACACATGCTTAATACAACAGTTTTGATTAAATAAATACTCACAGAATTGCAAGCTCCTTAAAATGGGTTGGTGTATCCAATACCTATATAAAGCCAAGATAACTTCAACAAGAAATTTCTATAAGAAATGGCAGACTGAAATGGAAATACTTCAGGTGACCAGTATTGATGTGTAACTCTAAAAATCCAACCTTTATTCTGTGGTTTTCACTGTGCTAACAACAAATCCCACCCCATAAAAAGAACAAAATAAAATACCTTTTTTCGATTTTGCTCCGATCTTCAACTTTGATGGCCAAGCAATCTGTGTATTTGTTTCTTCCATAATCTATTAAAAAAGAAAGCATTTTCAAAGAATTAAGTTTTTATTTTTCTACTGCAAAAGCATACATTTATTTTCTGAAAATATGATGATTACCATTTTTAAAACTGTTAAATATTATTGCTGTTAAATAGCACAAGCCATTAACTGCTTCTCTGGTTTTCTTGAGAACTTTTATCTGTTAATAAGCATGGCTGAGTTCTGATCGTTCAAAAGAATTCCACAGAGCAAACCCAAAATGCTCAGAGCTTCCATGAAGTTCAAATGATCACTAATAGCTACAGCAGACTCCACATCCATCTCTGAGGGAATTTCAAACCTTTACAATTCAACACAAATATTTCTTCAGTTACCTTAAAATGGTTCTTAAGTAAAGCCTATCAAATTTAAATTGAGTCTTTTTGAGTCTCCATAAGTCAAAATATATTGGTTTGCCTCACTTTTACCCAAAAGCAGCTTTTCATTATAAGCTTATCCAGACTCCAGAATTTTTACTTAGTTTAGCAGGTCAGAGCAGACATTTGACAGCATTTATTTATTATGACACAGTGTGTAACCTATCTGTCCATCTCCAACCAGCCAACAGGGAAAACCTATGCACACACTCACACTGTGAAAACCAGGCAGTCATTTAGCTCAGTGTCAGCTCTCATTCTGCTGCTGCCTTGGGCTCAGTGACAATTCCACCAGCCCTATTACAGGCAGTTTATACTGAAATTTCATCCTGGCACAGAGCTACAGAGATTCACCAACCCATTCAGTTGTAACACAGGAGAAGGAATTGCTTGACACCAGGGACTTCAGACAGATGAATGGAAATGCAGCTCCTAGAAATGCTGGGCATGTCTACTGAGGCTGAAGGACTTCTCTTTTATACCAAGGTCTCATCAACAAGCATGGTGAGCTCATACCTCTCATCATACTCATGAGGGAATGAAAACAATTCAAATGTCAAAATAATTAGCAAAGTCACTTGCAAGCAGAAGAGTAATGCATTAACAGCTACAATACCAGTATGTTTTCCATAACAGTATAATTCAGAATTAAGGCAGATTTCTCTAATGGTTCCTAATTCTTATCTTCTACATCCAAATCCCAAAGACACCACAACAACTTCCAGATTAGCGTGCCATGTGGAAAAACAAAGCGTCAGCCAGACTTCATTATACTGTATTTTTGGTTTCAGCACTATTGGATAATAAGTTACAGCTGAAATAAAACATTTCCAGGAGGGTGAAATTCTACCAGCAACATACATATACTTTTCACCATTTTCCAATCCAGATGTGAAAAAAGCTGTTTCAAAGAAGTCACTTGTCTCTGATAAAAGGCTTTGGGCGAGGATTTTTTTAAATTGTGCAACAGGCAGTGAAATGCACAGAAAATTGGAAGGTGCTGGCTAAAAGGAAAAGGGAGATGCTAAAACAAAGAACGGTGCAGGACTGAGTTATAGAAGATCCAACATGAAAGGAACCACAAGAGAGGAGACAGAAGAAGAATGCATGTCATTCAAGGCAAGTGTTACATCCCATCAGTCCTTTACCCTCTCAATAAAGGTTGGAGCCTTCTGTCTAGAAGAAATTAAATCCTCCCCGTTTCTTATGATAAACTAAAATAAAATGAAAGCCCACAATTTCACAGCTGCACATTCTGGGGACATATGAGAAAGATGCATATAAGATCTTCAAAGGAAAAGCAGTCTGACTGCCAGCCACTGAGATTTGGCCATCTACTATCCTTAAGCTCTTTGTAATGTTAGAAATTGCCACATTAGACCAAAAAAGATAACTCAGTTTGGTCCCTACAAAGACAAGTTTCTCTCCTATCCTAAAGAGTTCAGCAAAAAAAAAAAAAAAAAAAAAAAAAAAAAAAAAAAAAAAAAGCCAAGATGCATTTAAATGAAGTACATTTACTGAAGTATCAAAATGCTCAGTCTGTGCTGGCTTTCAACTCCAGGCTGTAACGTTACAATAAATCAGGACTTTGCTAAGAACACTTAAAAAATTAAACTACACTGCTTACTTCTTAAACTACTTAAATAAGTAATTATTTAAGAAGTAATAATTTAAGTTATTACTTATGTATTGTATTTATTATAACAGCAGAGTGTCACAAAGCTCTGGAAAACTTGGAACTGAGTTTTTATGAGAGCAGTTAAAGTTGAAAGTAAAGATGATAGTGAAGAATGCATAGATCACTGTTGCATCAACTTTTTGTTTCCGCTTTACCATTCAAAGCCAGGCAACTTTAAGTGACAAGACTTCATTTTTTTCCCCTGAAAAATCTGGAATAATTCCATGACAACCTCAAGTGCATGTTGCAACGGAACTGCCTCATTAGTGAAATCAGTATTGTGCCACATAGCCTGAGAACAGGGGTTCTGCTCTCACATGAGAAAGAACTCTCAAGTGCTCCAGCTATATTACATGCATTCCAATTGTATAAATGCTTGAGTTACATAACATTCAGAGGAAACTCAGCCTAGGGATGACTCAGAGTTCATGATCTCTGCAGAACAGCACCTCTGCATAGCTTCCCTTATGTCCACACAAAATAAGAGATAGAGCGAGTACTAATCAGTGCTTCCCTTGCCTTGAGGGATCAACTGACCAAAGGGATCAGGCATATCTGTCAGCAAGGTTTAATCCCCAACAAATAACCTCATGCTTCTTCTCAAAATGAAGGAAAGACGAAGAAATTGTCTTTCTACAACTTTCCTTCCTCCCCTTTGCTCAAGTGTAATTGTAGTGTTTACAAGCCAAAATATGTAAGCTATTCTCAGTGGAGAAAAAACAGAAGAGGACAAGACACTGGAGGACACCAACAAAACAAATCAGACTGTACTCTGACCCTGAAAAAATTGGCTCTAGTTGCATATCATTGGGCCTTCAAGAAAAAAAATAGTCTAACTGTAAGGCAGCTGGAAGACAAGCTTTTGGCTTCCTTGTATTTCAGCTTGAAAAGTTTATAGTTTCAGCACTTTGGGGAGTTTTTACATTAAGACAGTAAGAAATTATTTTTTCTTATGCCATATTTTTTGTTTAGCTGATTTTGGATGCAAACTGGAATGTCCTGAATGCAACAAAACCAACCAACCAAAACTCCTGCAAAGCCCACAAGTATTTCAGAATTCAAAGGAAATATTTTACACACAGTGGATGAACAAGAACAACACATATAATAGACTTTTCTTCATTTAAAGCAGGCACATTAAATCAAAGTATTATTCTTTATGGTTAGTGTTGGTAAGATACCTATTTCTGACTCTCCCACCTTTTGGATTTGGGCATCTCGGCCTTTTCTGTTTCAAGTATTAATCACAGTGAAAGCAAAAATGGGTCAGACAGGAATCTGCATCTACTAGTGGGTCTCTGTAGTTACCCAGTCTGAATTCCTTCCCCATTTAAGTGAAATTCTTTTTCCAGGCAAGTGAGGAAAAGAACAAAATTAAATCAGTTTGGACTTCAATACCATGTGGGAAAATAACTCAGAGGTAATCTCTTTACACCATGAAGATGTTATGCCTAGACTTGGAATACTGGGTTTCACAGACTTTCAAGTGCTCATCTTGCATCTTGAGCTTTCAGAAACGTTGTCTTAGTCCCCTCAGTTTAAATGCATTTACAGCTGTATAAACAAGTTTATTCTTATGGTTTATTTGAATATAACTTAGATGAAAATGAAAGGAAAATATATTTCCATAGGACAAGACCTGAAGAGTCATAGCAGACAAGTGAAATTCTGCATGGGGTGATCCTTAGTTCTATCTCTTGCAGTGCACAAGAGGTGATGCAGCACAATCTGAGAGGATGACTAATCCCTGAACATGACTTTTGGCAGCAAGAACACAGCCATGGGTGTAACTGGAACCAGAATTATTATATTTAATGGTTTGTTGTTTTTTCGGTTTAGGGGGAGGAGAAAGCAAGGCAAGAACAAGGATGGGAAGGAAGACTGAGACTCAAAAGAGGCTTGTGTGAAGTCACCCATTGGGAATTCAAACTCCAAAACTGGTGAGGCCAGAGAAAGCATTTGCATTCCCAGAGCACATCAGCAGGGCGGCATCAAGGATTACTGGTTGGTGAGGAAATTTGAGTATAAGGAGTTAAAAAGGAGATTACAAAACTTAGCCCAAAGCCTGGTGCAAGTATGCAGCTCTTGTGGAAGTCTGGCCAGCATTTTGGGTACAGTAATGGATTTGCAGCCCAAGCCCTGTTGTGGTTTCTTCCCCCCTGAGGTCATCTACACAAGCAATTCCAATCAAGAATTCACAGTTTGTCACAGCCACCACTCAAGGTTGGACAGTACAGGCTGACCCCCTGCATAAGCACTGATTCAGCAGGTAAGGGGGAAGGGCTGTTCCTGAAAAGCAGCAATGGCACACAGCCCCAGGCACCCTACATTCCAGACTACACTGTCCAGAGCTTCCAGTTTGTACTCCTGTGTGGCAAAAAACCCATCTCCTATGCAGAGACCAGAATTAAAACCATAAAGTACAGAAAATGCTTTAGCAAGTTTGCTGTGACTGCAGTCTGTCAGTACCGACAGCACACATGTAGGTGCAATCTGTTTAAAACACACAAACAAAGGATGTACAGGGAGGACAAGGATCAAGCTGCACTTGTGTGTCTGTACAGAAAGGAGCAGGGGGACAACAGAGCCTTCCCACACACAAGGACATGAGTGCCTCTGTGTCTTCAAGGACAGGGCTCTTCATTTTCCCATTTTATAGCCCAACTGTCAGAAACCCAGACACATTTTCAGAAAAGGTGACTGCTTGGCTAATCCTTCTTCCCTAGTTTTACTTGTCTTGGAAAAAGGTAAGATGTAAATTATTTTAGACATTACTGTCTGGAATAAGCAGCATGGATAAGGATCAGTACTCCCATATGTTTTTGTTCATGTTCCACTGCAAGTCATTTGCTTCAATACTGCAGGAAATTGATATTCACCTACTCACTTGTCCATCTCTGTTAAACTGATTTTTATTTCAAGTTTTTATTAAATGCCAAAATAACTATCAAAAACCATTGATGTGTTTCTGACCGATATATAAAAAGGGAACAGAAGGAAAACTCACCTGCACACTGCTATACAGTGCCATGTCAAGTTAAGCAGAACACCAACACTTCCCTGCAACTTCTCAGGGCCAATACTTTTGTGCAGACTTTGAGGCTTCCCAAGAGCAGCAAACAGGCTGTTTGCTGTCCAGGACCAATCCTAGCCCATGCTGACTCTAAACAATTTATCATCTTCACAAAGTATTCACAGCTATTCCTAAAGAACTTACCAAGAATTAAGGCAAGCATGTGTAGGATGAAGAGGTCCTGTAGCTAAAATTAGAGGTCAAGGTTAACATCATGGCCAATGTATTTATTTATAGTTTTGATCAAGGTGTATCAAAACGTTTATACTAAATACTAAAATTAATGAACAGATTATGTATAAAAGCAATAAAGGCAGCAGATTAAAAGACAGTTTTACAAATGAAACTTTCAGACTGCACATAAAAGCTCTAAATCACTAAAGATGGAATTGGGAAAGCTGCCTATATGGATATGGCTTTGGAATTTTTATTGTTTCCATTTCCAGTAAGGGATTTTTACCCTAGAAAGGGTGAGAACAAATGCGTGTATGCCCATACTCACTGCATCTTTTTTTAACCTTCACTTCACCTGAAAGGAACTAAGATGACTCTTAAAACAAGGGTTTTGTAAGCAAATATTGCAGTATTGTTGCTGCATCCAAAAACTACATTAAGTGAACCTTCTGCAACAAAAATATTTACAGAATTTGGTACTTAATTTATAAGTACAGCAAAAAAAAGTTGAGAGTAAAAATCAATCAATCAAATGCCCTTACCTATGGAGAAACACTGAAGTCCTTCACTTGATTTAAAAGCTTATTTTACCCTAAATGGAAATACTAGTCAAGTATTAACTAAACACTTTTGTTTTATATACAGGACAAAGCATAGTTGAAAACAAAAAAAATATTTAAGCATGCAAAAATGATCTATAGAAGTATCTGTCTCTACAGCATTAATGAATTAGACAAGTAATATAAAAATCCTAAGAAAAGTATCACTAAAAATGAAGCTACACAGAACACTGTTCAAAACACCAATATGCATCCAAGTCTCCTCTCTGAAACCAAAATCAGCAATTCTCCTCCTTACAAGCCAGAAACCCAGTGTATATTCTTGATTTGAATCATTCTCATACTTGTCTTCTTTATATTATTTTTTTCCCCCAAGGTAAAAGCACAAACATTTCTGAGAAGGAAATCCCTCCTCTATTCTGAGGGAGGGTTTAACTCTCAGAATGAGAAGCACTGAGCACCTCAGTTGAGGTGGTGGTGACAAACCACTCGTCTTCTACTGCTTTACAATGCAAGAGATCGTGCACAAAGTGTTAAGTATAGCAATAAAGTGGCATAAAGCTGAACTTTATCAACTAACTTGATATTACAGGTAAAATCTCAAGATAGTACCCATTGTATCAGAAGCAGCATAGGAGAAACTGGAGATGAAATGAAAAAAAATTAAAAATCCTTGGAATTACTCCCTTGCCTTAGCAGAATGGTCACTATACTACAGATGGGATGAGTGCCATTTTCCACAAAAATGAAGCCTTCCCACCACTCAGCTCTGCCTGAACTAAGTAAAAAGTTAAGTAAGCATTCTTGATTTACCTTTTTAGAGAAACTGATCCAACCTAAACAGCCTCCTTTCCACTGGGTGGGGTTTTGCCAAAAGGGAGACAAATGTCTCAATCCCAAGATTTCCTGCAAATGTTAACTTGCACTGACATTCTTTCAGCCCCCTAATCCATGCTGCCCTCTCCAAGCAGTCACTTCCTCTTCCCAGGAAGCCAAATGAGAGGAAGCTCAGTGTAAACTGGATGCCAGCATTCCCATCCCAGCCAGGCACTTGAAGCCAGCTCTGGAAACGTATGGCCTTAATAAATCCTTGTCACATGCTATGAGCCAAGCTCTACATCAAGAGGTTATTTTAATGCTAGTGCAGATCCTGATTGCTACCCAGAAAAAGTGGAATGTGTGGAACCAGCTCCTGCAAGCTCCAAGCTGCTGCTGTGGTTGAAACAGAGACCAGAGCCATGATAATGTCTGATCAGCAGCAGCTCACGAGGTCTCACCACCAGATAAATAACACTGCAAGAAACACAGTGGCTGCCATCAGAAATGGAAACACAGCCCTGGGGGAGCTACAGTTATAAATAGGCAGCTGGGGAATAGTCATGGCTGAAGACACATGAAAAGCCCTTCAGAAGTTGGTCCTGAATGTGGATAATAATTAGCTTGAGACATCTTAGTCTCAGGTCAATGATTAATATTTTTAATGCCTGAAAATGCCCTAGGCCACCTGCATTTGAAGCTCTATATATGCTTCATGTTCAGAGATTAAAAAGTGATCTACTTCCAGTCTGACCTACTGCAAAGAGAAAATTAAATTTATTTGGTATCAGAACATACTACCTATACTTAAAAAATGCATATATCAAGACTGTATTAATATATTCACAAGTAAGAATATTGCAACAGTTCAAAGGTTTGTCCCAGAACAACAGAAAATATATTTTTCAAAGATACAGGAGAAAACACAGGATGTTGCAAACCAAGCTCTTTTACTGTCTTAGATAAGCAAACAGGGCTTGAGGAAGATTCCTTGCTGCCTTTGCTGCCAGAGCCTCCTAAATAAATAAAAATGCACAATGATTAATGACTACTCCATAGAGGACTTAAACAGAAATATGATTAAAGATGCAGTTAGATACAGTTATTTTTCACATCTTCCAATAATCACAGGGGGTTTATTTTTTGGCTTTGGTTGGGCATTGTTTGGTTTTTTTCAATCTCTTCGTACGCCTGTTTACATATACCTGGACTGAAAGATCACCTGTTTTTAAAGGATGGTTTCACCACATCAGGCTTCCAAAATGGCCTCAGTAACTTCTACAGTGCTAATTATTTAATAAAATCAGAAGCTACAGTTTTAACATTATACACATAAGCACAGGAAGGAAAATTAAAAGAAACCACTAGTCTTCCTTTACACTCCTGAACTCCTAAAAATTAACAGAAGAGATTTTGGTACACACATGAAACTTACGCCCAGTTGCAACTTCACAGCTCCAAGCACATTTATGTCTCCCTCAGGGAATAACAGACTCAGCACTGAGAGAAACACAAGCATTTAAATATACTTTTTGCCTAAATCCAGAGATCTCAGAAACCCCTAGGTATCTGCAACTGGGCAAATGCATGCAAACACCACTTCTGTTTGCTTAAAAAAGGCACAGAAGAAACCCTAAACACAAAACATAAAAGGATGTCAAACACTCAGGACCAGTAAAACACACAAGTTACAGCTGGCTGGTAGTATTCAGTGCTTCCAACAAAACCAAGCTCTGCAAATGAACTCTAAAAGGCAGGAAAGCCAGAGCTGAGGAGCCCCTCCAGGCGTATTCCCAAAGCCCACACTAACACATGCACACTGAAATAAAGAGCTTGGATGTGACCTGTGCAGCGCATCATTTCCAGTCCCAAGAACTCCACCCAAATTCCACTAAAGCCACATTGTTCACCTATCACCCATCCTACTCTGCTCACTGGCCCTGGAGAAGGCTACAGACACACTCCTGTCCAAAGAAATTTCAGAATGAAAGATTACTATCAGCACTGAGATTCCCAAGTGTTTAAAAAGAAGAAAAGAAACCAACTAGATGATGACAGAGCTAAAAGCAAAACAAAATGATGCATGAAATTCCTCTTGGTACAGAGGGCCGACCCTCACCTGTTTTGGATTATGAACTCTTCAGGACAGAGAATCACCACCTTCTTGCATTTTATCTCAGAGTGCCACACACCTCTATAGGGCCACATAAATTATCTGTTCCCTGGAACAATGTCCTGGCTTTGCTGGGGAAAGGGCCTTGCTTCCTATGAGGCGTGAACCAGATGTTGTAGAACTTGATGGAAAAAATCCACATCAACTGAAAATGGGCTCTGGATCAAGGACATGTAATAACTTCATATTATGTTTTCCTTCACAGAATAAATAAGGAAAACAATTTAGAGAGCAAGGCCCACAAGGATCTTTTACATAAATAGTATGTAACACAACAGCAGAGCAATCCATGTTTATTTAGGATTACCTGTTACTGAACTGCAGATCCAAGAGCTCTACAGAGAAAACCACGCCATTATTTACTTATTTTTTGCTAAATTATTAGTAGCTCCCAGTGGTTTTGAAAAATCCTCATTAGATGATGGTAGGTTTTTCCTCATCTGAAGCAGTACTACAACTTAGAAATATTAGAAGAAAGTGTAAGGTTTTCAGACTCTTAAAAGTGACACCACCAAAAGACATTTAATCTACTTTTCACTTGAATTCAGGACCAGAGGAAGGGGCACTTCTTCACCCAGTATTCCCTGCCATGACAGGGCAGAAAAATTAACTGAATTTCACCAAGAACTAGGGCTCATTCTGTCACTCCACAAGCAACTGCATTACATGCACTTGTTTCTGCTAAAGTGCTCAGTGAAATTATGCATTTTAACATTTAAATTGTTATTAAACACTGGAAGTTGAAAGTTGGTAGGAGCAGTTCACATCCACTGAGATTCTGCTCGATTATGAAAATCCACGTAATACTGCTTTCTCACCTGTTTGAAGACTGCTTAGCACCAAACCCTTGGATTAACTTTCTTTAAAAGCCTCTCTGCAGCTTAACAATGCAGGCTGAGTCTCTGCCAACCCCCCAGGCACAGCCTCCTCTCTCCTCCCTCCTGGTCTGCATGCCTTGACACACAGAATCACCTTCCTGAATTTTTGCCTCGTCATTTACCATTTCAGCATTCCTATGAAAACTCCTTCCACCTCAAAAGCCACTTCCAGACAACAGCCAACATTGAGGGCAGTCCATCAGAATCCACCAAACATGGCATTATTTATGCAAATAATGCCTCCATGTTCTAGATGTGGCCTCCCAAGGATGCATTTGTCCCTCCCTGTTCCACTCAAAGTCCTGCCAATAATGTCCTGAATTCTCATTATCTGAACTGCTTTACAAAAATGCCTTTGCTGCAGCTTGGAGTTCATGCTGAGTTTCTGCAAGTGCCCTGCTGTACTAGTTTGCAATGTGTTTCTAATGCCACAAATCACTTTCTTCCTCACTGCACCAACCTGAAATACATGAAATGAGTCTTCATTTTACCTCCACATACTCTGCCTTATTCATTTCACATAAGAGAGGAAAAATTTAACTCTGATTAAAGGAAATTGCACAGACAGAGACGGTGAGTAAGCTATGAGCAACTGTCCAGAGATTTCTTCCAACAAAAGAGAACTCAAAGGAGATAGTTTCCATCTGGTTTTATTAGCTGTAGCATTGTGTGTATGTGCTCAAAAACTACAGAAATCCACACTGTGGAGTTGATGGTACTTAAGGAAGAATGCCAGTTAAAATGAAGCAGCTTTATTTAACCTATTGCAGCACCCACACTGTGCCTAGATAATAATTATGCACAAATATGATAAGATCTAAATGCCAGGATAGCCACTGTATCATCAGTGTGGGTAAAGAGTTGCACTCATTGACATAGTGGAAGTTTAGCACATTTTGCTTCCCTCTTAAATTCAACACAGTATTTTCTGCTGTTACACTAGTGACTACATAATTGTAAGGCACATCATATCCACAGTAAATAATCAAGCAATCAAATACACATGTCAAACAGATAAGCAACTCAAGAAGAAACATTTTATCCATACCTTTAAGAATCATGAGCAGATTTGAGAGAGAAAACACTGTGGTAAAATGGATAATGTACAGAATAAAGCATAGGCTACTATGGCTTAGCTTTGTTTCAGCAAGTAAAAAAACTCAAAGTATTTTGATAAAATCCTAAGGAGGCACTATTGACACATTGTCCTCTGTGCTCACTAGTACCAGACAGATAAGCACCACATTTGGAAAAACAACTCTCACTGTCACTTAAGAGCAACATAAATCTGAAAATCCAAACATTTTGGCAGCATATATACTCCTCCTCACCAGCCTTTATCAAGGCATCCCACAGTCACATGCAGGGTAAAGCAACCTTCAACATCTTCCTTTCTGGAACAACCACTTAAAATTATGCAAAATACAGCAAATTACTTCAATGGACAATGAGTCAAAAGGAGTGTCAAGGTATTTCAGCATACAGCAAAGTTTGCACTGTCTTTTCTAAAGAAAAAACTGCTCACCATTTTTATTAGTCTGCAACATGCAGATTTTCATTAAAATAACACAAATAATGTTCTTCACACAATTTTTGAAAAAAAAAAAACCAACCCCAGTGCTATGCTGTTTTGTAAAAATAATTTGCAAGTCATTACTCTTGACCATGTTTCTCTTTGTAGTTTAGCTGCTGCAGGACTCCCTTTTCCAGTCCTTCCGTGCCTCTGTCCAACCACGAACTGTTGAATCATTTTGTGGATTGTGCATTTCTTTCTTAAAAGCCTGCTGCATTTCTCAACCAAATATTTATACTTTCAACAATATCACAGTAAGTTGCAGAGCAGTATTTTAATAAGAGGATGCAGCATTTATCCACAGAAAACATGTTTAAGACCACCTCACATCATCTTCTAGGTTAACAATGAAGCCTAACAAATGTTTATCATGCATATTTGAACATTTTCAGTTAAGTAATTGGTAAAACTGTTAAATTGTTTTTGTGCATGGATGACAGGAACATAGACCAAAGAACCTGTTTCTCATCTCATTCCATGCATGGCTGGTAGCAAGGAGACACTAAATGACAAAATTTTTAAAAATTTGATCAATATGGTGGAAACTGTGCATGAAGTTTAATTAGCTGATGCATGAATAATTGGTATATTTTTCTTTCTCTAATCAGGTGCTGTTACAGAATTGAAATATCTTTCTTACCTTCTGAAAAAAGTCTTCCCCACTTTTCCCTTTGCCCTCTGCAGCAGCTGTAAAACAAAAGTGGGATTTGGTTACTAAATACACAGGAGACAATTTGCAGGCTTACGTATAGAAATTCTCAGTGAGTACATGCTACTGTAAAATAACAACTCTGGGTATTTTTTCTCATGCAATAAACATTTGTCAACAGCTGAGTAACACGCAGATTAACCTTTTACAAATCACTTGCCAAGGAGAGAGTCTGAGCCCTTTGTATTTGGGTACTCGAGCTCTAACACCCTGATAGATATTTTAGTTACAAAACACACATGGTCTAAGTGTAACAATTTAGTCACACCGCATACTTGCCCTGCCATTCTACCAACAGCAGGATCAAAAGAAATCTAGGAGAGCAAAAGATTTTCTGTATCAAGTATCACATTATTCAGTGATCTCAAGACCACGACCTGGATTATCTCCCACTTGTATTTAAACCGATAACTTCGAGTTTAGTTAATGCAAATTACTGCACTTAAAATGATGCAACTGTCTGCACATAGCTTATGCTGTAGTTTATCTGTGTGGAACTAGCAGGCAGTTCAAAACACAGTAGCTCAAACTGATTACAAAGAGGATCATTTCCTTTTCCCTGGAGAAAGGGATGCCTTCAAAAACAACTCCAAGGGTGGAGAAGAGTTTCCTGAATGGTACAGGATTAGTAGTGCAACTTTGTATTTCTCATGTACAAAACAGACCCCTTGAGCTCACCCCACCACCCGGGCTTCAAAGCTGTGTTTAAACTGCTCAGTTCTGCCCCTTCCTCCAATTACACAACCAATCCCAAGCTCTTAAGGAACTGTTAACTCAGCTAATGCAATATGATAGCAAAATGCAAGCGAGCAGATACAGGCTGGAGGCATGAGATGACTTCTACCCCAGAGGAAGAAGTGCCACCACATCTGAAATAAGCTTCTCAAAACCTCAATAACAGCACTTAAATACCACAGAGAAGAGCTCACTAGCAAATTTTATCTAATACAGTTCAGAAGTTCATGATTCAGCTCCAGAGCAGCCAGAACAGAGGCAGCAAATGAAGCCTGTCAAGCATTCACCCTGCTGCAGAGCAACTCCAGACTCCCCAGTTCCACAAGTCTCAGAAAAAAAAGCCCACCCCACCTTCAAAACCCATAGGTGCCTGCATGAGAAAAGCAAAGTGGTTCATATTCACCAGAACAAGGTTTTCTGGGAGCAGAGAAAACAGCTGGGGAGGGTTTGTTTTCCAGATTTACAAGCTACTGATACAAGCAGAAAAACTCAACTTCCTTGAAGCAGCCCCTTGATAGGTGCACGTTGCTTGTTTTCCATGAACTCAGGAATAGAGGAGAAAATGCTTTTGGGAAGGGAGGAGCACCACCACTCTATTTCAAGGGGAACATGGGACCAACATGCTTTTAATCAGAGGGTACCCGAGATAAATTGGAGATGAGAACGTGACAGATGTGTGGCTGAAGCCGCAGTTTTGAGAAGAGACAGATTTTGTTCCAGCTGCAAATGCATAATTTCCAAACTGAACACAAACAAGAGATGGCTTAAGATAATAGCAGTGATGCTCTGCAGGGCATTAAGCAGAATGCTGACAAAGAGGATTCCAAGCTTTTTATTGTAGGTTTATTTTTAATATGAATCATTCTGGTGACCTGATTTACAGCTTGGCCCCACCAACAACTGATGGCACAACAGACAGAATCCAGCAAACACGGACAAAGTGGGAAAGAAGAGGGAATGAAAACATCCCAAAATGGGTTCACAGGAAAAAAAAACCACAACAGTAGAGACAATAGCAAAGTTGGAGCAGATGGCACTTTATAAAAACTTTTAGTTTGCAACTAGAAGGTTTAGTTGTTACAACATATTATACAGATAGGGTCTTCCATTTGAGCTTTTCAGTTCTAAGGCCTGTACATTAGAACAGTTCTTCACATGTTAAGAGATACTGCAATCTGCTGGAAGTTGTCACTTCATGTCCAAGATGCAGCACTATTTAATCCAGGAATAAGTATGTCTCTGATCATACCTCATTTTTCTATATTAAGGTGATCTAGTCATTATGCTTTTAATTAATAGGGGAAAGATGCTCTGAATTGTGGCTTAAAATATTTTGTTACACTTAGAATGATATATTTCACTATAAAAGAGGGAAAAAAAACCCTAAAAGCTTGAAGACAAACTACACAAAACAACATATTATGCTTCTTTTGAGGTTAGCTATTTTCCAGCTATTGTCTCCCTTTTCCCTCCTTCCTCATATCATATAAGTCTTTGTACAAATTATCTACTTACTCTTTCATTTTACATCCTAAATTTCCTCTGGTTTTTATGAGGAGCAATTGCAGTTAAAGAAATTTAAATTCTGTCAGCAGTTTATTAATTTTGTAATGCTACCCATCATCACCTACATTTGCATGTATGTGTACTCCCAAACCAAGCACCTATGTTTAAGAAAGCTTCCAACATGTGTCTGAAATTTTTATGATTCACGTGAAATCATCTCGAAGCTTTTCTGTTCTCTAAAGTAGATAAAGGCAGTCTTGAAAATTCTGAAAAGAGTAGGAATAGCCAAAACCAAGGGCAAATTTATCCATTTTTCTCATAATTGAAAAGCTAAACAGATTTTGTTACAGCAAGACAAACCCAGCATCTTTTGCAGGGAAATGAGCAAGAGAAGCATTCCAGAGTTATGAAATTTATGCAGAAGCCATTAAAATGCAAATCATTTACAGTGTTCTCTACAAGCAGATGCAATTTAGTAAGGCGTTGAGGTTTACCTCAAATCAGATAAACTGAGATAAAAGCAAACTTGAATTCGTGTTTAGGAAAAAAAATCTCCTAGGTCATCACATGCCAAGATCATATTTTCTAAACAAATCTTGAGAGTATTAACCCTGACTCTCAAAATAAACTTCAGCTTTGTAATATCATATTAAGAAGCTCACGATATTTACATCTGACAATGCACTCTGGCAAATTGTTTTTGTAATCTTAGTAATAATAATTAGATTTTCAAGCCAAGCTTTATCCAGAAAAGCAGGAAGTTTTCAAATTACCAAACACCACAGACAACAAGCCTTTTGTGGGAGGCTGAGGGGGCCAGCAGTGCTGTACCTGAGCTGCATGGAAGGTACAATAGAGCCCATCTCTACTAAACTTGAAATAAGCTTTCAGATGTTAATGAACAAAGTTCCACATTTTCTGAAATTACTGAATTCAAAATACCACACCAGTAACAAACAACATAAAAAAGTGACATTATTGCCTGGCTTGTGCCACAGGAAACCACTCCACCCTTCTGCCAGTGGTCCCTGTCCCCAAAGCAGGTTTGAGAGAAATCACAAAGCAAATGCTAATTAATCCAGCTGTACCTGACTTCTCACTGACAAACTGCTTCATTTCTGCCAACTCAGGAAATACTGTTTTCTTAGAAAACAGTATTTACTTTATGGTATTGAATAATCACTTAACCCACCCTCCAAAAACTAGGATTACTTTTACACAAGGTGGCTACATTGGTTTCAGAAATACAGATGAAACCTACGTAAATGTGCATAACAAGCATTTTATATTTTAAGCTATACTCTGTTTATTGTAATTTCTTCCATACCATGAAATATTTTATATTAGATTTTTGCTTTTCAAGACATATTGGATTGCTGAGGTTCCATCCAATACAAATATGAAACAGTTGAAACAGGTGTTAACTGTTATGGTACCCAAGAAGTGCACCATTTGTCTACTCAATCACCAAATCATAAAAAGCCCCAATTGTAATTTCCAGGTTCACATGGAAAAAATGAATTTGAGCTTTCACTTCAAATGTTATTTCAGTTATTAAAAAAGTTATTACAATACAGGTCATATTTTACAGGAAGGGAACCCAAGAAACACTGATTAAGTCAAGTGTTTAAATGAATTACCGTAACTTCGCTGATCTCACACATCAGTTTTGTGTCTTATTTTCCCAACTCTTGAAGTTATCAGAAATCCAGATTAACTGAGTGTGACTGAGAAGGTGACTTTGCCTTTATATTGATTACTGTCCAAACTTCTTCCTCTGTCTGCATTCAAAGACTACATTTTTAAGAGAACAAAAAAGCATGTTCTGCTCTTCAGCTCTCAACTATGCTGAAAAAAAAATCATTCCTAGCATCAAAATACTCTTTAACATGACAGATAACTACTTATTTCCATTGTATCAAGACAAATCAACTTAACAGGATTTCAAGAAGCTGTAGAATAATATAGGTAAGAAGGCAAGTGCTCAGTTCTCCTTTACCTTTCCTATCCATTGTATGAGAAAGATTTCATAACATTTATGTCAAGAGTATCCTCATGTTATTTAGATTTGAGGTTTTTCCCAAACTGCCATGGAAACATGCTAGCTACATAACAATGTTGATTTTTATTTACATCTAACTTTTTAAATGGACTGGACAGTTATTTATTGAAAGCTTCAGCTATTTGTCCAAAGTTACCAAGCTGCTGTCATACACAAAGAAACCCAACCAAAAACTTGTTTCATTGAACCAGAAACCACCTGATAAAGAGATTGTGTTTTCCTGTGCACCAAGTCAGACACTAACCCACATATGCTCTGAAAACTTGCTTATATCAAGCCAAGATAAAGAATTCCACCCCCATGACCACAGAGTTAAGCCAAATTGCTGAAAATATGCCTTTAGGAATAAAAAGATAGAGCGTACATTGTTAAAGAAAAAAATCTGACCTTAAATTGAATTTGCTGAAATCTAAACAAAACAATTTTCCATTTTTGTTGTAACTGCAAAGCCAGTCTCACTTCCAATTTTCAGCTTAGGAACTAAGAAGTCTCAGAGACAACTTAACTAAAATATACAGGCTGGCAAGAGAAGTAACAAGACTTATGCAAGAAATCTGCATGAAAAATCCAAATATGTGTTAGCTGACTTTTCAATACGGTTACGTATTCTTTTTACTCTATTAATTATAATAAACTTAATAAAATAATCTGTTACACATAGCAATTTCACTATTTTGGAGTCTTATTTGGCTTCATGGAGTTTTCCAGAGTTGATGAATGAAAATTAGACATTCAAATGTACTTAAACTTATATACCAGTGCAATCTTCAGGTTTTGAGGATGTTCACTATAGACAGGTCAGAATGAACTGATGCTACCAGCAAAGGAGACTCAGCAAAGGGAGAAAAGCTCCAAAATTCTTGAGAAATTACTGGAATATTCAACAAAATTTAAAAAAGCAAACTATACCTGTCCATAGAGCATGCTGACAAAAAAAGTAATGACAAAGTCAGGACCTACATGGTATCTGGAATATTACAGAAATTATCCACTGTCTACATATTTTGTGACAAAAGCACTTTTGGACTGAGGGTGGAAGTGTCACCTTTTATTAAGAAGTCAGATAAATTTTAGAAATCCAAACAAAACCATCCATGCTACAAACTTAAAATGTTTATAAGGGAGCATTCTTGCTCTGTTAGAGCAGCCAAGGAAGGACTGGAAGAATTTCAGCATGCTCAGTAAATGACAATAAGTAGCGTGTCAAGTATCTGGACAGTTTTGGGTGGGTTCCAGTGCATCTCCTCCTGTTAGCAGGACTTCAATACACAAGTGCTGAGCTGTCCACAGAGAGCCCAGCTGTGCTCCAGCATCTGACAGACCAAACCAGTGCTGGGAACTAAGCAGGCTGAGCCTGGGGTGCTTTTCCCTGCTGCTGACATACAGGGTCCATGAGCCCCCTTGGCCATCCAGGGTCCATGGGCTGGAGAAGGTTCCCTGGATCAAGGCTGGCACCATCAGAATGTGACTGTAAACACAGACAGGTGACACATCCATCATCTTCATTCTTCCCTTAATATCAGTCATATTCACTTAGAAGAATATTAACTTTTCAACTCCCCTGAATTCTATATTTAAATTAAATCGTTGATACTAAAATTAAGATTATTGGCAAATAACTAAAACCAGAACTCAGGAAGCTTCACCCACCATTTGTGATGAATAAAGGGAACAGCAACACAGAGAAAAAGAAAAACCTTAAAATAACTACACTTGCTACCACTAGCTCTGCATGCATTGCCAAGAAAGAATGCAAGAAAAAAACAACACACATGCTCTGAGGACCAAAAGGACATTGATTTTCAATAAGTATTCCTAGAGATTTCCTCATAGTATTTGTAGGGACCTGACAGATTTAGTGACTGAATGCTAAGGGGAAAAACAAATAGAAAGGGGAAAAAAAGGAAAAAAATAATTGGGTTGTACAGAAAGCAACTTGCCTTGTCCATTCCACCATCAATATTTTTTGAGTTGCATAACTCCAAAACTCTATCTCTAAAACCAATAATTTAATACATAACAACTGTAAATTTAAGATATCTAACAGATTTTTTTCATTTGGCAAAACAAAATTTATCCCTAGGGAAAAAGCTGTCTTGCCAAGACTCTGCATAGAAATAAGTCAGCTTGTTTATTTATTTTCAGAGACAAGTCCCAGCTTGAAGGCAGGCAGCGGAGCTGGGGTTCCTTGGTGGAAATCTCTCCTTCCAGAGGCACACAGGGGTGCAGCTCATGCCCAGTGCCTGGTGGAGCACAGAGAGGCACTGAGGAATTAATGAGGATAATGAAGTGACTGCTCTGCCTCCTGCCAGCCCCTCCAGAACAAAGCCAGGGAAACTGAGGAGCTGTCAGCACTGCATTACCTGATTAAAACTGCTCTGCTGGCTGCCACTTGCTCACTGTTAGAGCCACAAACGCTCCATCATCTCTCTGACTGGGTAAAATACTCCTGGAAGTCTCCTACATCACCCTTCAGATGCACTCAAGGACTTTTGCTGTTTCCTACAGAAGATTTGCCAGCTGATGCCTCCTAACAGATTTTCAAAGCCCTGCTGAAGCCTTCACCCCCATGACTGAGAGTAAATCAATGACCCTGCTTCTGGGATCAGCAGAGGGCTTCCTGGGAACTGCTTAACTTATAAAATTCAACTGAAGTCAACAAGAGAACAACTCCACTTAGGATTTCCTCAAAGTCTAAGCAGTCTGAAATGAACACAAGTTTTCCATTTCAAGTTTGTAACCACTTTAATGGTACTTGGAAAGAAGAATATCCAAGCAAACACTGTATCCAGCTGCCAGATTGGGGGAAAGAAGATGAGAATTCCAAGGAAGAAAGAAGAAAGACATTGATTTTTCATTAAATTATTCCATTATCCTCAGATTTAAAACTACAAGCTACATTTTTCTTCCATTGCAATCAATGGATGAAGATGGCTTTTTGACACCTAAATAACAGCCAAGGTGAACACCCTATCAATAGGTCCTCTTAAGACAGAAAATTTCCATCTGTGCTACTGATAATCACTTTGTTTACATGTGAGCCTCTCAAAAAGTGAATTATGAGACAGCTCTGTTAAGATCCATTGCTATGAGCATGAGGGAAATCTGACTGAAACCTTACATTAAGTACATTCAAGCACTATAGCTCCTCCAGTTCTGAGAAAAACATCTTTGAAATACTACTGGAGGCAGTAATAAAAAGGGAAGAGAACCATTCTATGACTTTCATGTTTATAAAGCATTTTTGCTGCCTACATATACAAAAATAAAGCATCTGTGACCTCAGTCTTCCTTTGCTCTTTGCCAAGCAGCACCCTGAGAGACACAAAGTGGAATCAGTCACATCCAAAAAGCATCACCTATACTGAGATGTGTAAAGGAAAGGTGATGTGGTTTAGCTTCCATTATTTTCATCAAGGAGTCAGTTAATTGCCTCCCTACCTTCAAACAGGTCTTTCAGCATTTCAGTTTTCCATTTTGAACTCTGTATCCAAAATGATACGCTGGCCAGAAAAAAAATTCACATTGTATTAATTTGTTCTGAATCCTTTGTAGTGAAGAACTGACAGCAGCAGTGTGCAGCCAGCCATGAGAGCACTCTCCCACTTCAAACACAGCTTAGATGTTATCAATTCCCTGACCTGTTACCCAAAGAGAGGCAGTTTTGGAGCTGCAGGAAAATCTCACCAACTCACCATATCACACCATACTGCTGTTAGAAAATACTTCTCTGCACAGCAATAAAAATTATGAATATTTATGCCAGCAACTCACTTGTCCACTACTGCAGGCTTCCTGTCTGACCCAAGGGAAGAGGCCACAACACTGTGACAGGATGAAGCCATTCCAGCCCTTCTCCCACCCTGCCTGCCTCAGCTGACACCCCATTATTATTAGGGCATGAGCTGCCATGCACATAACCTGCTCTAGATATGGGGGCTGTGGTTCCCCAGGCAAGATTTAAAACAAAAATATGGAAGACAAGGACCCAGGGTGCAACATTTTGCCCTTTCCATCCAGTGTGGCCACTGTAAACACTGCAAAGGGACAGGACAGCTGAGTGAGCTGCCCCTGTGCTGTCACACATCTGGAAATGGCCCTAAGCATTCATGGGAGGGCAGGAGAAATAAGACATGTAAAGCTTGACATTCTTATAAAAAGCTCTGCAGTGGGACTGCCTTGAGTCTCTGGATGAGACAGCCGAAAGAAAAAAGCCTTTGAGTGCCTCAGGAGGCAGAACCTCCCTTGCTGCCAGTGCCTGACAGATCCAGCTCTGCCCCAAGCCAGAGTATCCATTTAACAGGGCTCGCTGTTTACAGGAGGAAAGAAAATCATGGTATCAGCAGTGCCCCGGGGGCTGGCTGAGGATACCTGCCAAACACAAAAGCTCTGCTCTCAGCACATTGATGGCTGGGGATATTCTTTCTGTTTGTTTAGCATTCAACTTTCCCTCAATGCTCAAGCACTTTTCCTGTCAGGTATGAGTACAGATACTGCATGATTCATTGCATGGGAGGGGAGAATGCAGCAAGGCTGTAAAAAAACGAGAAACAAAAACCCTACAGATTTGGATAAAAATGTACACAATATTTTTCTGATGGTCCTGCTTGTTATGAGTCATTCACAGATGTGGAGTTCAAGGAGAGAAGCCAAGATTAAATCAAAGACAAAGCTTTATACAGGAAACCAGTTTAAGTCTGTTGCAATGCAGGTTAAACACTGAGCTCCAAGGCCTTTTCCAACAGTAAGGAGACACTGCCTGTATCTGGGCCCATTATGCTGAGCAAGATTCTGGAATACATTTGACAGGAACAAAAAACTCCCATTATTTGGAATTACAAAGTCTCCTGCTTTTCTAAAATTCAACCTACTCCACACTCTCCAGCTTCCTGGATGAAATTGGAATATTTGGAGAACAAAACAAGAGTTTCATTATTCTGCCCAAACCCAATCACTGTTAATTTCTGTCTCTAGCAGAAGAAAAAACCCAACAGCCTCAGTTTTTAAATGACACATATTGTGAACCCTTTTCTAGGCATCTGCTCTCCTGTTCCTGCACATCCATACAGCTGGTGACACTTGCAAATCCACACACCCAAGCTGCTTGGCATCTCCTTTTCCCTTAACCTGAGAATTTTGCATGCCTGCTGTCTTCTATTTTGCATTCATCGGTTTCAAAATATACTGATCTCCTTAGATGTAAATTCTTCCCCACATAAAAATCAAGTTCAGCCTTCTTGCTATATTTTAATTCCAGATTCTAAGGCATGTGGCAATAGAGGAATTCTAGCAGAGGGCTGTTCAGGGTAAAATTGAGAGTCACTCCTGCACACTAAATTTGTAATATGTTAGACTACTGACAGTACTACTGAAGCTGTACCCACTTGACATCAGCTGTTGACTGGAGTATTTGCAAACAGTAAATTGAATTTTTTTTGCATCTTTTACTCCCTCTAAATGAAAAACACCAGTTTAAATATACGTACAGAAAAATGTAAACCCACTTAAACACTTCATGGGAAGGATAACTGAGCTATAAACCAGCATTAAGTAGCAAAGAACAAAAAGTTTAAAAAGCCAAGAAGAAAAGCATAAGATAAACAAATATAAGTGCAGGCATAAGCACTGGGGCAAGGCACTGATACATTCAGTTAATTAAAAAAGAAAGAAGATAAAGGTAAAAATCACACAAAATCCTATTTTCAGGAATACACCCTGTGTCTCAATTCACAGCTTCAAAGACAGGAAAATGGGTGCCAGTTTATTCTTGGATACCATCATAATCCATGTAGCATCTGAAGAAGACAAGTTCATCAATTTGACCCAAGAACCAAAACAATTTGTTCAAGTAACATCACTGAGGAAATTGCAAAGCAGATGTGTAAAGAGAGTGGGATGGATCCCCACAAAGGGTGGAAGCAGAGGAAGCAAACTCACCCATCCATCCAGTCAAGAGCTGTGTATCACCACAACAAAATGTGCACCAACTTGTCACCCATTGTTCCATGCACTTGCTAGGCATGAAATCCAAATTATGTATCAGGACAAAAATACAGTGATTAAAGTTACTTTGCCAAACTCAAGTTTACTGACAATACCAAGATCTTTCTGCCTTTAAGAAACTAAGGAAATGAAGTAATTGTTTAGGTAAGAAGATCAAAGCACAACAGAAGTCTAGACCCTTCTGGTAAAGGTGAACAAGTCTTATTTTCACAGCTGGTTTTATGTCCACATTTTCATCATCTACATGAATTTTTCTTATGAACAGTTTTCATATTAAAAACCACAACTGGTATATACAGCTGCCAAAGCATTAAATTATTCCATTTATGTGCATGCATGTAAACAAAAACATACACATTCACAGTGAATCAAGAATGTCAAGCTGTATAACTAGGATTTCTAGACACAGTTTACAGTAAGATAAAAGCCTGCACTGGTTTACATTACAGTGGTAAAATTTGGCCAGAAGCTTGGCATCCATACCAGCTCTAATAATGCCACATTATATGTGGACTGCATAAGGTGTTAAGAATAATTAGTTAATTTTCAATTTAGAATTGTGTACTGTTTAGCAAAAGAGAGGACAGCTACCTTAAGAAAAGGAAAAGCATTCTGATTTTAGGGTGTTATACAAAAATAAATTAAACCAATTATGTTAGTTTGTATCTCCTAAGTGAAATTACTCCACCTGGGAAATTCTACCTGCCTTTTTACTGAGGCAGCACTACAGATATAAACTCAGTTCAGAACTGAGACTTAGCAGATGAATGTGTCCAGAAAAACACTGCTCTAAGCTGGTATCAGGAGAAAGCCCCTTCTGGGTAAAAAGATTCAACTCCACAGGAAATTCTGCACTTCTACTGGTCTCATTTCTTTTTATTACCAATGACTTTTTCAAACTAAATCATCTTCTAGAAGATGTTTTCTGAATGGTAGCAAATCCTTGTGAAATTCAAATAGACAATAATGACATTCTTTCAGCATCTACTCATCAATTTTCATCCATAACTACAGAAAACCTATAACAGTTTTCTCTACAGTGGAAGAGGAGCTGAATAGCTGAGGATAAATCATGCTAATACTGTATTTAGTTGGTTATATACTTTCCTTGAGAAAACCTGAGCATTCTTGCCAAACCAAGGGTAAGGTGGCACAGACAAGTGGAATTTCAAGCCACACCAGCAAGCAGCAAAGCCACAGATTCATTCCAGTTTCATGGAGAAGTGCTCTGCACTCCAAAGAATGCACCATGGCTCAAGTATTACACAACTGAGCTCAGGCTGTGTATGAGAGTCAAAGCAAAGAGACCACAAGTCAGTCACCTAAAGGTTAAAATAAACCCAAACCAAAATCTTATCTGGCAGAACACACAGTGATATTTATTCAAATACCTCAATGCTACTGAGATTTGTCCCTCAAAGATCCCAAAGCTCTTTGTGAAATTGAACACAGACATGCTGGAAACACTCATCACTAAAGGCTGCACACAGAGAGAAGCTTCAACTGCCCCTTCACCTTAAAGCACTGATCTAGGCTGTCAGCCCTCTTCACAGGGTGACACCTCCCAAATTTGGACTTATCTCAAAAAAAAATTAGTCAAGGATGCAAATTTTGCAGTACTTAAATAAAAATAAATTAACATCTTACAGAGATAAAGATTATGAACAAGTTTATAGCTCAGCTGTCAAATCCTGTATGTATTGTCAGGCCATGCTTTCATATAAATTAACACACTCAAGTTGATTTTTCTTGGTTTCCAAGCTGTGTCTTCTGGCTACAGGGCAGATGTGTAGAAATGCAAAGCTCTCTCCACCCAAAGGCTCTAAAGAGATGAGTCTTTAGAAATCCAGCTGGATTACCCACTGGATTCCTTGTGATTGCCACCTCCTAAAGGCAAGTCCTGCTCTAGGGTAGCTGAAACTCTCCCAAGGGACTGCAAATTCCTGGCAACACCTTTGAGCTGCTGCACTTGTGAGGCAAGAGCAATCTTCATTGGCACTTTTCAGTGCTCAGGAAGCAATCCCACAGAGGGGTGAAAGCCCCAGCAGAGGCCGGGACTGCTCAAACCTATCCCAGCTCTGCTGTGGGCATCAGACCAACCCTAAATAAACACCACAGGGGAGTGTGTGCCCCAAGAATTGAAAGCCAGCCTTTGTGGGCTGCTGAACCCTTTATTCAAACCTTATGAAACCAAGAAAGGAGTTTAAGGACTGGGCAGGAAGTGCAGAGCTGAAGTTATGTTGCCTACACAAACAGGCCCAAAATATGTTCCTCAAATCCTAAGATTGCTTTCTTCTCAAGCACAAGCAAATCACTGACTCCAGTGTACAACCTCAAAGACCTGCATCTGGCCCCCTGCTATCTAATTTTGTATTTTTATGGACTCAAAGCTATTTCTACAACTGCTGTTTACAAGAAATATATAAGTCAGGAAAACTCTACAAAGCTGCATTTACACAACCTTGTGATACAGTGCAGGAAATGCTTAAACTAAATTAATGACCACAAGTAAACAAGAAAGCATTGTTTTGTGGTTAGACAACTGCAATTCTGAGTTACACAACTCATTTATCTAGAAACCGTGACTATTTCTGATATTAAATTCCCCTTTTTTATGTTAAAGACTCAGGAAAGTTCTATTTAGAAGAGCTGATACAATACAAAACCCCTTAACTCCATGCAAAATAAACTGGAAAGAAACTTGTAAACTTAAAGGATATAAAATGTCAAGTGTGGGGAAGTGAAAAATTAAAACAAAGAATGTGCAATTTCTGCCAAAATCTAGAAAAACAAACAATAACAAGTAAGGAACTAATATTTGGCCCACTTCTGCCTCCAGTTCCTGCGTGGGGGCTTTAGCTGAAGAAATGCCATATTTTTGCAAACAAAAAGAGGCTTAAGTAGCAAGATGTTAGTGCAGCTGATTTAATGCAATGCTGCTTTCAGGACTCTTCACCATTTTTGCTCAACATTACCCAATTTGAATCTTTTCCATAAAAGTTTATGTCAATTTTTTTCCTGCATTACGTCAACAATCAGCTCCTTTTCCAGTAACAAACACAAAACCAATTCTTTATCACCAAACACAGAATGACATGACCACCTATTCAAAAAAACCACTATGGGCTGAGCATTGTGTAACATCCCTCAACGTGTTGCACTTGCAAAATATCCCAGTTTTTATAAATATTGCCCATGTGTTTCATACTTACATAAAGCTTTTGCCAAAACACTCACTTTTCAAGTGACATGGAAATCTTAGTAATATGGAAGGAATGTCAGTGAACCAGAGAAAAATCAAGTCTACTTTCAAACCTTGCTACTTTCCCTGTTACCTGGCAATTGGTGTTCTTTGGAGTAACCATAATTAACCAACATAATTAATGCACACATTCAGATCTGTTGAGGCTGAGCTGACATGGTACTCTCAGCCATTTTATTATATCCTTTATAATCGATCTATGTCACTCTCAGGACTTGATAGTGAATAAAACCAAAACTACAGCCAGTTTTATCTTAGCAGAGTGTCATCTGATAATTATATAATGATTAGATTGCTATGGTAGCAGATAAGTTAGACTGGAAACCACAGGAAAGCTTTTACTGAAGAGTGATGAGGTTCTTTTCAAAAAGACCAAGAAATAAGTAGTATAAAACATCAACTTATGTATCAAAGAAGGTGGGCAAAAGGAAAAATACTATCCAAAGGTCTTTAACATAAGCACAGGCAAGAGCCATACACAGGGATTGCTCTTGAGAATAATTCTAAGTAGGAATTATAAAGACAGCCAATATAGGAAAAAGAGCTCTTTTATTTATTTATGGAGCCACGTTTGCTCCTGAGAAATCCCTGTGTGTAACTCATATGATGTAAAGCACAAGCAGGCACATACATTAAGGTACTTCCAATTCAGCTCTACAAACAGGGTATATTTAATTTACAATAACCACATCTGTGTGCTGGCATGTGGGAAACAAGGACACCATGCAAACGCGTGATTTCTGACTCAAACAACAGCTTTGTTTCCAACAGGCAAGGGGGCTTTGAACTGCAAACCTTGCTAAGGAAATACAGTCCACTTGAGAGCAGGGGGAAGGAGCTCAAAGTCAGCATTCCCAGACATAAATAAGCATGTACTGGGGTCAGCTTTCTGCAAAAGAAATGAGTTACCCATCAGTAAAAAAAAGAATATTTGTGTGCTTGCAATACCCATCAGTAGTTTCTGCAACCGAAAACGAACCACGTGAGTGCTTTATGTTCAACAGAATTAACAATAAACCAAGCCTCAAGCAGAGGAAAAATATAATGGCACTGCTGCCACTTGACAGCCAAGGGGATCCTAGCTTTGTATTTCAGTGAAAAACAATCACCACCCTGGAGCACAGATTGGTCAATGCCCCTTATGTCCCACATTTGGCTACTGTTTCCAGTAAACACCAGCTAGTAGTTCATTAAAAAAAAAAACAAATAAAGCATCCAACCAAGTCCTAAGAAGTCAGTCCTAGGAAGTCTCAGTTAAGAAACATTAAAAAGATTGCTTTAGGTTTGCATTCTCTATCAAAATGTGCAATAGGAGTAGATGATGAACAATGAATAGCAGGAACAAAACAGCCCCAATAAAAAATCACACAGTTTATGTAAGAGCTGAACACGTTGTAACTCAGCCTCACTTTCTCTCTGATGACTATTTCAAGCCATGTAATTTTACACCAAATTGCAATGCATGTATGCAAGTATCACAATCACAGAAAAACCTGCCATTTCCTCCATCACTTCCTCAAAGCTTGATCAAGCCCTTAGGAAAGAAATCTTTCACATACTGAGTGAGATTTACAAGTCTTGGAAATTCTCTAAGTTAACTCGTAAGTTTTTAAAAAAAGTAAATATATATAACAAACCCAAAATAATATCTAGTGCTTCTTCCTCTTGAAATTTAACAAAAAAACCTCTCCACAGAACAACTTCTTTAACTGTGTTGTTCTCAGTGTATTGAGCCTCTGACATTTATTTCAGCTTTTTTTAATCACACAGAGCAACTCAGGATCCAAAAAGCCAGGTCAGCAGTCCCACAGGTTTTCAAGAACTATGCAAAGCCTGGAATAATGCTGAATAAGCCAAAAAGCCATCCAGGAGAATAATAAAAACAAAGCTGTATCACCAGCAGAAAACTGAAAATTTAAGGCTAAGTATTTTACTCAAAACTGCCAACCCCACAATTATTTTCCTGAGAAAGGAAGGAGAGGATAGACCATGGAGCCCCAGAACATGAAAATGCCTGCTACTAAGGAATAGAAAAGTTAAAAAACCCATGACAGCCTTTGCTCTTTGCCATGCAGCAAGCTCTGCTTTAAAAAAATTGTCCACAAAGGATTCCAAACATTCTTCTTCCATTACAATTATATAGATTTCAAGATGTTCCACAACGTGAACCAAAGCTTTGCGCAGTGCAAAGCAGCCAACAGTAAAATTACATTTTTCCTGCAGTTAAAATGGATTAGCTTTAAAACAAAGCAGAAAAGGGAAAAAGGGAGGACTTGCTGCTCTAGTTCCTCTGCTGAATGTTTGCAAAGTTCATGTTTCAGGAGTCTTTAAGCAGAGTAAACTGCACTGGAAGAAGAAGGAGGTTAAACACTACGTTATGCTGGTAGAGTCAGGATCTTAAATCACAAATGCATTGAGAAAGGGTAAGAATGAGTCCCCACAGAGGGACCTGCAGCCCTGCTGTCACACAGCACACACAAACACCACCAGGGAAAATGGGCTTTTCCAGCCCAGGAAAACCCTCCCCACAGTGACAGCATCCACTCAGAATAAAGTGCATTATGCCTCCTGCAGAAAAATGGCACACACAGCCCTACCCACACATGATAAGCATTAGGCAAAGCCTCCTACTATTGACTTGATTTAACCGGGTCTTCCTAGAGTTGCAATTAATCCCTAGGAATTTTCCAAGTTCCTAACTCTGCAGAGACTGTGGGTCACTTTTATACCAAGCCGGTTTTTGCAGTTGAAAAAAGTCCATACACTTTTGGACTTTTGTCCAAATGCAAGAAACGCAAGCCCAAGATTCAAACACCACCTCCTGCCACTGAAATACAGATATCCTAAAAAAACCTTAAAACTATAAATACATAGACCTTATTTACTCTAAAGACAATACATATCATCAATAGCACTTAATCATGAGCTCAAAAATAATACAGAAGTCACAACTGCATATAGTTTATTGCATAGAGGAAATAGTACAAGCATGACCCATCAGATGTGGCTCCAACCTTCACAATTCAAGCTGCTCTTGAGATAAACATGACAATATTGTGCTTCCTGCTGTGCCAACAATGACTTTATCCCTTAATTTATGCTTCTTCCTTCATGTTTTTTAATCAGATCTATTTCAATTATTTGAGCTGTTCCTTTAAAACAGAATTTGGCTATTGTTTGGGGGATTTTTTGGCACATTACTAAAAACAATGAGGCATTGCATACAATTAGCACTAATTAAGTGGTATGGAGACCAGTAGATTGTTCTGTAAGGACAAGCATGTAAGTTTATAAATTATTCTTGTGGAAGAAAGGACACTGTAACAGCCAGAAGTTACAGTTAAAAAGTTCACTAGACTCTGAAAGTCTCTGCCTATCTCAACCATACATAATTATAAAAAAAAAACAAACAAAACAACAAAAACCAAACCCAAACCATCTAGAAGTAACAGAGGTGAAAGTCTGGAGGGTGTACTCCATTTATGGAGTTCATAAGCCATTATTATTAAGACTGCCAAAAAAAGCAACGTTTCCTGTTTGCATTTTTTTCTTGTTTTGATTTTGGTTGAATTTGGGTATTCTGTTACAGCTCAACTGGATTTCACCATAAAATACTTTTCAGCTCTTTAAGTTGCTACCCTGAAATCATGAGACTGCTTGGCTACCACAAACCCACAGCCTTGGCAAAACCCATTTGCAGAAACTGATACAAATCTTCTCTGCAACCTAATGAAAAATAATCACCAAATTTAAGGTGTCAGAAGAAAAAAATTGTTTTAGAAAAGGAAAGCAAATAAATTTCTGTCGCCAAAGCTGTCATAGTGAAATGTTAACCAGCTCTCACTGGGCCTCCATGGAGCCCACTTGCCCACAGATCAGAGAGGTTTCTCCAGAAAAGGAAACTATTCTTCCACTGCTGAAGAAACAGCACAAGGGAGCTGAGACAGCACAAGCAGCAGTCCCCAAGGTGTTCAGCCCACTTCAATCTCTATATTACAGTAATTAACCAGGTTACTGCCAGAAACATCCCAAGCCAGTCTGTATGTGAGCAACAGGAGCTGACCTGGGTTCCACCTGCAGCAGTAACCATCACTTACAGCAGAACAAACTAGTGTCATTGGAGCACATGGAAAAAATTCAAATTAAGAGTTATTTAACTTACCAGGAAAGATGTTTTCCTCCTCAGTACCCTTTTCACCCTTACTTCTGTCCTTAAATATGTTGAGATACTCTCCCTCCAAATTCAACAAGGTTTAAATCATGGACTACCTCAAAAGAGAAATTGACCTTGTATTTCTGAAATATAAAAAATACAACCCAAGAGCAGAATGTTTGAGAAGACAACATCACTTGGGAATCACAAGAGACCACAAAAATAATTATATTTTATAATTAGAGAACCATGTTCTCACTTGGGCTGGTGTTAAACCCTTTTATGGGATATAAAATTACTCAGATATTACTAAGAGAACATTCTCACTCCTTTGATTATTAAATGGTGGAAGAAAGGTTGAACTACAACAAAATGCTAAATACAAAGGACTTTCAAGTTTCAGAATGAGAAGCTCCATGTATAAGTTTACCATTACCTTCACACTACCAGGTAAAATTGATCTACTTTACAAATACACATATTCCCCCAATCACTTTTTAATCATTTGGAAGTAATTAAGATGAGTAAAACAGCACAACACCACCAATCCCTTACAAAGTGACTACACTCCTAAAATCTCTACTGTTATCTAGAAGATTGCAAAAACTCTTTTATGGCTGTGACTCTTCTCTTCAGAAAAATGCAAATCCCTGCTGACAGCAGCTCCACACCACGATCTTTCAGTTCACATCTTTAACATGGAAGCCAACATGCACTGCAGCATCTGACTTTGCCCTACTGCAGAAAACAAAATGCCCCCCAATGCCAAACATGCCAACCATGCTGACACTGCCTCCATTCCAGTGAAGCAGCCTGATGAACCAGAGTAGCTGTTTGGGACACACATCACACAGAAAGAACCCATCCTGGGTAGGGACATGGCAAAGCACCTACACCAAAGCCTGCACCCAAATGCAATGTTCACCCATAATCTGTACTCTATCTGGCACGGTGGTTAGGAGAGGATGGAAGAAGGCTGTGTCCATGCAGCCCTGCAGGCTCCCAGCTCTCCCTGCCTGCCCCTGGCCTGCTCTCACTGCCATGAGGAGGAGCAGCCCAGAGTCTGGGTACCAGGTGCAGAAAGGCTGAACGTGCTCCAAGTGATCCATCAGGCTGCTGGGAGAGGGCAGAGCAGAGCTGGTGAGTGGTTCCTCCTCCTCTCCTCCCAGGAAACACTTCAAACAGGAGGAGAGCAGGAGAGAGGCTGAACAGAAGCACTGAGCAGCTCCTCTCCCGGCAGCGTGCCTGGCTGCCGTGCAATGTATGGGGAGATCCTTCCTGAGCACATCCAAAGCTACTGGACTTGAACAATCCTCTTAGTCACGTCTCCCTTGGCCTCCTGGGCCCTGAGATTTCCCACTCTGAAGTTTCCTATCTGTCTGAAGTCCTGGCTGTGCTGCCCTGCTCTCTGTGCTCTGGCCAGCCTGCAGGGGCAGCTGTGTCACTCTTTCCTTTGGCTGCTCCCACGCCTCGCTCAATCCTGCCCTGGCCAGAGCCTGCACTGCTCACTCGGAGGATGAACATTCCTCCAACTCACGCAATGCAGAAAGCAGGAGCACGGAGAGAGACACCAAAAGCAGCCTCAGGCAGCACAGAGCTGTAGCACCAAGCTGACAGCACTTAATTCTTTAACACGTTATTAAAACCAGGCTCAAATTTTCTGCTGGCTGTTCAAGCCTGGAGGGAAGGCAGTGCCAACAGAAGCTCTGCAGTGATACAGGAGAGACACCCAATGAAAAGATTCCTGTAAATATGCAGCTACTATCCTCTAAGGAAAAAAAGGGTATTAGCATTTCACATTTTAATTGATTTATATTCTCAAGTCAGAACACCAGGAACCCTCTGCTCTCTACACAAACACAGAAAACATAATTCCAATGACATATAAACCAATTTAAAAAACTTCAATCAAAGGAATATGAGACTTGGTGTCCCTTTTTCAGGATGAGTAAGCACATCCATGAGTGAGAAGTGCTATAGATGGTGAAATATTAAATTAAATTAGATGGTCTTTGTAAAGGTACAATTCATCTGTTGTCTAAGTTTCCATCTTTCAGGTGATAAATACCTAAAACTATACTTAAAATCCAGCAGAATAATCTTCTAGCACTCACTTCCCCCAAACATTTACAAGAACACAGAATATAAAGCTTTGTAAATGTTTAAATACATACACAACTTTGCAATACCCTACTCTTTTTTTTCCACAGCTTAAACGATTCCTCATGTCTCAAACACTGGAATGACTCTTTTTATTTCTGCCAAGTCTCTGAACAATCTAAAGATGTCACTGAAGACCACTTAAAGTAAAAAACCTGAGTGCTGCTAAGCAACCCAAAAAACATCATTACATGTTCAATTGTTTAGTGCATTGAAAAATTTCACACATATTGAGAGTCCATGTATTCTGCACTCTAATGATGGTAATGTCTTCCACACAGAGGGAGGAAAGAAAATTCTGCAGAATATGTTCTTATTTCAAAAAGGAATTGCTTAAAAAGAACTAAAGATTTGATCAAATTTATTCACTGTTTCTGCACATGGAACAGATTAGAAACAGATTCTCTCTTATCCACTATTTTATACACACTCCGGAAGCAAATTTACTAAGCAAAAACAGCACTTGTGTTTGTTTAACTAAAAAACTAAAGACATACCAGGATTCTTTTCCACTATATAAAACAGTATTTAAAAAATGTATTCCACATCCAGACTCTTTAAATCATTGCTATTTTAACTGCTCCAGCTGCATATAAACAAAGGCCATCTAATGTAATTTAATATTTCACCACTCTATAGCACTTCTCACCCATGGATGTGCTCACACATCCTGAAAAAGGGACACCAAGTCTCACATTCCTTCAATAAAAGGATTCCCATATCCCAGCAAGGGTGACATGCAAATGTATCCTTCATTTCATAAATTACATGTGTATTTTTCCATTTAAATGTAAGTATTACACACACAGAGACATGGTTTTAAATACAGGTGATTTTAACCCCTTAAATGAGCTCATTTTAACAGAGCTCATCTTTCACTCATCATGGCTCTGTACCACAGTGGAATGCTCTGCACAAGAACTCCTTTACAACAAAGCTCCTGGTTTAATGGCTCTGCATCCCAGTTTATACACCCTCAAGGAACACAATCTCATCATAAAGAACATGGGGAATATCTTCAGAAGACACCAGTGTAACTAAACATAAAGCTGTTTCACTGCATCCCTTATAATGGACTTAATATTTATTTTGGAATTATGAATTTCATTTTTCCATCTCTCAAGATGCTTGGTTTTAAGTTACCAATCTTGTATATTCAACAGCCATAAATTTATTACAGGCACTGAACAGAACAGAGCCAATCAAAATAGACATAATCAAAGCCCTCCATTCATTCAAAGTGATCTGCAAGAAGGTAAAAGGCACACTTAAAGGTTAAACCACTAATTCAGAGTGGTAACACAGATTCCCCAAACCAAAGTTTGCTTAAAATGTAGAAAAAGAATCATCACCTGTACATAGAATTAAAAAATGGTTTATAAACAAAAAAGAAAGAGGTGAAAATCTATTTAAAATTTTGGTATATGTGGCAACCTCATCACGGAACCTTAGACTATCAAAACAATAAAATATGTAAAGGTTCATATAGCAAGGCAGAACAAGAGACAATGTCAGAAGCTGATGCCCAGGAAGTTCCGTGTGCACATGAGGCAGAACTTCCTCACAGCGCAGTGACCGAGCACTGGGCCAGCCCAGAGAGGGAGTGGAGCCTCCCTCCCTGGAGATGCTCCAACTGGACACAGCTCTGTGCCATGTGCTCCAGGATGAACAGGAGGCAGCACCAGTGACCCCCTGTGCTCCTGTCCTGACCCACTCTGGGATGTGTGAGCTGGGAACAGCACAGATACGAGGACATGTTCCAGAAAACAAAAGCAGCACTTCAAAACAACAGGATAAATCATTAGTGTTACCAACTTCCCTCTCCAGTTATCTTTTAACATTGCTTCTTTCAGACCAGATTTACTTGGCTTAATACTGATTTTCAGATATGTTGTACTGGAGATCATTTAACTCAGCTTGATTATAAAAATGTTGCAAGTTCTCCTCAGAAGGAAATCTAGCATGATTCCTTTCCAAGAAAGAAGTTTAAACAGATGAAGCCCATGATCTGAGCTATTCCACAAGCAGCAAAATGGTATTTTGGGTTTGTTCTGCTTGTCATCTCATCACTAGAATGGACAATCATTCAAGCTTTTACACAGACTTTGTGCCAAGTAAGTGAGAAAACACATAGCTCAATCTTTTCAAGTACATAACTTGAACTTGCAGATATATTTCACTTGAATGATCTGGAACGAGGCTTTGTTTTTTTCTTTCCTTGGCACTCTTATTTATAGTTTTTTGCTTTCAAAACCTCTTTAATATCTTAGGAGCCCAATCAAAATCCTGTGCCATTCTAACTCTACAAATAGAAGTTATTTTTTGAGTTAAAAAGCTGTAGACAAGGGCTGAAAGTCCTAAAAGAATTATCAACCCATAGCTTCTTAGCATGTTGGGCAGGCACATAGGAAAACAAACCAACCAACCAGAAAAACTTTTCTATGAGATGAGGGAGAAGTACCACCTATAAAACCCTAGTGTAATAAACATTTCTCACCATCTACACACTGCAAGCCTGGCAATAACCACACAAGCACCATGATTGCTGCTTATTTTTCCTTGAAAACCATTCTTACAGACCTGATTCATATCACACAGTTCTAGGGGAAAAAGGAACCAAGATTTTGCAAAGCTTCCCAGACCTGGCCTGCAGAGAAGTTTAGTAAATGGAAAACGGATTGCTCACGTCTCACTTGCAGCTACACATGTTCCCAACAAGTAAAAAGCCAAAAGAGGAATGGGGAATCACTATTTTCATACATTAATATTTGAGAAAAAGCTTCTCCATACCAGTTTATCAAGTTTTATACATAAGGAGTATTTTTCACAAGTTTTATTGCAACCTTCACACACCAGGCAAGCCCTGGAATTGCAACAGAATGGGGAATGCAGCTGCCTTGAGGCTGGCACCAGCCACACTGTCCAGCTTCCTACCTCTGGGGAAAGGCTCAGCAGTCAAATCAGATGGGGCAAAGAAAAGCAATTTTTTCAAAGTCTCAAAGCACCAAACCAGAGAATATTCCTTCCAGTCCAGTAAAACTTCTATCAGGCTGCATTGGAGCCCTTCTAGAAATGGCTAAAACATTTAGCTGCATGCAAAACTATCACTTATCAAGGGCTAACTACATCTTCAGATGGCAGATTGTGTGGGTGTCCTGGAAAGCACCTCCTCAAGCCACCAGTGTGCCCCAAAGTTCACAGCCCCTAAAGCAATGGGACAAAATCTAATCTTTAAAGGTTTAGGATATATCAACCTGGGCAATTATTTAAAAAAAAAAATTCTAAGCAATAAAAATGGAGCTTTATTCCACAGCACTTCTAAACTGTTGATCTCAAGATGCCAAATTCAAGACACAGCTGCTGGCAGCTGGCCATTTGGGAGGCAGTCAGAATGACTGGAAATCTCATGCCTTTTAAATGCATCATCTATTATTGTCTTTCTCACCACAAGTGATACATTTACAAATATATTTTTTAAAAACCTTTCACCCTCGAAGGGAAAGAACCCTAAAGAACAAGTTACTTCCTGTTTGTTGTCACTCACATGTGCAAGGAAGACACTTCCAGGAAGGATAAATTGAGCAACATGTCCTTCTGTGGTTTACACAACAGAATCCAAGCAGCAGAGATAACAGCACTGTGCTCCAAGCCCAGCTGCACTCCCAGGTCCTGTTTTCACAGCTTGCTCACATAGCAGCAGCAGGAACACAAAGCTCAGGAGGATGTGGTGTAACCCAGAGCACAGCATCCCTGAACTGCACCCTGGGCCAGCCAGGCCATGCAGCCCACAGGCAGCTCCCACTGCTCAGCCCCAAGCACCCAGTTAGTTTATCCATCTGGAGCCAGCCCTGAGAGCCTCAGCAAAGCCCAGCAGGTGGGAGGCTCACAGAGATAACCACAGCCACATCCTCATCTCAAAAGCTGCCTGAAGGCAGCAAAGCAGCAGCACTCAGGTGCTTCCACAGCAGATCTGTGTCCCAGCTCACCCAGCAGGCTGCAGGGAGCCTCCAGCTGTGCTCCTGTGGGCCAGAGCATCCCAACACCACCATGTGCAGGCAGACACAGCCCCCAGCACCCCTCGTGGGCATGGGAACCAAGAGCTGACCCAGCCAGCACCCTGCCTTCCTTCAGGGATCTCCCTGGGAGCCAGCACAACCAAATCCTACCAGCACTACCAAAGGTGGGCTCTACAGACCAGTTTTCCCAGCAGATGTTTCTCAATGCTCTGATGAAGGTAAATTGACCCCTAACTCAATCACAATTTTATCAGCTATGGAGAATGCTTCAGGCTGCAAAGTACTATTTTTAATACTGCTGTCTGAGCAAGGATTTACCTAAAAATGTATTTTTAGTCATCTCCAATACCTAACATTGATAAACACTGTGCTTTAATATAATAGTCCAATCTCAGATTTAGTATTTTAACTCAGCAATTGAAATTGTAGTTAAGAATTCTTCAACTCCTTTGCTGTCCAAAAAAGACAGCAGTGACCTCACTTCAGCACTGAGCACTGCAAAAACTGGAAAGCCTCCAGATTTTATGGATTATTTCCTTTTCACAAAAAGAGGAGAAGTCATAAAATGACATTTTTTTCTGCTTGTCCTGTCATTAGGCACCACTGAGGAGACTCTGGCTCCATCTGCTTATATCCCCTGACACACACACAATTGATACGGTGTTCCCTGTGCCTTCCCAAGATTAAAGCTAAACAGCCCCAGATGTCTCAGCCTCCCCTCCAGTCCCCCAGTAGCACTGTGGCCTTTGCTGGATTTGTTCCAGAATGCTCATGTCTCCCTGCCACTGGGGAGCCAGGGCTGGACCCTGCACTCCTGATGTGTCTCACCAGGGCTGCACAGAGTGTCAGGCCCCAGCCTCTGACAGTTTTCTCCCCTGTTCCATTTTGCTGAACTTCATGGAATTCCTTTGGGCCACTTCTTCAGCTTGCAGGGTCCCTCTCAATGGCTGCCCTCCATCTTCACATTCATGAATAATTTTTCCTTGCAAGCAAGGCAAAAGTCCAGCAAACCTGCTGTGAGTTCCTTGATCACCTGTCTGGAAGCTGTCACAAAAGCATTCCAAAAACCTCCTCCATGGCTTGTGTGCTGCCAGGCTCTTGTCCCAGCAGAGAACAGAGTGGTCAAACTCGTCCATGGGGACTGACTGCAAACAGGAGCCTCCCTCCAGCTGTTTGGAGGCCTCATGTGCTGCTTCTTCCCACCCAGATGGTCTGCAGCATCCACTGTAAAACCACCCAGCACTCCTGAGCCTGCACTCTCAAATGGCTGGTGGTGTGCCCCAAGGCAGAGCTCCCTGCAATCCTGCCACTCCTCCACATCAAAGGGCATCACCTCCTGCCCAGCATCCCACTCTGAGCACCCTACAGACCCTGGCACTGAAGGACTCCTGTCCCCAGAGCTATCCCACCACACCTCTCCAGCCTCAGGGACACTGCAGCCCTGCAGTTCCACCTGTCTGCACCCATGCACCACCATCAGCAGCTTCAGGGATGTACCACACTCATGGGTTCCCAGTGAAGGTTCTCCTGGAACACTCCTGCAGGCACACTCCTATGCTGTGCCTTCCCCATTTCTGTGCCCTGGTGTCTGTAACTTGAGCAGAGCTGCACAGCAGGAGGACAGCTAGGACAGAACAGGGTTGCTGCATGCCCACCAATCCCTCCATGAAATCTGGCTTGAGCAGAAAAATTACATGGAGTTATCAGGCAAGTGACTTATCCAGACACTAAGTGTTCACAGTTATGGATTTGTTCTCAATCCCCTATCCATCACACCATCTTTTTCTGCAGAGACATCAAGAGCTTTTCCACCCAATATCCAAACCCTGCTTTCACACATGAGAGAACTTGTTGATTACTCAGATTCCTTAGACTGTATTATGTAGTGAGATAACACTCTCACTCTGGAGTGTTCCTTAAAAACATCAATAGAACTCAAACTCTACTTATTCCAGTAAAGAGGATATCACTGCAGATATCTTGACATAAAATCAGCTATAAAAGTCATTGACACATGAAGAGTTCCTTTGCCTCATGCAATACACTAATTCTGCTCTTTGCCAGAGGCAAGAAACAAAAACAAAGACTGAACAAGAGCTGAGGCTATGGTCAAAGAATGGTTTCAATTGCTTTAGTCAAAATTATTTTACAATTACCATTGATTAATAGGTAGCATCTTAAAGAAAACCTTAAATCAAGTGCTTGTTCCTTCAGATAGCTTATTAGGTGTGGGTATTTTCTGTAGCTGAACTCCAACTCATGTAGTCACACCAGTTTTTAAGCTCAAAGTTCATCAAAATCACCAAAGAGTCTTCACAGCAGAAGTCACTACTGTAAAAATATTTTTTAAAAAGTTATTAGTTCTTTGACACAGAGGTTTGAAATTAAAGAAAACTAGCATGTTTCATTGTTTGAGAGGCATAAAGCCAAGAGCCTGAAATGAGTACTCAAAATAGGACATATTTTCCAGTGGAGGTAAAGATTACAATATAACCAACAGGAATGTGCAAGCCAGCAATACTTAACTCAGCAGCTCATGCCAAACCATGATAGTCCCTTGTACTACTTGAACACTGAAACTTGAGAAAGTGGTATTATTACAATTGTTAATAGTGGAATGCAAGAACTACAAGTCACACAAATTCATTTCATGTATTTATTTTTTGTAGAAATAGACTATTCAGCACTTTGGGGATTTGAAAACCTGACAAAGAACTTGGATTCTTTTTTCCTGCTACATATAAGTTAAAAACCAAATGTAAATGCTATTAGGAAGGTTCCAATTTCCCCACAACTATGTCCTTGTATAGGTTATGCTGACACATAACAAGGAACAAAATATAATAAAAACCACCAACAGAAATCTCACAATTTAATAGGAAAACCCAACATTTGCTTCCTCTAGGAAAAGCAACTGTGGTTAGGACCTACTAAAATAAAGAGTTAGATATTTCAGTACAAATCTGGTCACAGATAAGACATAGTTCACAACCCTTGGAGCTCCAAGAGGGACATGGGAACTGTAAACAAGAGTATAAATCACCAGCACTCTGAGTATTTTTAACCTCAGCTGCAAGCAAGGTACACTAATTATTTGAAGGACCACAGTACACTAAGTTTTATTGGGCAGATTTCTACCATCACAAAGACACAAAAAAAAATCCAGGGGAATATCAGAAATTCCTGCTTAGCCATTTAAACAAAAAACCCCAAAATAAATTTAACATAGAACTTGCCCTCCCTGCACAGGCACCATCACAGGAACATTACAATTGCCTGCTAAGCAGCCAACTTGCTCAAAATGTGTATCTTCAGGGTCCAGCCTCTAATAAAACCATTGTTTCTAGCACTCAGCAGAAGCCTGAGTTTCTTAGAATATCTGTCTTCTTTAGCACATTCCAATAAAAATGCTTTTCTTCCCCCCCACTCCACTTCCCCCAAGCTTTGCCTGCCACACATATCGATTTCTCATTCTCTGCAGATGAAACAAACCAGTGCAAAAGACTATGAAAAGTACTCAAGCAAACTTTCCAACAGTTATGCATTAAGCAGGGAAAATATACTTGTTTAAACACAAGTTTCACCTGATGGATCAGCAAACAAAAGCTGGTTATCATCCAGACATCAGAAAGAGGAATTGCATAAGTGCAATCAAGATCTGACAATGGTCTCTGGGTGACCTTTAGGCAAAGGAATGAACAAGTTACTCTAAGTTTCATGTGGATTAAACCATGCAAAAAAAGTTATCTAAGCAAACATGTCACCTCCCCCTAAGAAAATCAGGGGTTGTTTTGGGCAGAAAATTACTAGCTGAGCATTTTTCTAGCTCCCCATGGCAGGCAAAGAGCACTGAAACAGGGAGTGGGATGGGGGAGAGCTCTCTCAACACTACAATGGAAGAACAGAGCTACACAAGGGCACCTGAGTGAGCAGCTTTCACTGACTGCTCATGCTGAATTTGTTACAGCATTTTTGTCCTTCCTGCCTGGAAAGAAACCAGTGATCCACTAATATTGTTAGAATTTACATGATTCCTCTAATTCTGGCCTAGTCCAGCTGACCTGTGACACCCCAGTGCTATTTTCCAAGGTGCCCACCTGGTCTCAACACAACCTGCTCTGTGAGACGAGCTCTAGAGCAAACTGGGTGCTCTTCAGAGTTTGCTGGGCATGCAGGTCTGTGCTTTTCTTCATGTGTTTATCAATAAATAGTCAGGCAAATGCTGAATGACCTCATAAGGGAAAAAAATCTCAACGAAACCAGAACAAAAAAAAACCACCACCCATAAAGTTTTAGATCTCTAATTAAAATTACCCTGAGGAGTCCTCAAAATGAAAGATGATGCACAAAAAATACAAAACAAAGTGAAGAAATACAGAATTTTAACTAGCAGAATTTTGTACTTTAATGAAAGAGCCATACATATATGGGCCCACACACCACTGCTAGATTTAGACTCTTATTAAAAACAGCATGGATTTGTTTTTTTAGCAAACTATCGTGTGATAGTGCATTATAAAGTCAAAAAGTATTTAACTGTGAGTGCTTAAACCACACATACCACATAAAAAACCCCTACATCTGCTAAAGAACATGACAAAGAAAGAAGATTATTTGAAATGCAAGACTGGCATAACATTTTGTAACCAAGAATGAGACACACCACGCAAGCAAAAAAGGTGTTGCTTTCTTTGGTTTGGGTTTTTTTTAATGTTCATGGCCAACTTGTCTGAGCCTACTGATTGCTGCAACATCAGCTGATAGATTATACTTTTTGGACAGCTTTCTAAGTGTACTGTTCTGCCTCTTTACAATAATATTCAGCTCCTATGGTAACAGGCATCTCACACACTGAGTAAATCATCCCACAATATGAAGTCACCTGAGCATTAACGAGAATTTGTGCAGAGCAGCTGTAATTAATTGGGCTACTAGGAAATGCCATCTTCTGTCACTGCTGAAAAGTTGATCTGTTTTACTCATATTGGCCTCCTGGAAAAAGAAATATTCTAGAATAATAAGCAAGAAACTGATGAAGACATGAGGCATAAGAGAGCTTACACCCCACTGTAAAGACTGAGATTTGTTTATGGGACACAATTCCAGTCATCTACATGCAAGTAATGAAACAGCGATACAAAGATGGACACAAGGAAAAAACAGTTCTTATTTGCAAGGGGTTTACCACAGCTTTTGCAGTTTCTGATATTCCAAACAGAATCATCCAGGAAATACCAATACACTTATTTTAAAGTGGAGGGAAAAAAACCAAGGTAGCAGAAACATCCTCAAATCTATCAATTTTTTGGCACCACAAGTCAGATTTGATTTCTGCTTGATACAACTGGTAGCAAACTACCTGCACCTCCTCTTTCTTTTTGAAAGAGAACTACTGAGAGCTCTTGCAACAGCACTTACTGCAGTTATTCTGTATCTCACAGGGAGGTGCCCCAGTCCCCCTATGAGCTGCAGAGGCTGCTGTTCCCAGGTGAGCCTTGCTGGGATCCCTGATGAGCTGCAGACGCTGATATTCCCAGGTGAGCCTTGCTGGGATCAGCCCTGGCCTTCAGGAAACTGCCCACAAACTGTGGGAAAGATGAAAATAACCACAGCAGAGCAGCACATACAAAAACTCAGCAATGCAAGAAGTAACAGAAGCACTGAGCTGAACGTGGAGCTGCTGCTTATTCTTTCTCCCAGATAGTTTTTCTTACATTTCACGATTAGTTCAGTAAACAACAGATGTTGATGAGGGAAAAAAAAACCACCAAGGCACCCCCAAGCAAGAATGAGAACATTTCCTGATAAGTTCCTTCAACAGATGCTCCTTCAAACTTGGCTGTAAAGACAACTGAACTACAGATGATATATTCTCACTCTTCCATAATGTAAGAAAGGTGTGGTGGTCACTAGAAGACATTCTAAGTTTTTTAATCATTTAAAAAGTAACTTTCCCAAATGTGAACAAACTAACTAGTAAAAGCAAAAGAGGACCCTTTAAGCATCTAATATGAACAAAAACCTGCATTTACACCAGCCTGAAATTAAAAAAAAAGGCCTAAAAATTGGCTAACTTTTGGAAATAAGAAATCCGCTCATCATCACTTGGATTGAAAAGATGTTTCTTTTCCATGATGCAATTTCTGCATATTTTAAGAACTTCCAGTAAAGGATCTGGTATTAAAAACCATAGGGAACACAATCCTACAAACTATCTAACAGAAGTTTGTTCCTGGAGATGATTCACGCTGCTTCCTTTCCATTGTCACTTTCCTAATAGGGCAAGTCAAAGCTTCACTTCCAAAAGACGGACACAAACAAAAGGTGGGGAGGGTGGGAGAAGCTAAAAAATAAAATCAAGTTTGGCTTATAATCAGCAGCATAGCTGACTGAATTTCTGGGTACCAGGTACAGATCTGACTTCACAATGCTTTCCCTGGCAGAGCTGCCTGGCGCTTGAGGTCCTTGTAAGTCAAGAGATGAGACAAATACTTGTAAAGCCCAGAGAGGAAACTGACAGAAACTGACGAAATGTTTACAAAACAGTTCAGTTTTCTCACATAAAGAACTGCTATGTTTGCTTCTCCCTTCCTAATAAACAGTTTTTCATTAACAGTAAGCCAGACAGTTCAGATTTTCACATAAAGCCACTTATGTCCAAATCCAATATAAACTTTCCATCACAACAAGGACATCTGATGCAAATCCTCCTCAAACCATCACCAGAAGAATGTGTGCTCTAGACAGAGCATACAGAAACCTCACATCAAAAACCAGGCAGTAATCTGCTTGTATTTACTCACTATGCTCTATCATTCATATACTTTTTACTACTTTATTTTTCTTACGAAGATAAGCAAGAAAATTCGAAAAAGGAGCAAAGAAAAATCTTCCATTTTGACACTGGCTACTACTGGGTCACACAACCTACAGAGTATTTGTCTTCTGCTTGGGAGTTTGTTTACCCCTTCATGCTTTCTTCTACCTCAGGCAGTAGAAGAAAGGACTGGGTGAGGGATGAGATAATGGAAATTTATTTAGCTATTAGAAGAAAATGTTAAGGCAACCTTCATCTTCTTACAGAACTCTAACTTTTGACCCTTCTCTACCACTTCTTACACAGAAATACCCATGTGGTTTTGGTTTTCAGACACTTTTGATGAGCACATCTTTATAAATAGTTGTTGCTGCTCTGCTTCTCCAAATTCCTTTCTCTTTACTGCATTACATAATGAGATTTTTCTACCAGCTCTAAAGTATTAACTGATTAAAGATTAACTCACCCCCAGGAGAGACCATCTCAATTAAAAAAATTCCAATCATTGCAGTCACCAAGTCAAACCGCAGCTCTTCAGTGACCAACCCAGCTCACCAGCTGCTGCTCTCCTGCTCGCTCCCACAGCCTCCCTTCCCCTGCTGCAAGGAGGGAGGAAGGCAGGTCCCTGACAGGGGATGCTCAGGTAGGGAGCACCCAAAGCTTCCAGTAAGTGACCAAAACGCCTTCTTTGTGACATGCCAGGTAAAACGTTTGTCAAGGGTTTCTTCTGAAAGTGTACACAAATATGTGAGTTGGCGTGTTAGTGTAACATTAAATGTTTACAAAACAGTAGTTCCAAAGGGAAAAGCGCCCTCTTGAAGCCACCACCGTCCCTTCTCGCTGATCCAGACACACCCTCAGATTTGACACTCTAAGGCCTGAAACTCACCTCGGTTCTCACGGGCTCCTCAGAGCAGACAGCTGGGAACAGCCCGGGGGAATCACCCCGCTCAGCAGCATCCTCAGCTGGTTCAAACCCACTCATGTGCTCTTTAGCAACAAAACCACCAAATTATTACTCCTATTTTGTCAAAAGCTGCCTACGTAACTTCCACTGAGAGCAGATAATTCAAAACACACTGGGACAAAATATGTAGCCTCAAGGAAAGAAAAAAAGCCTTAAAAAAAAAAACGCCAGACAGCGGAGCCAAGGGCCGAGCCGGTCCCACGGCCGCTGTCAGCCCTGCGGATCCATCCCCGCTGCTCCGGCCGGGACGCCGGGCTCCGGCGGCTCCCAGCGCGCCGGGCTGTTCCTCGAAAGCCGAGAGCCCACAGCGCCTGCCTGGGCGGGCTGTGCCCTTCTCCCCGACGGACGGAACTCCGGGGGACCGGGCCCCTCCGAGCCCCGCGGGGCCGGGCAGCGGCAGCACCCGCGACACCAGGGCCGGCCCGGCCCAAGCGGCATCTGGCTGTCCGGGCCGGGCCCGGGGCGCTCGGCTCCGCTCCGGGGCACAGAGAGCCGCTTCCCCCGGCCCGAGAGGCCACGGCAGCGCCCGGAGCACGGACCGGCCCACGGGGCTCCCGCCGACCCGGGCCCGCGTCCAGCACCGGGGAAGGGGCTGACAGGACGGGAATCCCGTTCCGGCGGGGAAAGGGGAGCCGGGACACGGCACGGCGGGGACCGGGGCCCCTCTCGCCGCTCCCGGCCGCCGCCACCGCCCCGCGCCCCCCGGGCACCGCCGCCGCTCCCGCCCTCACCTTGGAGCATGGCCTCCAGTTTCTTCCTGTCCACCCGGAATCGCTCCTCGCCCCACTCGGGGCTGTGCAGGGGCCGCGGCGGCCCGGCCGAGTCCTCCTCGGAGCCGGGCGCGGGCGAGTCGGCGCTGCGCTCGCTGT
>JAHXMQ010000566.1:26658761-26744548 GCA_020466415.1 Ammodramus savannarum pratensis | reverse complement strand
GGCCGGGGGCTGTGCCAGCCGGGGTCACCCTGCCAGCCGGGGGTCACCCTGCCAGCCGGGGGTCACCCTGCCAGCCAGGGTCACCCTGCCAGCCGGGACCCCGCCGCATTCACCGATCCCCGACCCTGAGAGCGGCTCGGCAGTGACCGTGCGGTGCCGGGCGACACACAGGGCTGGCGGGTGGCAGTCCTGAGCCGCCCCGTGCCCAGAGCCGATCCCAGTCGCGCCGCTGAGGGCGGCAGGGACCGGCTTGTCCTGCTGTCTCTGCGTGAGGCCGCGGCTGGCACATCCCCTCCCGCCGGGCAGGGCCCTGAATCCCCACCCGGGCGTTTCGCTGCACGAAGCGTCCTGAGGGTGAAGTGCCTTGTGCTGCTGCGTCTCAAGAGACTTGGTTACACATCCCTCACCTTCTAGCAGAACTGCTTTTACCCTCACCCAGAATCCCAGCTGGATGTACTCTGGCACAGTTCACGCCGCTTTGCAAACAGTTTGAGCCCACAAGCACGCAGTGGTGGAGAGGAAACATCAGCATGAGCTGCCACACTGGCCTGGTGGCAATGGTGGCATTTTGCTGTTCCCTCGGCCGGACACTGCCCCGGAGGCCCATCACTGCCCAAGTGTGACTGTCCAATGCACCTGGACAAAGAGTGAATCATGGGCATCCCATTCTCTTTGGGTCTGCTTTGTTTCTACTGAATCAGAGAAATCTTTTCTGACATAAAAAGCTACATACCACACACTCCAACAAAAGCTTTCTGCTTCAACTGATCAGTTTTCCTGCTGTTTTTCAGTCAGCTAGATAGAAAATGATCCAGTAGCACTGGGTCTGGAATCCCACAAGGTATCCTGCACTGCTGTAGATGCCTGTCTCCTCCAGAGCTGCAGCATCCATGCATTTCTGGTGGCCAAACCAGGTTACTGGATGCACTCTGGATGCCAACACAAAAATTACAGCTGATGTGACAGTGAACTCACCTCGTTGATAGCATCAGTCTGAAGCACCATGCTAACATTTGTGAGGAGATTTGCTGGCACTCCAGGTAGATCCAGGGACCTAGTCTCAACATGCACTCATTTTTACCAAGTTCCAGTTTGGGCTTTCCAAGTTTTCACATATTTCCCACTTAGTTCCATGACAGTATGAATGCTACAACACCCAGGATTCCAGTTGTGCATTACATACATGGAGTGAGGCATTCTCAGTCTCTATGGATGCTAGCCAGCAGCTTGTAGGTAACTACACACTGCTCACAAGGTCCTCTGATACTTCCCATGGTCCCAGGAAATAAAGTGTCTGAAGTCAAAAAGACTAGAACAAAATATGAATGTAGGCCTTGAAAACAGTGCAATCTCCCTTTCTCTTAATATTTTCTTGTAGTGTGATCTCACTATAGGTGTGAGGGGCAGTGTTAGGAAAGACTGCAAGTCTTTTCCTTCCCAGTTGAGAAGTTTATAGTCATCAAGCAGTTTTTATTTTTCCTTCTGGTAGATGGGAAAGTGAACATTGTCCTTATCAAAACAGCTTGAAATCCAGCAAAGTGTGCTGCCTCGACCCACAGCAACACCAGCTGGAGTTGTGTGTCTTCTGGATGCCAGGACCTGTCAGTTGCACAATCCAAATATTCACAAGTGGCGAGTGTTGACAGCACCAGGTACAATCCACAACAGCTACAGGTGCTTAGCTCCTCTGAGCAAAACAATTATTTGGGTATTTTCCACTCATAAATTAGTGAGATTTACAGTCAGAGATTCTCAGTGTAGGAGGTCCCTTTCCTTGTGTTTTATCCATTCCTTCTATACAGCCACAGAAACCTTCTTTCTCATCAGTTAGTTGAACCCAAAAGTAATCTTTTTTTCAGCAGCCATAAAAATAATATAATCAATCAAAGACCTCTTAAAAATAATTTTGTCCGCAGTTTAGTTTTTATTTGCTGAAAGGAACCCTTTCTTAATGTGCTTTTAGATTAAAAAATAAGAAGTAAACTCTTTGATTTCCAACTGAAATCCATATGAATGCTTTTAAAAGGATACAGTCATTAGGCATTATTGTTGGTAGTTAAATTCAGTACTCTACCACTTCAATTGAATAAATGACATTTTATTTTAATAGTATATTGCAGGGGAAGAATAAAATGCCTGTTACACAGAAAACTTGAACTAAGTAGAAAAACACATTTTTAATGGCTACATACTATTACATGTGGATAAAATTGGGGAAATGGGTGGAAGTTGGCAGATACAAAATCAAATGGCTAGAAAGAACATCAGCTGAAGTTGACTTTGGCATATATAATTTATGTTGGACATTTTTTCTGGGGCCAATAGCTTGATCAAAGAAAAGAATAACAGGATCTTTCTCATTCTGGTGTACCATGTCTATTTTGCTACATTCTCTGCCTTCTTTTTTCCTCCTGGTCTCTTTCCCTCACCTCACACACACACACACACACACATATAATATCTGCAAATCTCAGAAAAAGCATCACTGAATAGGAGAATATTTCATTGTCACACTCAGCCTCTGTGCAGAGCCCACATTCATTGGGGTGAAATCCAATAAATTTATTTATTGTTCTTCAGCTCAAATTTCTCTACTTCACAGCACCAGGATGAAGCAAAGTGCTCTTTTCTGTAGCTCCCTGAGGTGGGTGCAGAAAGGTTGGTTTGGAAAGCTGTAGTTTGAGGGTGGGGAAAGGGAAGGTGGCACACAGATTCTTTCATCTGTAGTATCTAGAAATGCTTTTCTAGAAGGAGTGCTAAAGTTGGGGTTTGATATTTGGGAGAGATTTATTGCTGGTAAAATTAATGCTGGTGGTGTTTTGAAAGGCTTTATTTCATTCACTATTTTACAGAAGTAAGAGCCTATAATATTTTGTCTATTCATGATGTTATGCCATATTCCCCAAAAATGTCCCATTAACTTAAATTTCTCAGAATAATATAATGTGGCCTACTGCGTTGTAAAGTACTGTGCACCCACCAGTGAATAAATAAAATGTCTTCCACAGCCATTACAAAAACATTTCCATCCCTAGAAATTCCCCAGATAAATAAATTCTAACTGAAAAGGCAGAGAGATTCTGAATCATCTTTTTAGTGATACAGAATTATGGAACCATAAAACAAAAAGATTGAAAGACATAACAAAAAATGTTATCTTGTTCATCTCCTAAGTATGCTGAGTTCATTTCTGATAGATATTTGTTTATTCACTCCTTTACAATTTCTCATGATGAGGTCTTCATGACCTATCCAGGAAATTCCTGTGTTTCACTTACCATCAAGAAGTATTTTCTCCCTTTAATAAGTAACTTGGATTATTCTTCCTGCAACTTAAAGCTATTAGTTTTTGTCCCGTCCACCATGGACACATTGCATGAATTATTTCTTCTTTCTATCAGACTTTGGTGCTTATAAATACTTTTATCAAGCATTGATTAATCTTTAATAGTTACCTTCACTAAGATAGATACTCCCAAGTCTTTCAGCTCATTCTCAGAGGTATTTCTTGTTGGTCTGCAACAAACTCTTTCCATATTAAGCTAGATTCTTCTTGAAATACAAGCACAAATCTGGAGGGAGTGCCCCAGCTGAGGCCTGACCAGTGCTGGACAGAACTGCACGATCTTACCAGCTGCCTCACAACGTGTACTCCTGAATATTCATTTTTGTCCAGGGCTTATCCTGTCTGCATGGCATTGCTGGCTTGTGTTGATGAACTGTAACCCCCAGGTCCTTTTCTGAAAATACCACCGTCCAGCTAATTGTTCTTTGGTGCATTTTGGTGTGGCATTTGAGTATCGTTGCTCAGCATGGTCTTCTGGTCTTGTCCCAAATGAATTTGATCCTGGTTTTTCTGAAAGATTGTGTTCCTGGTTTTTGACATCTATTTGCTCTACTGCTGTACTTCTGCAGCTTCAGTTTTTACACCCCTCAGAGCATCCTTTCAGTTTTCTCACAGAACCATCAGTGAAACACAGAACACAGTGGGCCCAGGGTAGAATATCTCTCTATTTTGATGCATCCTTCCATCCTAATGGTCACAACAGTCCTGTATGGGGATGCTTATTGCACATATTTATGTCATTGACAACTTTTGCTGTTTTTTATAGGAATGTTACAGGAAATAGGATTTTAAATCTGCTGAAGTCCTGAGTAATGGCCACTGCCACAGACATTCCTGGTTTGCTACAGTAGCACATTGATCTAGTAGAATTTATTCTTGTCACAGCCATACTTGCTGTATGTGACTCTTGTTATTAGGCTACCTATTCCAACTACCTGTTCCAATTACTTTTTTAACTCCAGAATACTTCTGGGGGAAGGAGTTAAACTGACTAGTCTAGAATTTTTGTTCCTTTCCTGCCTTTTTTGCAGACAGTCACTATATTTGACCATTTTCTGTTTTCTGGTACCTCACCCATCACCAAAGGATTTTAAAGACAGCCATTAATGGTTGTGAGAATGAGCAGGGAAATAAATACAGCCTTGGTGAACCTTGCAGAAAACCATTGGATCTCAGCTTAAAAGTCTGACTGATCACACATGAGGTGTTAACATTTGGTAACGTTCAATATGCTGTATAACCTTATATATGCACTGTTATTTATTAGAGCCATGCAGTTTTAAACATCTTAATCTCTGGAAGATTTTTTAACAGATGGATTATGTGAACCTTGTCTTTTCAGAAATGTTAGGAGAATTGGAAACAAATGTACAAGGCTCAGAAATCCAGGAATTTTCACTCTTGGAAATGGCACGGGCTCTTTCTGGCAAGAGCAAAACCTGTCTGTTTTGGCTCTCAGAAGCAAAGCCATAGTTCACATTCTAAATTTAATTAGAAAACACTATAATGAGAGATTTAAATATTACCAATTAGAAAAAGAAAACTGATATTTGTAAGGAGAGTAACTAATGAAGAAGAGCATGAATTAGAATTGAATATGGCACTCTAAAGAATCAAAAAGGATGAGAGCAATGATCCTGCACTGGCAATCTCCTTGTCATGTCAGATGTCAACATCCTACATTGCTGTCAAAGGAACTGCATTACTAATCTATAAATAAGGAAAAGTTGGTTTATAATCTAAACCCTAAGCTTGATAACCATGTTATTTCCTTAATTAAGAAAAGTTCTCTCATCTTTAGAAGCCACTGGAAAAAAGCTCTCCTGGATTAAGAAAAAATATTCTTATTTTGAAACTTGCCTCTTTACACTATAACCTTCACAGGTGATACTTAGGTGTATTAAATTCTTTCTATTCCACTCACATGAAGTGTCAAACAGGAAAAAGTGGTTTTATTGAAGGAGAGGGCATCTGAACTAAATTCTGATATAAGTTTACAATTGGATTTAATACTTTGATTTAAAATAAATATATACAGAATCAGTTTTCTCTGTTTCTTCCAAAACTAATAGAAATAAAATTACAGATAAGTAAAAGTGTTTTCTGGATTCAGATTCCAAATGGATCAACCTTCTTTATTATGAATATTCTGGTTTATTTCTTTCGTGTTACTGGGGTATGATGTAGTGTACATCCTTCTTACCATCCTGCAGAGCTAAAATGCTGCAGTTCACAATGATGCATTTCAAAAAATCTGTTCTTCTTTTGGTCTTAACAGATAAGATTTACTCAATTATTATTGTAGTCACTCAACTAAGAAAAAAATCTCCTTTACACTGCAGAGGTTCCTTCAGTCTCTTAAGGCTTTCATATTATATATAATAGCAGAAGTAATTAATGTACTTCCTTTTCAGTAGTAAAGGCTGATAGCTGCTGAGATTAGCTTTGGGTATCTGTCAGAAACTGAACAAAAAAGAGGATTGGAGGATTGCTTCTTTTACTTTGTTTCTTTCATGCAAGTTTAACATGTGGCTTCATTATTATAAAATTGTTTGCCCTTGGTGAGTCACTAGTCTGTAAAAAGCACCTGGATTTGTTTAGCACTTAGAACACGGCTGTTTTTATTTCTCACAGCTACTCATCCTCGAAGGCTGGGAAGCCTCTCTGCTGCAGTGCCAGGGCTTTAATTAACAGGCTTTAATTGCCTGATCAGCCCCACCTGGGCTGGGCCTGTACCCATGGGCTCAGGAGCTCCATTTAAGCTTGGCCCAGAGCTCAGCCCTGGTTTGGGCTTCCCTGGCTCTTGGGCTCTTGCTCTGTGCCTGCTTTGGAGAGTTGGATGTTGGTGCTGGGTTAAAGGTAGGTGGTTTTCTATGCTGCCTCTGGTTACAACCACAGAATCTCCCTGGATGGATGTTTCACCCATTGAGTTTTCTTACTCATTTTTGTGTGTGTGTGTTTTCCTCTACCCAAGGCCTAGGAATATACAGAGGAGTATTTGAGCATTAGAATGTATTGGTAGACTTTATGTCATTAGGTGTAAAGACTTTGTTCTATTTAAGTAAATGATAGGATACAGTGGTATGGCCATGTTTCTAAAGTCTTGCTGCTCATCCGCAGGGGTTTTGTCAGAATAGTCACAGAACACTGGGCTCAGACCCTCAACACCTGGAACTTTCTATGGCTTTGAAGAACTTATGATGACAGCTGAATTTCAATGGTTTGCATTAGGCAGAAATGTAATTGTTTCAACGAAGCAGATAAATCTACTCTAATAGAGCAATGGTTCCTACACATAGCACAATTAAAACCAGGAGCAGAAGAGGAGCGTTGGCAGTTCCTACTATCCTGAAGGCTGCAGCCAAACCAGCAAAGATTTAAGGAAATGACTCACAGTACTCACAAGAAAGAAAAATATCATAGTAATGGCAAGGAAAGCTAGGTTAATGTAACCAAACTGTTCAAGTCAAGTTTACTAGCCCACAGAGGCAGAGACAGGAAGCACTGAAAGGACTGAATAACATTCCTAAAACAAGTCTGTAATAGTGTTTTGTCAGGTCAGTGACTGTAAATGTCCAAGAACTCCAGTGGACATGTAGGAATACATCTTACTCTTGCATGTTTTCACACAGATATATTGGAGTAAATGCCTTTGGACATGAAACAGATAAATATTTGATCCAGACATCTCAGTGTAGTGAATGCCCTTTGATAATGCCATCAAGCGTGTGCTTCAGTTTGCCTGATAAATACCTGAGTCTCAAAATGCTAGGATGCTAATTTTTACAGAGTTGCTGTCAAAAAAAAAAAAAATCCTGTGCTTTTTTATTTTTTGGGCAAATGTTTATACTGCCCTTAAAAAAAAAGTGTTTCTAAATGCATTTATTAGCAAGATTAATTGTGTATGAATGCTCTCTATCCTATGCATGAATAGGCTACGAAGAGTAAAGAAAAGCCTGAGATTTCAGAAAATTCTGTTACATTTTAGAATAATCTGAAATACTTACACTGTAGTGTAGTGTAAATTTCTAAAATTAAGCACTTATTTTAAAGATGTTTTTCTGGAATAATTGTTGTTGCCTTCAGTAGTGTGCCAAGATAGCAGGGCTTGCCTGACTGAGAGCCCTTTTTTTCCCAAAAAAGCAGTCAAGTGATAACAGGATGATGGTAGTGGGCACAGGATAGCACACAGTCCTGAATGGATTTTATTCAGAACATGATCACTTAAGGGTGGTAATTTATTGTAGCACTTATACAGGGAGAGTGTTACCTTTTCCTATGGTTTAGTGTTCCTGCAAAGCTGGGGCCAACACTGGGATTAAGGTAAATTTGCTTTTTTAAAGCATTGTTTGGAAAAGTGGCTGTCTGGGACTGCCAGTCACAAGTCTCCATAGGTGTGAGGTATCAAGGTGTCTATACAGCAGGTGTGGAGTGCAAGTAAGGTTGTAAATGCATTGTTATATGTGCAGCTTGCCTCCATTCTGTGTGAATGCCATGCTGTGTAAGCTGGGGCAGTCACCAGGGCAGTTTCAGCTATGCAGGTATGTCTTCCATAGCAATCTGAGAGGCTTGGATGGCTTCAAGGTATGTGGCTTGCTGCACCATGTCACAAATGCCAAGGTATGGAGCAATATTGTGCTTTTCTGAAAGCATATTGTATGTGGTTATAATGCACAGCTCTGCATGGATGAAATGCAAAATCATCCAACAGTCTTCTTTTTTGGTCCTAGTACATGCACTTCAAATGAGAGGAATAACTAACTTGACTTGGTTAACCCTAGGGGAAGGCCTTTTAATTATTAACTTAAATAGTTGTGGGAGTTTTGCACGTTTTGCTCTAAGACTTTTGCATTTTATGCTGAAATGGGCCGAGTGTGTCTTATCTGGCTCTGTTGGGATATTTAAAATAAATCTTTTGAATCTAGTGCAAAAGCACTGACTGAGAGCATTGAGCTACATCAATCTAAACATGTGCAGCAGGGATTTCAGCTGATAAGAGCAATGCTCTTCCACACAGCCATCATGCCTGAGGAGCTGCTGGACTTTGGGAAGAGCTTTGTGATTTTTGCAGGGTGATGTAGGAGCAGGGAGGTGAGGGCTCTCAGTTATGAGGTGTATCTGAGAATATTGCAGCCCAAGGGATTCTGTATAGGTTCTGTGTTCCAAATAATGCTCCCTTAACTAATCTGTGCCTTTCCTGAACCCATTTTCTGTAACAAAATGCACAGTGCTGCCCTGGCAAAGGGCATACAGGGCTTGAAGTGAGGGAAGATGAAAGGTACTTGATTGTTGTGTATTGAAAAAAATCAAAAAATACTGTACAACAGACAATCCTCCTGCAGTGGTTGAACAGCTATTGCAGTGATGCTGAGCACTGATGCAGAGAAGAGACTTCCTGAACTCCCTGCAGAGTGTGGTGGTCCAGAGACACACCTGCAATGTCCTGTGCCTCAGGAGGTGAGGGAGAGCAGGGTTCAGATACCTGGGTTTGGCTACCACCACAAAACTATGGACACATATATTTATTAGTATTTTATATATATTATATATATAATATTTATATATTATATAAATATATTCATTAGTATTTTTCTATGGCCACAACTGTGAAGTAACTCAAGCTGACTGACTGTGTATGCATACCTTGATATAAGGATAGCTGGATAATTGTGGACAGTGTGTGGGATGATAAAGAAAGGCATTGTTCACTATGGTGCTTAAACCTGGCTTTGTGTGTACAAACAAAATCACCAAAATCAATTGGCTTAATTGACTGAATTCATGGGTCTGCTTAATTCCTGCTGGAAGGGAGGGCTACTTCCAGCTGAGGCATGTGAAACAATGCACTTCAGGAGGAAAGTGTGATCCCCAAAAGTATGGCATGAGAAGCAATAAAAATTTGTATTTGGCTGTTATACACAAGCCTGAAAGAGACAAAGCATTACTAGTGGAACATAACATGCAGTGAGGAATAGGATTTTGGAAGGTGGATTGTTGCCTGCTTATAAGTAGGTTTTTTAATTGGGGGCACAGGCATTTGAACACTTTTCCCACACTTTAGGAGGAAAAAGATGTAGAAGGACATTTAGGAAAACCTGTTGGCTACTAATACTGTTTGTTAGTGTTTTTCTCTATATTTGTACTGATTTTGTGTTAGCTTTGTCAGTTAGGTATCATTCCCATTCTGGTGAAAACTCATCTTTTTCTGTCATGGAGCTGATAAAACAATAGCTAATCATTGAAAAGCTTTCATGTGCTCATACCAGGTTAAGTTTCACAGACAGCATTCCTGAGTCTTAGAAATGAGCTGCTGTGGCACTGTGATTCCTGAGCTATGAGAAAATGTTTTCTTTGGTTTACAGGTGGGTTAATATTGGAAATGCCTATGAACAGTGCCAGGTATTATTTGCTGTGATAAGGAGCAACAGTTTAGTTTTAATCTTGTGTTTGGGGGAAATACATCAGTCATGTACACTCAGATAGCATGGACAGAGCAAATTTCAGAATTACTTTTTGAATTTTTTGGGACCTTTTTCTACTGTAGTCCTAGAAATTTAGGCAAGTCCAAAATGTGATTTTTCATTTCTTGTTTTGTTTCTTACAGTGCATTAACTGGATCAGGGTTGTGTTTTTAAAAATGCCTATTTTTACACTTATAGCTCAGGTGCTACTCTTAAAAACAGTATAATAAAGGAAGGATTAGTTAAATTGGTGACTTTTCACTTCCATGCAAGTGAAACTTGAGCCATTAGGAAAAGATTGCATTTCTAGACTCTTACACATCTTTTGCCCATGTAGTTACTTTAATGTTTAGTCTGTACTAAGTATTTGGGGATCATTTTCCATAGATTTTGCTTACTTTTGTAGGAATGGACCAGTCTCTCTCACTATCAACCTGTCTGGCTGGAAATCCTGAGGAAGAGGAGGTGGTTCTGGGGCTTTTTGTAGGGTTTTTGCTCTCCCTTCACCAGTGCCATGGTTTCTTTCAGGTTTTTTGCTCAGCCAGTGGCCTGTTAAGGATTCTCCAGCAGCCTCTACTCAGGCTTTGCTCCCCCTAGAGCAAACCAGAGCTCTGAGGTGTGGGGAATGGAATCTGCTCTGGATTGAGCAGCTCAACCCGAGAGAACCCAGGTCTGAGAAGTGCCTGCAGGGCTGTGGAGAGGAAAGCATCCCAGCCATTGACTTGTCTATGGATAATTGGCATTTTGTATGTTTATAGCCACAAACCTTGGACAGTAAGTCACTGGGAGCTAAATAAAAAAGGACCTAAGCAGTGACTTTCACCATGCTGAATTCAAACATAAACACAGCATGAAATGACCTGTGGACCTTCACCTTCCTTGCAAGATGTGTGATTAAAACAAAAATTAACCCAGAAACATTCTGAACTTAGTGAAGTATATGCTGTTGTTGACCTGGATTGACACACTGACCCAGTACAGTGGGAATAATCTCTGACAGTTTATATGGCTCTTGTAGTGATGTAATAAATTTTAACAACAATATGAAATATTGTTTAATGTACAAATGGGTTCCTCATGTTTTTCCCCTAGAGGTTTTATGAGTTCTGCTCCATTGTTGTGAATATATCATTGCTTTTCCATCGTGCTGTCAAGTAGAGTGGCTGGAGGTTCTATGATTCAAGCATGGTATGAAAGCACATTGTGTCCAGGGCTTTGGGGTAAGGATTCCTGTGAGTAAGAACATGGCACTGGACTCAGTTGCTTAGTCAGATGTGTCAGCAATGTGCATAATGTACCAGTGTCCTGGTGTTTATCCAGCTGGATCAGGATGTTGTCTTAAAAAGCAATCTGCATTTAATAGTTAAAAAAAATTTGTCAATTATTTGGTATATTTTTGTTTTGTTATGTAAGAAAGATACGTTTCTTTTCCTCTCTGACAAATGAAATAAGCTGTTGCTGGAGTTTTCTGTAGAGCTGGAAAGTAAATGTACCTCTAATAGTTTATGGTGGCTCGAAATCAGCATTGGTAGAATGCCTAAAAGTTTCTGCTTCCTGTTGAAAGTACATTCAGCACACTGGGACACATTTGTCTGGATGTGATCTCTGGGTCTACTTTTTGTATTTACACTAAATTTGCAGTGATTCCTGTTATTTCAAACCACATACACCCACACAGCTATGGTTACTTGGAATCTGTCTTTGACTGGAATATATCAGGAGTAATTGGGTTGGTATGCCATCTTTTGTTGATAATTAGAAACTCTTGGATCTGACACAAGAAGTTAACAAATTCCCTGTACTTAGCCATATGCTTTAGAAGTTCTTGCAACAGCAATTTTCAGGTCATTTGTCTGGCTAGAACTTGAGAAGAAACATATGGCTACTGCTTATGTCCTGCCTTATTATTCTTAAGAGTATTATTTCATAAATAGAAGAGAGCTCATTAGCTAGTAAATTATTCATAGACCTTGCTGGAATTGTACCAGATATGCACAGGGATTCTTGAAAGGGTCTCTTTTAACAGCCCACATTTGGAATTGTCTGGGCAGAAATATATTTTTCTTTTCAGTAAGACAAATAAAACCCCACAAAGCCGTTCATCTCAGTTAAATCCAACTGTATGGCAATTTCATGTTAAATACTTCTCATGTATGATTAAAAGCCACTTGCTAATAAATCATGGCTGTAGCTGCAGCTTGGGTTCTGATGAGCTGTGTATCACTTCTAGTTAGTAATTAAAGAGCTCATATGCATAGCAAAGAGGACTATGTTTAATGAAGACTATCCCAGTTCCAATGGTCCTTCCTGGTAATGTTCAAATATTCTCTGGTGCCACCTAATGGTAAAACTGTCCAGTTACTCTGGAGTGAGAATAAACAATGGGTGCCCACCACATTTATTGCTGCACTTAGGCTCGTTGGGATCAGTGTTGTGGCCTGAATATGCATGTCATAAAAAAAAGCCTCCTGACCCTAATTGCTTCCAGTCAAAACATTTCACTGCTAAAGGAAAAAGGGCAGTAAACCCTATAGTACTTCCTTTAACTGTTCTAACTGAACTGGGTTTTAAAAGGTTTGGACACAAGCCTGAACCAAACCAATTAGAGTTTAAATCAAAGCTGTCTTCTGACAGTAACCCATAATTTCCTAAAAGCCAAATGCTGTTCACCCATAGTCTACTGGGAATCCAACATTCAGATTTGTGATATAGCTTTGTGTTTATTTTTTTTTCTATATTCTAGCCACAATGCTGCAGTTTCCAGGACATGGAGAGATGCCTCTCTGGCTGTGGGGTATGCAGTAGGGATAGAAGGGAACAGGGCCTCTCATTTTCCCCCTTTCCATAGCCCCTGGGTGGCTGGAGAGAGCCCAGGGCAGGCAGGGTGCAGAAGGCCAGTCTCTTTACCTGCCCAAAGTAACCTTTAAGGCAGGGGGAGATGGCTCCTTCCTGTCTGCAGGCTGTGGGCAGCTTTCTAGTTTTCCTTTGAAAATTTGGTCTTTTCATTATCTTTTTTCCATTTGTCTACCTTTAAATATGTTCTAGGAGTGAGAAGAGAGCATGCTTACAGTTCTACCTGGGGCCTTGCTATGACAGTTGACTTTCTTTTCTTGGAGTGAGTGGGGAACTGTTCTGTAGGGGAGAAAAAGTAACTTCCTGCTCCAAATAAAGTACAAATGCACATGAATGCTCAGCTCAGTTGGTTTGAGCCTGGTGCTAATGATGGCAAGGCTGTGTGCTCCATCTCTGTCTGGGCCATTCACTTAAGGGTTGGACTTGATGATCCTTGTGGGTGTTTTCAGAATACTCTGTGATAATTTATCTCAAGTAGAAAAAAACTATAGTGAGGCAATAATAGATGTAATTCAATGATTCTTATAAGAAGCTGGTGGGAGGGACAGTGTAGCCAAAAGATGTTGCAAAAGAACACTTAAATGAGCTATTTCACAATCCTCTGGAAAAGAATGTTCGGTATGTTTTGACTGATCAATTCTGCTATCACACATTTTCTGAATACCTGGTTTAGATGGAATTAATAGAGTCGAGGCAAATAAACAGCAATACCCTAGAGACAAGGAACAGCTTTATCCAAATAGCTGAAATGTTAGGTTTGCTGCCAGTTTCTGAGACTCAAAAGGCTATTGAATAACGTAATTGTCAGTTATTCTAGTCAGAACTGTCTGTGCCCAACACAATGTGAGCTGCAGATTTCTACTCTAATGTCCTTTCTAGCACCAGACTTAAAGTTCTGAATCACCTTTCCATTCTGTTGTGGTGTCCTTTCTTCAAGAACAACCACCCTTGCAAATGAAAACCATTTGCATGAGTGGGAGTTGTGATGTTGCTTTTGGAGAAGTTTCATTCCCAAGTGAGTTGTTCTGCTGCTTAGCTATGGATTAGTTGTATTTTGGAGTTAGAATTGACTGCTTCTTTGTTGAAATTCTCTTTTGGGAGGAATAAAGTAAAACACCTTTCTTCTTTCTCCTGGGTATTCTAGAAAAGAAAGCTACTGCCATTGGGCATTATTACATGTGAATAACGTGGATAAAGTAGTCACTATGAAAGTGGCATTTTTTCTCTTTGCAGAAGCATGACAAGAGAGGAAAATATTGTGGGCCAAATTGTTTGCAGATGTAACTGTTGTGGTTTCATTGGGTTACAGGCAGATTTGAAAAGATTTTGTCCCAATAGGAGATAATATGTGCAAAACACTGCTGATGGTCTGGCCAATTTGTGGGTTCTCAGTCTGAGCTGAGAAGCTGGCACTCTGTTTTTGAAAATCTGGCTTTGAGGACTGTACCATGTTACAAAAGCAGAGGGTTTGGCCCACTATGAAACTAACTGCCTGAATAGAAGTACTTTCTTTTTATTTTTCAGGCCAACCAAATAATAAAATTGTGTTTCCTTCCTTGAGTTGTAGATGGAGAAAAAAATCCTTTTCTGTGGGTGGATGGCTCTTGTCCTCAAAGGCACTTGTCACTGACTGTAGTGCTTAACATTGGCTCCCTCTTTGGCTGGGATTCTTCTAGAGGAAAAAAGGCCAAAGAATTCAAGTTAAAGCTTTCCACCATGTACAGAAAACATCTTAATCCTTCCTGTTTGTCACTGTAAGCAAACTGCTCTTGCTTTCATGATCCCTCATGATCTCAGCTCATAGGCCCCAGTCATGGGTAGCTGTCAACTCCAAATGCTAAAGAGCCATGAACCTGGCCCCAAGGCATGACACTGGGATACTGTTAAGCCAAGTAGCTCATGCTCAGGATCACTTTGTGTGTGTCAGGAATGGGGAAAGGAAAGAAGGAATTAACTCCCTGATTGTGGGAGTTCAGTGGGTGAAGCCTCAGGAGATGAGCACTTGTCAGCACTGCAGTCAATAGCAAAGTTCTGCTCTGACTCTCTGGTTGTGTTTGCAGCCCTGGGTGAGACAGATCCTGCCCTAAGCTCAGAGTGGAGCTGCATTTAATCTCTTTAAAACCATCAGCTGCCTGGACAAAAAGTGTGGGACGCAGCACTGGCATTTCCTATCTTTAAAACTGAAGTTTTTCTTAACACTAGTACCACCTCAGCTGTGCTGGCTAGTGCCACTTTGGGTGTTGCTGGGCTGATTTCTGAACTGTATGTCCCAGAGGAAAATGAAAAGTAGGGCATCTAGACTTTGGCTATTTGCTTTGAGGCCCTGTTTGGGTTTTGTGGTGTTTTTCGTGTAGCAGATATTTCAGATGTGAGATCCAGGTCTAACAGCACATTACCTTGACAGTGGACTGTGTGTGGTTATTTTCAGAAGCTTCTAAAGGAGAATCAGATTGAGTATTTCCTTAGGATCATGGTCTTGGACCAGCAAACACACTGCATGCTGGGCTCTCCTGTGAGTCACAAGCTAAAGGAGAGCTAGGGGCTTAGTGGGTTTGTGTGCTGGCAGAGAACCCTGGAGACAGAAATTAATCAGTAGTGAAGCTCAATCAAATGTAATCTTCTTGCTGCTGGAAGGAGAATGAAAAGATTGCTGGTATCAGTTACCACCATGGTGCTGGTGCCTGGAAAATGCTGTGGGAAGGGCCAGGACTGATGTGTCTCACTGGCAGCCCTTATCAAGGCTCCTGCAGAGCCCTTCTGAAAATGAATGTCGTTCCAGACAAATCTGTCCAGGCAAATAGACTTCCTGTCCATAGCAGGCAACTTATAAAAATGTGAGCTGGATGCAAAATGTGGATCCAGGTTTGGCCCTTTGTTTCCTTAGAAGCTTCTAACAAATTTGAATTTTATCTCATTACTTTCAGATTCTTCATGGTTTTCTTCTCCTTTCACCCTGGCTCCTGGAGATCTCCCTCCCTACTGAGTTCTGCTTTCAGAGCCAATTACCATGGGAGTCTGAGACAATCTTGTTGAACCTGAGCTTCTGGGCCGCCTTCTCAAAGGCCCTGTTGTGTCACTGATACCAACATCTGCAAAAAGAAACAGCATCTCTGGCTCTTTGACTTGGTCCCTTCTGCTGTCAGCCCTCTCCTTGTTCACATGCTTTTGTAAACTTGAGGTGGAGAAGCAGAATTTCAGAGAGCTTTCCTCAATGCAAAAGCAGTATATAAAACTATAACTGCAGGGTCTGCAGTTCTTTGGGGATGGCTCCTGGCCCCTGTAAGTAAATCCTTAGTCTCTTATAGAGGCTACAAGGTCAGTGACCAAATTCCCCCCAGAAAAGGGCCCTGACAAACTGCAGTCTGTTTCCTGTGTCCCAGATGTGGGACATCCAGCTCCAGTGACAGGTTGAGTCTTGAAATGTTGGTGAGTCAGGGAAGTAATATTCCAGGAAAGGTCCCTCAGTGCAAGGGTGCTACAGGAGAAGAGATGGGGTGCCTGGGATAGGAACTTGCTGAGCAGACTGTGCCTGAAATAAGCCTCCCCACCTGAGCATGATGGAATCTGACTGTCCTCAGTACCACAGTGTTTGTTTTGTACGAGCTTCAGCCCATTAGTGATTGATTTAACATCTCAGAGGCAGTGGGACCACTGGTGTTTTGGTCCCTCTAGCAAGTGCTTGTCTCTTACTATTCCTTGTCTGTTACATTTTACACACTTTATTTAAACAAAAATCCCTCAAGCTTGGAAGACATAAAAGACTAAAAGAAAATAAAATGTGAGCTCTTTGGAGTTTTTTCTTCTATCTGCTACTCTTAATAATTCTACCAGAAAGATGCTTGACTTGTTGAATTTGCTGTGATATTTGTTGCTGATAAGCCTTATCGAGCACGCTGTGTGCTCCTTCTGCAGCCGGGGAGTGCCCTCTGGTGTTTGCAGTTCTGGTGGTAGCGATGCTGCCCAGGATGCTCCAGACCCATCCTTGACTGACATGGCGTTTCTGGGCAGAGCAGCGCACTGCAGCAGCGTGACACACTCGTTGTTTGCCTCTGCTGGTAAACGGATCTCCTTTTTTACAATGCTGTTGTTTAATATTCCCTGGCAGGCTCGTCCATGAAATCCCCTGTTGCTGTGCAAGAGAAGCACGCTGGCCTGGCTCTGTTACACTGTTGGTGTCTCAGCCCTGTATGAGCAGAAGAGGGAACACTGATGAGCAGCCACACATATTTTGTTCCCATTCTGCCCCAAAGCCACCCTCTATTTTGTTTTGCCTGGCTGCTTGTTTTGCTGAATGACTACTCAGTCATCTCATCCATTTTCCTCTAAATGCCAGAGAGCTTCATCTGCTCTAACAGCACCTGAAAGCCTTTGGCATTTTGGGGTCACTGGTCTGTACTTGCTGTCAGTGCTAATGCTGTTTGATTTTCAATATTAGATTTTATGCCTTGTGCAAAGCTGCATGTGGCCAGGATGTTTAACTGCAGTGTCCATGGCTCATAAATTCTTAACCCACAAAACCCAACAGGGAACAGTAAGGAAGCCCAAAATGAGGGTGGTGTGTGTGCACGTAAACCAACACTTGAGCTCTGTGTATTTCAAAGCAAATAATGAGCAGGATTTTGCCTCTGCACCACAGGCCAAAGTAAGAAGAATGCTTTAACATGTTGTTTAAGCTGGAAGGGAGTCTTCCAAGTGGGGAAGCATCGGCCAGAAAAAGAAATTGCAAGATACAAAGTTGAAATTAAGTGGGTTTTTATCTTTTAAAGCTGTGAATGTGGGCAGATAGGGAGCAATTTATTAAACTACTAAGTCCACTTGGAAGGCTATTTAAATTTATTAGCAAACAGAAAGTAATAGGGAATAAATAAATGGGCTTTTACATACAGCAAATAAGAAAGGAATGAACAATATCGATGATTTTTGCTGTCAGTTAAATATTAACTCATAAATGCCATTAGTCTATGATCCCAGTGTCTGAAACCTCTACACTCCTTTTGGACAGCAGTATCTTCCAAGTGTATAAATTAAACAAGCAATTGTTACTGACTTGGGTCACATTTCAAAGTCCCTGTCAGTGGCAGTTCTATGAAAGGTGATGCTGAAGAGCCCCTCATTGTTCTGGTTTGTGCCCATCAGCAACGCACAATGGTAAACTTATGCCATGCTCTGTTATTTCACTGCTTCCCATACCAGCACTTCATTTTGCCAATTCTAGTTTTCATTTGTGAGGCTGAGCCCACTGGGAAAGTGGATGTGGAGTTAAACCTGTTCTCTCTTATTTTCCTGCTGTGCTTTTGGTACCCTGACCCTCACTTCCCACATGCAGGGGGTGTCATGGCAGTGGAGCAATTCTGTAAAAAGGCTGGGAGGAGAAGCATGGCCTTTGATCTCAGCTGTGACAGGACTTGACATACATTAGCCAGGGAAATACTTTGGCCTGATAATAGTGCTGATGGCTTACTTTAAATGATCCACAAGAACAAGACATTGCTCTGAAATGGTGTCCATGAAAAAAGATCTGTCTGCGCTTCTGGTGTGACTCAGAGTGAGCAGGGATGGGAAGAGCTGATGGCAGCTTAGGACAGGCTGAGCTGAAGGTATTGAGCCTCTAAAAAATTGAGCAGGAAGGACTGCAGAAAGCATGAAGACAAGAAAGGAGAAATCACTTGGGAAATGCTGTTGGTCAGACATGGCCTAGTAGTCCAGGACTAGTCAAAATGGAAGGAGGGGAAAAGGAAATATGCCAATGAGCTTTGAAATAAAAGGACTTGTGGGTGTTGAAGATGAGGAGCTGCGCACACAAGCAGCTGCCTGTGTAGGGGAGGGAAGAGCACCAAGGGTGTAATGCAGCACCTTTGGTTTTGTTGTGGACAAGCCTTTGAAAATTTCAGGACAGCGCTGAGCCCCAGCTCAAACCAGTGCACCCAGAGGCCACTCAGGAGCTGGGTCTGGGCATGCGTGAGCTGAGTACAGGTTTGCAGCCTGGTGCAATCACAGTGGAAAGGTCAGTGGAGAGGAACATGCCCTGCTGCTGCTGGGCTCTGTTACAGAGCACGGCTGGCTGCCCACATGAGCAAAGTGGGCTCTGCCTGGAGGGCAGGTACCTGCTCTGCTGTGTCAGAGGTGATGGGCTGTGACAGAACAGCATGTTCCTCTCTACAGCCCAGCTCTCTGCTGAGTGCAGGGGCCTTGGCTGATGGAGGGGCTGGTGTGTGTGGGAGGAAGCCCCTCCTGTGAGTGAGGGATGGCATCAGCCCTCCCAGCAGCACCAGTGCTCCCTGCCCTGCCTGGCTCCCAGCCTGGGCTGCAGGACCAGTAAGTTGTGCTCTGCAGAGCTTCCCACTGGGCCCTGCCTTAGGGGGAAGTGGGGCATGTGAGGCAGTGGCCAGGGGGAGGAGGAGTAAAGAGCAAATGGTGAATCTGGGAAGAAGAGAATCTCCTGGCTCTTTTCCGAGTCCCTCTGCTGCTGTCCTCCCAACCTGAACTCCTTCCTTACAGGTTCTTAACTGCAGCACTTAACTTGGTGCAACACTGAGCCTTTGCTTCTGTGCCACCCCTGACTGCTCAGCTCTCTGCCCTCTTTCAGGCTCTCCTTCTATCTCTTCCTCACATCTCTTGACTACAGCCTTAAACCAGGATATTGCTGGGAAGCCCAAGGCCAGTTCCATTGTAAGAAACCTGCTTTAGTAGAAACACTGGTACTGGTCAAGGTGCCAAGCTATCTTTTTCCAAAAGACATTTTTTTGTGGCATTTCTGCATAGAGGGGTAAAAGCACGGGTTAATGCTCTGCCAGACTGAGGGCAGGGGATTAAGAATATATTGAATCTGCAGTTAGACAGATCTTCCTGTTCCTCTGCTATAGTTATGGTTATTACAGTCAGTTGTAAGGCATCTGAGTGAAATTCATCCACAATATAAGTGCCTGAAATTGAGAAGGAAGGCAGAAAACACTGAGATTTCCAAGCAGAGATGACCTCTATTGCTCTCTGAGCTCAGACTATTTTTGGCAGGAGGCAAATGAAGCGAGGGCCTGCCTTGGAATGAAGGCAGAGCAGCTGCCAGCCCCTGTAATTAGCCAAAAGGCTGTGGAGTGTGGGCAGGAGGCTGCAGAGCACGTGGCTCCTGCTGTGGCCCTGCTCAGGCCAGAGCAGTGCCTGCAGCAATGCAAAGCCCAGCCAAGCCCAGACACTGCAGCTGATCCCTGGGGAGCCCTGAGCCCCTCAAATGGGGCTGAGCAGGCACAGAGTGCCCTGGACAGGGTGCACAGGGCCCAGAGTCTTTGGAGCAGGAAACACAACCCTGGTCCTGCACACGGGGCTGATTCTGTCCTTACCAAGGGCCTCCAAACACACTGGGATGGAATAATGGCTCAGAGTAAACTGGGACTATGATGACCCTGAATTGCAAGAGAATGACTCAAATACACAATAATGGATTTAATCATTTATGTATGTGTTTGGTGTAATTGTAGAGGAAAAAGAATTACTACAGGCAAGATTTCTCTGGCACCCTCTTGGTTAGTGAAGCTATTCTATCTCTTTATCTGTAAATTCCAAGCCTGCCAAGAACCTACAGACAAAATACTTTCTACTGATAATTGAAAATGAACCTAAGGGAGTTTATTAAGACTTGATTTTCTTATTTTTATTTTTTTACACTGTCTCGTGTCATGTATGGAAGGTGATCAAGGAAACAAGACAACCAAAAATGTTTGTCAGAATTTTTACTACAAATATTTTCCTTCCATGATATTTAGTAGGAAAACCACATTAAATTTTTCTCAAAGCAATGCATTCATTGAGATAGGCTGGCTTAAGGATGCAAAGAATGGATATATTACAGTCAGGAATCACAGAGTCACAGAAATGGGCTTGATATCAGAGGCTCTAGATGATAAATAATTCCATTGCAAGATTCCTCAATTGCTGCTTTCCTCCATGGGCAGTAGCACAGCAGTACATTTGTCCACTCCTGAGAAAAGCCAGATCCAGAGCTAGTTCCTGGCCTGAATTTTGTCTGTTTCTAACCAAGCACAGTTTCTCTGCAGGAATGAAACCAAGCAAGCATGCAGGTAATAGGGAGAGATGTAGTTCAGCCTGCTTTACTCAATGCATGGAGCTATACATCAGTTCCACTGCTTTTTCAATTTCTTTTTGTTTCTTTTCTTGTTCAAGCAGAGAGGAATCTGTTGAAGAGCAGTCTGATTTGTGAGGTCTCTCAGTTCCTCATTAGCTGCATGAGTTACAGAAAGTGGAAAACTCTCTGGGACTTGAGAAATGATGTGTGCTTCATGTGAGGCATTTCCCCATCTCTTCTCTGCTGGATTTCAGAAACATTTTAGGTAACCAGTCTATTTTTCATGAGTACTCTTGGGCTATTTTGTTTCCATGTGTAAGTGTTTCACAACTCTGTTTTTAATGTTTGAATGAGACAAGGAAAGAAAAAATGCACCCCACCTTACACAGGAGAGAAGATGTATAATCACCTAAGATATGTTTTGCTGTAGAACCTTATGGCTTTAAATTTTTTGTTTGTCAGCATAGTTCAAACTGCTGGGGCTCTGATTCGGATTGGAGTAGATTTTGATGGTACCTACATTCACTCACTTGAAAACTTTCATTCAAAACCTTCAACACTTTTTCCTGGTCTTCACAACTTTGCTGTGATATCTGACAGGGATGCCAGATGGCCCAAAGAGATAAACATCAAACAAGTAGAGTGTCCCTGCCTCCAGCCCTTTGATGGTCTCTGTGGTGACGGCTCGCTGGAGGTTCAGGTCATAGAAGTACTTGCACAGCACTTTCTCTGATTTGTGCCGAGATTCAGGCCCAGAGCACCTGTCTGCACTCTGCAGCTCCCCCCAGATCTGATCCTCCTCAATCCTTTTCCTGTACACACAGTACTTGCTCTCCTCTTGTGTTCCCAGCCAGGCAATGGTCACAGACCTGCATGTTCTCAGTTTACTGAAGGATTTGATCTTTAAGCTCTCTGGAAGAAGTGGGAATAAGGGCTTGTGGAAATGAGGGGATGCCAGTACCTTCACAGAAGAGTTAGACTCCTCTGTGGACCTCAGCTGCACTGAATAGATGTCCAGCAGCTTTCCCTTCAGGGAGAAATACCTCAGCCCAGAGAGGTTTTCTGATGCCACTGTTTTGCCATTCCTTGTGATGTGAACCCGTATTTGACCCCGACACAACTGAAAGGTGAAGTGGATTTTCTTGTGTCTTGCCTGGTACTGCAGGCTGTAGAATTTCTGCTTTTTCCCATCCAGGACCACATGAAACACTTTGCCATCTTTCAGCTCTGTCACCTTGGGCTCAGGTTCTTCCAGGGTCCTGGCGAATGTCCCGGTGTACGCGGCACTGGCGTTTGTGAGGAGGTTGACAATGAAAACATCAAAGTAATACTGAGTGTTGGGGCTGAGGTTGGGCACTGTGTAGGTGTTCTTGGTACCCATGCACACCTGCCTGACTTCCCCACTGCTCACTTTGTTGATGATGCTCAGTTCACTGTTGGACAGTATCATCACCTGCTGTGGCTCCAGAAGGTATGGAGAGAGGGACAGAGCTACTGTGGGTGGCAGCTTCATTCCAGAGGATCTGATGGCCGTCTCAGCAGCACACAAGCTCTTGTAGTTGTGCTTTTCATTGACCAGGAGGCAGTACTGGATGCCGTCGCTGTGCTGCAGCACGGAAGGGCTGTGTTTCCAGGCCAGGGTCACCGTTGTGTGCCCGATGCCGATGACATCGATGCGTGGATCCCCTGGCAGCTCTGGGTACAGGTGCCCAGACGTGGTGTCACTTGTTAGGTACACAGTGATGTGTGTGTCCCTCTCCGTGGACAGGAACTCCAGCAGGTACAGGGCAGAATGGGAAGACATTCCCATGTAGGTCTCGACAGAATTTCCCTTGTAGTTGAAGATAGTGGACACCAGGCTTGAAGCCTTGTGAGATTTGGAGACCTCTTGTGTGTCATGGTCACCTGCAGGCAAAAGGCAGACTTGTAACTTGTGCTTTAAAAGATGTGAAATAAAGCACATCATGCAAGTTTCACTGTTAGGGAACATTATATTTTCTTCTTGAAAGCAGCAATTATAACTAAAAATATGTTTTAGTAAAAATATGTTGCTACTGGCAATTTATTAAATTAAAATTTGAGAAGCTTTTATTTTAGCAGTGCAGCTGTAGAATTATGTTTTCAAAAATACTGTAATTATGCAACCACAACTTGCAAAAGCTTGGCTTGTATCATGCCTGATGCCCCTACAATTTTCTTCTATTTGCTGTCTCTGAGGGTACTTTAAGGAGACTCATTTCTGTGATGGGTTTTTTTCCTTTGGATTAGTTTTAGGCCATTTTCTCATGAAGAGGGAAAACTTATAAATTCAGAGGACTGTAATTTGAACTCCTCAGTCAGGTGTACCTGCTTGACAGGTCAGAACTTGTTCATGGCAGCCTTTAGATTTTTAGTTTGAAAAATTAATTAAAAAAATTCATGCAAGAGAAAGGAATTGCCTTTAAGGCAATGTAGTAGCCACTGCCATGGTAGATGTGGCAAGAATAAATGGCTAAATCTTTTCTGCTTCATGTGGAGAGCAAATAGTTGTCTCAAGTGACCTAAGCCACAGAATAATAACTAAGGCAGCAGAGGGAAATTTGGCCCAGTACCAAGAGCTTATGAAGTTGGTCTGTTTGTGCAGCCTGGAAGACCTGCAGTTGTTCCCAAATATTAACCTTAGATGTAGATATTTTAATATCTAATCCTTAATTTATTTGCGTTGAGGGCAGGATCTGATGGGTTTCCATGTTTTACCCATGGAGACTGGGTCAGTCCATGACAATTTAAAGAAGGGAACCAAAAAGTGTATAGGTTTGTGGGAAATTTCCTGTAACACATTTGTTTATGAGTAACTTGTGCTTTCTCTGCCTCTGCTTGGGCAGCCTGAAGGCCTTACCTGGTGCTGATTTTCCTGGTGGAGGCTTGTACACAAGTATGCTCCACTCAATGGGAACATCACAGGGAGTCACTGTTATGGAGAAAGGGGCAAGGGCCCTGCCTTCTTCCAAAACAAAGTAGTACCTGTAAATGTGAACAGAAATAGAGGCAATGCATCAGGGAGTTCAGGTTTGCCCAAAACTCCTTGTAATCAGCCATCCTGACATGGGTCACTTTGCTCTGGGTAGAAATGACTGTTCTCTGAGGAGCATCCACACAAGGGGATGATGAGTGTCTGCAGTCTTCATCTGTGGCAAGAAAACAGGTTGTGGGGTATTTACTTTTAATCCACATGTATTTGCTGAAGATTTATCCACTTGAAGCAGTATTTTTTCCTCTGAATTTTTTTTCCATGCTTTAGGTGAACATTGTATCTCATCCTTAGCTGGTTATTTTGGATGATGGATGTGATTTGCCTGTTGCCAGTTGTGTCTTGATTGCCTTTGTGTCAGAGGCTGCTATGCATGAGTACCACAAAGTGTCGTCAGTCTCTTTGGTCAGATTTTGATTCCTGCCTTAAAAAAGCCCAACCTCTGTTTTGTTTTTTTTTTCTTTTATAGAGGCTGTACCATGTTTGGACTTGGCCATAAAATGTTTGGATTTGGGTGCCTCGCTCTGCACTTGAGTGAAGGCAATTGGCAATCCAAGGGTTTTTTTGTTGTTCACCAGTGAGACAAGCACAGCCCCTATGGATAGACCCTGTCAGCCTGGAAGTGTGGCTTGCTTTCAGGATATGGCTCCTGGACCAGAGTGGAGCTTCCCTGGAATCAGTTCCACATTCTTGAGTCTTTTACTCTCAGCCAAAACTTGTCATTGCTTGTCTTCCTCTTTGGGTGACTGGGGTTCAGAAGAACCTTCCTTATCATGCTAAACTACTTCCTAATTACAGTCTTAGTGTTATGCCACAAGAGCATAGAAAAACTCCCTTTTCATTGTTTCAATACCCCTGTTCTTTAACTAGGAGAGCTCCTAGTCCTGCTCTTGTGAGCATGGTCACATTATGTAACATGTGCCACGTTCCAGTTTTTCTGTGCAGTGCACATGAGGGCTCAGCAATCTGGCTCACCCTCTGCTCCGTGGCCACTCGGGTGTGTGTCAAAATCTGTGTTGGCTGGGCTCTGTGCAGAGTGCATCTCTTCCCAAACAAGCAGCTTGATCTTTGCTACCCAGATGCAGTGCCAGTTGTAATATCTAGATCACCTCCATATCTGGGTATGGCAGAAGACCCTGCAGATATTTTTGGGAAGGTGAAGAATGTGGAATTTCCACATGCAAAGCACTTTCGATCTTAGCAAGCTGTACTACAACTGAGCAAAAACACTTTTAGTGTGCAGGACAGTGGCAGATTTCCTGATAAGATGTCAATGCAGGTATTCTATTGATTTTGAGCAGTGGATTTGCTAGGTAAAATGTTTGCATCTCACCATGAATGTCGGATGGCTGCAGTTTGCAGAGCTGAAATTGGGCTGTTTGTGACACAGCTGTTTGCTGCTGGAGCCCACCCATCCTGTGTCAATTCTGCTGCTCTGACAGCACAGAAAGCTGCTGAAATGTGTACAGGAATCTAAATTTCATCTCAGAGGTTCATTCCAGATTGTGGGCAGTGTAATGACCCTTGAGGAGTGGGGCATTTTTCTGGCACTTCAGTGTGCACTGGTAGAGCCCTGCAGGTACACGGGGGTTCTTGGCTTATCCCGGTACTGTGCAATTCCCAGTGACACGAGGATGTATCTGAGAACAGGAGTGGCTGATTTGCTCTTACCTTTTGAGGATGTCCTTCAGCAGGTGAATTGTAGTTTCCTTACCATCTGCAAGTATCAGGGAGTGGTAGAAATCGAAGAGGTTGCTCTTGAAGCTCTGTTGGGAGCTAGTGGTGGGTGCTTTTATAGAATGGCACAAACAAGTTGCCATGAGAAGATGGAGAGGAAGATAAAGCCAGAGCCAGGACATCTTCAGTACTACAAAGTGAGATAACAAAAGTGAACAGAGAAAGTAATGTGAGCCTCTCTTTCTGTGCCTTTCCTGGTATTTGTTATAATCCCAGCAAGCCAGGCATTCAAATAGTGCAAGTCTCCATTTTGCTGAATTCTTTAAAATTCACAGAAATATTCCTCAGAGGATCTCTCAGCAAAGATTTAATTGCAGAAATTGCTATGGAGTCTTTGATTAGAGGGGGGAAAAAATGTAGTCAATGCAGCACAAGCGTACCATGACAATTATTAAAAAAATATCTTTTTACTCCTGTCAGAATGAGCAGAAAATCACATTTAGAAGATTTTTTTCTGGTTTGTGATGTTCAGTTACCAAATTTCAAGGCTGAGCTATCTGTAATGGAACTGTCCCTTTAAAACTCTCAGGAGGAGGTCCCTCTGTCCCAAACCCCGCTTCTGCTGTTCTGTCAGAGATCACTAAGTTTTTATTTTGTCCACTGGGACAGTAGGCATGTGTAGATAAGAGAATCACTGTAACTTATCCAGAGCTGTCTAAGATGCTGTGTGGTCAAAGGTGGAGAATCTTGGATAAGAATCCCTGAACTGGTGCTTAGATCTTAAGCTCTGTGGATCTCATTTGGAAGAAGGTTTTATCACTATAGGGCAGTAGTCTTGTTCTTAGATTTTTGTGTTGCTTATCATTCTCATACCTGCATCACTTCCAGCCTGTCTCGGCCTTTGCTGCTCACTAGTTCTATAACAACTGTCTTGTAGGGCAAGAAATTAAAAAAAAAAACATCACTTATTTTTCGACAGACTTTATTATCAGCTTGGAATCTATGAAAAAAAAGTACTAAACCAGTCCCCAGCAAATACAGACATTATTTAAACTGCTGTGTGCATTGCCCAGAGCTGAACAGAGGAGGAGGCTCCAGTTAGCACAGGAGACTTTGGCAGTGCAGTTATTGATTATAACTTATGGCTCCTTTGTCTGCCATGTTCAGTTTCAGAAAGTGTGAAAGTGGAAGGGGCAGAGACCTTCAGCACAGGTGCCAGCTGTAGCTCAGGGATTTGGAAAGCAGAGGGAGCTCTGTGTGCAGGATCCCTTTTTTGAGGAAAAAGCAGCCTATTGCATCTTACGAGCAGCAAGGAGTAAAGATCCTGGTTAAATCTGATTATTGGCTGGTGAGGGGAGAAATGCACAGGACAAAGTCTAATTCTTTCTAATTTTCATTTCTTTCTGAGATCAGCTCTTTCCCCACAGTGCCTGTAAAAGTGTGCACAATTTTAGGCAGTCAAATCTCCAGTTCAGCACACTCTCTGTCCATTTCAATTAAAGTGACTTTGTAAAAGGACTCCTTTCTTTTAAAATCCATTTCAAGCATACATTTAAATACAGCATTGAATAAATCTGTAGGTTTTTATATAGGTTTTGTATATAGGTTTTTATCTTTTTAAAATCTGGGATTCCCATAGTCAAGCACTTCTTTAATATCAGTGAGATAATTATGGAAATTATAGTTACCAGATCATGTGAATGTCCCTCTTAACATCCAGAAAAAGTTGTTTTATTCTCTGCCTGCTTGTACTATTTTAGCACTTGGTTGAATGCAGGCTTAAACAACCATCTGAACAAGTTGAAAGAATAGATAAGATTTCCATATCAATTCAATTTTAATGCTCTTATAATAGAGCTTTTCCTTATGATTCTGAGTCACTTTTTCACTTGGTTATTCCTCTAGTCTAATTATAGCTTACAGATTTAAAATAGAACCCCAAGTATTTTGCTTTACCTTTGACAGTGGAATCTGAGTGGCTCTGTGCTTTGGAGAGGATTTTAAAAAAGTCTTTCTGCTGCTTAAATGACAGGATCCTGCAAACCACACTGATACCACAGCAGCTCAGCTTTTCTTGTCCAGGAAAACAAACAAACCAAGTGATCAACAAACCTATAATCAGCTTATCCCAAGGAGAACATCATCCCAAAGGCTATTTTCACTCAATTACACAAACAATATATTCTCAGACTATTGGAAATACATTACACAAAAAAATACTGTACTTACCTATTTTGTTCCTGGCTAGATGATCCACAGACCACTCGCTTTCTTTGCCAAAAAAGCAGAAAAGAACACAGACTTTTCAGATCTCTGTAGGCAGATGAAAATCAAAACTGTGCAACCAGTTCAGCAGGACAGAACTGATTTTTCCATATGGCTCCTGAACAGACATAGCAACTGAAATGCTTGCAGAATGCTTGCGGTCCTTCACGAAAAGTTAAAAAAAAACCCCCAAACCCAAGCGACAAGGGGATTTTGGTGCTTCCTTCAGTGGGGTGTTTTCAGAGGTTGCTTTAGACTTGCCCAGCTGTGCAGTCTCCCAGGTGCTGGCTGCTGTCCCCCCAGTTGCTGGGCTGTGCTGCCTGCACCGAGTGTCAGCCAGGCTGCTCCTGCAGCCTAATCCAGCCCTGCCTGCCTGGGGAGCAGCTCTGTGAGCAGGGGGGGTGATGCAGAGAGGAGCAAACACTGTTAACCCTTGTCAGCCCTTGATCCCAGCCAGCCAGGGGTGCACCAGTGTCCTCCAGAGCACAGCTTTTGTGTCAGCAGCCTGATGGCCCTCCCAAGGAGTGTGTGATCTCCCTGCCCTCAGCTCTGCAGGTGATTCCAGGTGTGCTGAGTTTCTGCTGGGGTGCTTTATGGGCCCAACAAGTGCTGACCTAAAGCAGAGAAGGCAAAAAAAAAAAAAGCTGCAAGGGAGAGAATGCTCTGTATTTTTAAAGCAGACTGGAATTAGCAATCCTTTGAAGGCTGTCAGAAATCTCCTGAATAGAGCTGAGCAGTTTTCTTGGCTTAGGGAGGCTGTGTAAGAAAGAAACTCTGAAAGTGTCTGGAGCATTTCTGTGGCTGAGGGAGGAGGCAGCAAAAGGGTGCATGGGAAGAGGCTCACAGCAAGCCAAGCACTTGCTTGTTGGGGCTACAAAGCAGTTGTAGCAGAGCCATGGTTCTTTTCAGGCCACTCCTGCTGAGTGAGAGCAGTGCATGGCCAGCATTCACAGGCTGCCTGCGCTTCTTGGCCTGGGCTGTCAGCAGAGATGCCCTGGGATTGGTGCTGTGGGGATGCCTGCTCAGAAAGGCAAGCCCCAGGGAGCTGCAGGAGCTTCCAGGCAGGCACTTTGCAGGGGACAAAGGCAGAATATGGTAGGGAGGCTCTATTTTTAAATAAAGTCTCTTGTGTTTGAAAAGTGGCTTGCAGTAACCCCTTATTATTGTCTCCCTGGACTCAGATTTTTGAAGCCTTCCCAAGACTAAAAGTTTGCTAAGAAGAGAGGAGATAAGGGAGAAGTAGAAAGAGCTTTCAACAGATTTTACATAGCAGATCCTTCTGAAAATGTGAATTTGCTCATCAGCTGATGTAAGAGAAATATTTACAGTGCAGAAGATGGCAGGAATAATTAAGGTGGTCATGAATTGTTTTCTGAAATATTTTGCTGGGCAACTGGGATTTTAAAAAGGGGACAGCATGGGGGAGCCTTGATATAATCAGGCTATTGGTTTGATCACTATATGATCAGGGTATCGGTTGGATACAGGCACTGTATGATCAAGGTGTTGGTTGGATCACTGTATGATCAGGATATTGGCACCCTGGAGCTATGAGGAGACACTGCTGGATATATCCTAGAAAACTGGCACGAGCAGGGTAAATGGTGAACAGGGTCTGTTAGACAAACCATCATTCTGGTGTGAAATCCAGCCCAGGTCAAGTCTGTGTAACAGATCTGGGAGCTAACTGAAATGTAAGCACCTAGCCAGAGCCAAGGTGTTTCCTTAATGGAGGAGAAACGGGAGAGAAAGGTATTGGTGCAAAATCCAGTAAGGTCACAGAGCAGGCCTGGAAGAGGGAAATGTAGGCCAGATGAGGTGCATCAAAAATGTGCCCTGAAAACAGGACATGAAATTTTTTTTTGCCAAAAAAAATATTGGTGCCAATATTAGTGCAGGGTCTACAGTCTGGTTTGTGGTGGGAATTTGGAGGGACTCATGGTGGAAGCCAGGAGGGAGAATTGTGGGCCAGCAACCAGTGATAAGTAGAGACATCTCTGGGCAAATGTCAGAAGATGTCACTTGTGTCTGGTAAAATCCCTAAACCTGGACAATGTGAATGTGTTTGTTGTAGAAAGGATGGGCTCTCTGTCTTGGCCTCTCCAATCCTCCCCACTGCCACCAAAACAAACCATTAGTCTCTGCAAAACTCAGCTTCCAGGGAAGGCAATGGGAGTATTTCCTTTGGCCATCATTTCAGAGTTGAAAGCCAAATGCTGGAAGGAGCCCTCTGTGTCCCACTGAATAAAACATGAGCAAGGATGTCAGGTGAAAAAGGCTGGGGATGGTGTAAATATGGAAATAATCCAGCTCCTCTCTAGACAATTTCTCATGTTCTTCCCATGTGTGACTGCTTACATGCTTTGCTGGAGCAGAATCTGTGCTCATAAATTTTCTGAGAGCTTCACTGAAGCACTATCAAAGGGGGAAAAGTATTCTCTACAGAGAAAGTTAAATTCATGAGCTAAATTCATGACTTGTATAGCTTGACTGAACTCAGTGAAGTTATAACAGGGATAAATCAGTCCTTGATTTGGCAAAAAATGGGTACAATGGCCTTTTCAGTAGGAAAAAGCCTGTATTGAGCAGGCTGTGCTTCCCTCAGAGCTGAGCTGGTGACTTCAGGAGGGCTGTTCAGAGATCCTACTCCTGCTCCAACCCTGCTGCCCATCCACACCTTTCACAAATGTGAGAGATGGAGCACCTCTGGCACCAGAGACTTGATTTATACTCAGTCATGTAGGTGGCTCTGCTAAAAGATCAGTGATGCTGAAACAAGGGAGCTGCTTTCAAATAGGAGCAAAAAGCCAGACTGGGGTTTAGCTTGAAGCTGTCAAAGATACTTCAGGTGTTCATTTCCTGGACCTGCAGTCCAAAGTTGTGTACTCAGGTGAGGGGTTCTTCAGGCCAGGGGAGTGCCCTGCAGTTTTGGCAGCCCTGTCCCACTGCAGGCCCTGCCTGCAGCGTTTGGTTGCTGTTTCATGGCATGCCTTGCACAGGGATGCTCAGGGGCTCACCCTGGTTCACCCCACAGGGCACAGCTCTGAGAATTGTGTCACACTGCTGGAGTTGGCAAGGAGATGCAAAAAATGGATTTTGGGTCTTTCTGATGAAGACCTTCCCTGGCTGGCAAGGCTTCTTTGAGCTGGTTTGGTCACCTCCATCAGGAACCATCTGTGGGCAGGGCAAGGAGAGCTGCAGTCCTCCCTGTGCTACAGGGGAGAGTGGGAACAGGGCTGCCCTGTCTTGCATCCATCACCCAGCTGCATCAGCCCCTGGCTGTGAATTCTGGCAGCTCCCAAGCACAGCCAGCTTCCCTGTGCCCCCAGCCCAGCCTAGGGAGCTCTGTTTCATGAGGCTCTGTAAGCAAATTAAAAATGCATGGGGAAAGAGAAATCTAATCTGTCAGTTATGAGATGAGCAGTGTTCTCCCTTTCTGTCTTTTACACATGCACATATGTATTCTATCAGCAACTGAGGCAGAATTGTTAGTCTGTCTTTGGCTCCCAGCTACCTGTCTGCCTGCAAAATGCCTTTTGAACTGATCTCCCTGTATAAACTACCTACATAGCCCTGAGCAGGAGTAGCTATGGATGTCTGATGGGGGGAATTATAGGAATTATATATAATAATTCCTATATTATATAGCTGCAATCTCTTCTTCTTAGCAAAAGAATATGACTTGCCCTTATGGCTATAGTTTGGGGGATGCAGATTTCTGTAAAAATCCCCTCCCAAGTGGAAAGGTTGTTCCAATAATCATTGCTTGGTAGTTACTGGGGCTGGTATGTCCTTGATGAGTTCATGTACTTCTGGTTAGTATTATTGCTCAGAAAATATCATTCTAGACACACAGCTGGGCTCCAGAAAGAATCACACTTTCCTTTGAAGCTGTGAAAGTCAATCCTAAGAGAAAGTCTGGCACTTAAAACCTATTGAGGGTATTTTAGTGGGGCAGCTGCCTTTATTTCTTCCAGGTTTTGTCAGATCCTGGCAAAGCAGAGGACTGTCAAATGAGAAAAGCCCAAAGTCTGTTCCTATTCAGAGGCATTAATAAGCAGGAGGGACAGGGAATTGCTAAGTAAAAAGCAGTCTTGAACTTTTCCTGCAGCCTGTACCCAGGTGAGAATATAGGAATAGGTTGTTTAGGGTGGCTTGTCCTGACTGTTGATAGTGGGTTTGTAGGATAAAAAGCCAATGATCTACACTTTGGACCTGTAGCTGCTATTATGTCTGTGTTGAAAAGTTCCCCAGGGAATAATACAGTGATACTTGTTATGCATTAACATTACCTGAGTTTTTCCTCAACAGTCTCTCTCCAGCATAAGTTGCTGGCACTTGAACATTATCTTTTTTGTCGCTGTTGAAACTAAAAAGGGTCTTGAAGGGTCTTTTAGTGACAAGCAAAATAAATATTACAGACACCTGATTGCTCCTCACTGTTCTCATAGTCTGTGTTTTCAGGAATGGTTGTAATTGCTCAGATGAGTCTGTCAAGAAATGATAGATTGGATGTAGGGGGTGCCTCCTTTGCAAAGCTGATTTTGCAGGATGTGAGAGATGGCTTCTGAGGTTAGTATATTCAACTTTATGGGAAAATTCCTTCTTTTTGGGGTAAATTTGTTCTTCCACAAGTGTAAATTCAGTGCAGCAGAAAAATCTTCAAGTACTCAGCTAGGAGTCACTGACAGCTTCTCTATGAATTAAAGAGAAACATATTGAAAGTCCTGAGCTGCTACTTTCATTTCCTTTTCCTTTTACTATAGCCCCCAGGCTTCCAGGATTGTGGGTTAAGTCCTGTTAAATAATTCCTTAGAGAACTTCTACAGAATTCCCTAGAAGTCATCAAACAGCGTAACAGTTTGGGCAGGTATGGAAAAATGAGGTGATATTTGCAGCTTAGCTGAAAACTGCTGGTTATGTCAGCTAAGAAAGTCAAAGGCAGAATGGAGTGTGCTGTCTGTCATCAGTGCACTGTTCTAATAGAGAAATCCTGTATTTTTGTTTTTAGTGCTGTTTGCTTTGTATGACAAAGGATTCAGTTTGTATAAACAGAACTAATCCAGACTGGTAGGCGAGGAGCATCCAAGTGTTTGCTGTGCTGGAGGTTCTGAAGTGCTGGGTCACTCCTTTCAGTGTCAGGTGAGAGAGGGGCAGGGAATGCTGAGCAGCCAGGCTGCTGTTCTTAAAACAAGCAGGGGCCGGCTGACTTTGATGCATCTTTCAGTGCCCTCTGATCCTGTGCAGCTCCATAAGATTTTTAGAAACACCTGCAGTCTGACCAGGATGCTGCTTTCATTTACAGCATTTCATTTTCCTCCATTGCATAGCCAGGGGAGTTTGCAAACAGCCCCAGTTCCCACCTACAGCACTGAGCAGTTTTCCAGGAGGATGTGATTATTGCTCCTTGCTTTGTTTGCCCCCATGGGCTGCACCAGTTTTCTCCTGAGAGCTTTAAACCAAACCCTGCCTTTAGCAGCATGGCAGGGCAGCCTGCAGGGATGTCCCTGTGCCATCTCCTCTCTGGTGGCTGGCAGGGGAGGGGTTAAGCCCTGTCCTCCTTTCTGCTGTGCTGGCTGGAGTCACTGCCATCCCATCTGGCCCAGGCTGGCCCCAGCTCTTCCCGGCGTCCTCTGGGGAAGGCACCACAATATCCAGGAATTGTAACAATCCTAAACAGATTGGGGGCCACATATGGATGGAAATGATTAGATTATAAGGAATCCAATCACATTTGCTGCCCTAGCTGTGTGTTTTTAGGCATTTGGGATCAGGCTTTTTGCTCAATTACAAATATTTTACATGCAGCATAGATAAAGTCATTATGTTTGTCTTTCCATCTTGTCCCCAGGGGAACAGTATTGATTTTAATGTTTGATTGGAGGAATCTGATGAATAAAATCTGCCACTTTTGTCATAAATCATCATTCTGTTCATGATAATCAGACTGCAGAGAAGGAACACTGAACATGATCATACTTAGGTCTATTTGAGGGGAAATGTACTCTCCTTTTTTCTGCCTTTACTCCTGTTTGGGTTTTTTTCTGTTCAATCAAAAATATGGATATTTCATGGCAGGCCTTAGCAGTAAGAGTTAATTTCTGTGAAACAATTTTTTATTTAGCCATGTCCTCAGCTGCATGGAAGGCACCTTCACACCCACATGGGCACCTCCAGGCCAGTCTGTTTCCTGTTCTTTGCTCTCATTACTTGTGCTCCTCCATGGCTCCAGCTTCTGGGAATGCTGTGCTTGCCCCAGCTGCCCCTCAGCTCACCTGGCTCCTTTTCCTGCCTGGCTGTCACCTGCTCCTTTCTGAGCTTTGCATGGAGTTGGCAAATGCCCACACCAAGGGGCGGGAATACAGGTCCTCCCCAACTTGTAGAGAGCCTTGCAGAACAACCAAGGCAGCTTTTTGTGCAAAGGGAACCTTAAAAGATCACCAAACAGCAGAAGAACCCCAGGGGAATCCTCATAGTGGAAAAAGGGAGCTAGCTGGTCTGGTTCTGCTTGCTTGCCTTCCCATAAACCAAAAGTCTTGCTAATTCTTATTCTGATGTCCTGAAGCACCCCCTGAAGGCAGCGGCCTACCAGGCCTGTGGCAAGTTGGGAATGCTCTCCTAGGACAGCCCAAAAAGCTCAGAGAGCTTTATCTGGCCCCTGACACTGGCCTGCACCAGGAATCTGAGCAGGAGGTTTTCCTATGGCGTGGTAGCACACCTGAGACCAGTGATGAACAGCAGTGGCTGCAGCCATCTCATGCTTCAGGGCCTCTGTGAAAATCACAATGTTGATTTAAAAAAAAAAAAATTAAAAAATTACTGCTTTAAATTTACAAGCTACTTTATAGACTCATTAATTTTTCATGGGGGAAGGATAAATGAGTGGCTGGGGAGGAGGTCAGAATATGTTATTTACACTTAATTTATAAATTATGAACCTGAAAGCTGACACTTTATGGTGCTTGTATCATTTCATAATGAAATGGAATGAATCTCTCTGCCTCTGTGCTGGCTCTGGCATAACATGAACATTTATGCTTGTGGGCAGCTCGTAGCAGCAGTGACTGAGCACAGCTCAGCCCTTTGGTGGAAGAGGGATTCCCTTGGCATTCTCCTGGTGCTCCCTCTCTCCTGTGGCAGGCGTTTGACCCTCAGATGGTGCAGATTGCATGTTTTCCATCAGAGTCCCAGCACAGCCTGGATAGCAAAGGTGACTCTGTCTGACTCCAGGGCCATGTGGTTCCATCTCCACCCCATGGAAAGACCCCACTAAATCATCCCCATGAGGCCTCTGCAGCTCAAAGGGACAATGAGGATGGCTCCAGTGGGACATTCTGAGCTGTCCAGGGCAGGGGTAAGAGAGATTGTCCTTTCTGTGCCCCTGCTGTACTCAAGTGACCCCCAGTCCCCATGGCCAAGGTCCCCTGAGAGGAGGGGATGGCACTGCAAGGGCAGGACCACAGAGGATTTGGGGAGCCCCAAATGATGACCCTTCACATGATGCTTCCTGGGGCTGGGTTTGCACTGAAGCAGAGCTCTGTGTGTGCAGAGAAGCTCAGGAGGACTCACTCAGTGCCCTCCCTTTGCTGACACAGCTACTCGTGTGTCACGCTGGGTTTGTGTAAAAATACTGTCCCTGACATTGGTGGTGTCCAGCTTTTCAGACTTATTCCTAACAGTGGCCTCATTTATCTTACCACTTGGCCAGTGGCTGTTTTTGCTGAGACTCTTCTTCATCTTTCAGAGTGAAATTAAATTTTTGCCACCTTCCCAGGGAGCTGCTTGGAGTAGGAGTCGGGAGCTGGATTTGGTGATCCTTGTGAATCTCTTCCTCTTGATGCTATCCTGGTGTTCTGAGGCTGCCTCAGCACACAGTGGTGTGAGAAGCCTGTCCCAAAATTCATGTCCTGCACTGGCAGCCCTTGGCTTCTTGCTCCAATGCCCAGTTTCCTCTTGGGGGTTCAGGAAATTTAATGCCAAACCATTTCAGGAAGAAGTTTCCTTAAAAGTTTGAAGAGGAATTTGTCTAAGAGGAGTGATCATCAGAAATCCTTGAGCTTTCCTCCTGTACCTGTGAATTTAGTTTGGTGCCTTGTTCCTTCCATGCATGGAACTGTTCTTGGCTTGGGTCAGACTTGATTCTAATTTATGTCTGTCTAATATTAGAATGGATACCAAGAATAAGGTACCTAACATTGTGACATTGCCGGAGTGTTGGCATCTGTAAGCACATCTGGAATATGAGTCAATTGACATTCAGTTGTGTTTTCTTTGAGCAATGATGAGAGATTTCTTGTTGCTGGATTTCACCAGTCATAAAAGAGCTTATCCATAAGCATGGCTTACCCTGGGCCATAGGAAGCAAACCCATTTTTGACATTCCCTGCATCTTTCATGTGGAGGGCTGTTGGTGTTTATGTGCTTTTTGTCCTCCAGGCTGTTGGGATCTTATTTTTGTGTTACAGCTCAGGGTGAGAGAGGATCTGGGAGCTGTGTCTGACCATTCCACATGGGGTAAAATCAGATTTCATTGCTCTGAAGGCACAGGATTTGAGATCAGGCTGATGGTGGGATGTTCCTGTCACAGGAGGGGCTCCTCTGTGCAAGCTAACATGGAATTCAGCTGGAGAAAAAAGGCATCATTCCAAGATGTGCTGGTCCATAGGGTAAGTAGCAGGCAATCTCTGAGCCTGTGGAGGGGACAAAGGAGCAGAGCTTCAGGAGGTGTTTAATTTTCCAAGCAGATGTTGCACTAGGAGGAGCCAGGGTCATAAGGCAGGCTCAGGACATGTCTCTCCTCAGGAGCAGCTCTCTGCTTCTCTTCCAATTCATTCAGGCTTGGAACAAAAATGCTGCTCCAGATGGCAGGGGCAGCACTCCCTGTGACATGGAGAGGGGCTGCTCTCTGTGGGCCTGGGGATGAGGGGGTGAGAAGGGAGCCAGGAGGTCAGGCAGAGGAGGGAGTGGGAGCAGCCACACCATTTTAGCTCCAGGTCACTGCCTCCAAAGGCTGGGGGGAATTCGGACAGCCAGGCTCTCTTGGCTGGAACAACACACACAACTGTGTGATCTGTTCTGTTGTTTCCATAACTTGGCGTTACAAAGGCCAAAGAATAAAAATGTGTCCCCCTCTCACCTGGCTTCTGGGGTGAGCTTGTTGGGCATATGGCATCCCAGATTTATAGTTCTGATTTGTGGTAATAAATCCCCTTTTCCCAGGGGATGACAGGAAGGGTCAGAGGAGTAGAATTAGCAACTGCTGGGAAAGCAGTGATCAATGTCCACTCTGGGAGCAAACATTGCTGACCAAAACTGCTCCCAGCAGGATTGTCAGGGAAGCCACAGCCAGTTCCTAGAGGAATTGATTTCTTCATAATCATCTTTAATGAGCATCTTTATCATGCTAGCTGAGGGATTGCACTGCTTCCAGCAGGGAAGTTCTGCTAACAGATTAAAAATGTTTTTTCACTTTTTTATGCACCTGACTTATCTCATGGAGTGGAAGAAAATCTGACAATGCATCTTGGCTCTGAGAAAAATGCTAAAAGCAAGTTAGAGGAGAAAGGTGGGGAAATAAAAGTGGATTTTCTCAAAGGATCTACTTGGAAATACAAAGGAGGCTGTCAGTGAAATGCATTCAAGGGATAATGTCTCTCTGCCATCATATTTCAAGTGCAAGACCACAAGGAAATGAAATTCACCTTCACTCTCCAACATGCCAACCTGATCCAGCCATGGATGGAAGCAAGGCCAGGGAATGCTTGCTGCAGCCATATGAAGACATGAAAACCAGCAGGCTAAATGGTCAAGACAAATGAGCTGTTATTTGGGCCAAGCTGGCTTTGTTCCTGCCTTTCAGGAGCCCACACACGAGCTCTCTGAACCTGGGAGCAGATGATCAGGTTAGCTCCACTGTGCTCTTATGAACCAATTCAGCAAAGTATTTTCAAAGTGCTGTTGGGTTTTTTTAATATAAATGTCACACCTTTACAGAGAGACCCCATTTTCCTTTCTTCCCAACAACAGTAAAAGTGCTGGAGGGCCTCAATCTGCAAGTGCTGCTCATGAATTATTAACAAGGCTTCTCCTGCCAGGGAAGTGATGCACAGGGTGAGTAGTTATGGAGCTGAGCCTTTGGCCCAGGGAGCCCATTCTGCCTTAGAAAGGTGCTTAGAATGTGCTGGTAATTGCACATTTTAAAAAGCCAATTAAAAAATGATTAGTGCCCCAAACAGCACAGCCTGACCAGAGGTGGGCCCCTCACCTGTGAGGCAGAACCCCTCACTACACACATTTTCATCATCTCTATGTAGCTGCTGAACTCACAAGAGGGGCTGAGAAATCTGGCAGTCTGACCACATATTTTCCACTTCTGAAAATGAAACGTGTGTGACCGTTTCTCCGAGCTGCCTTGAGAGTATCCTACCTATTAACTTTGCACATAAGAGATTTCCCTGAGATTTTCCACTTCTCTGAAAACCCTTTCCCACGTTGGCAGCTCCCACAGGATGATCTGAGGCTGCAGCTCCCTTCATTATTTGGAAAGCCTGAGGGGGAGGTAAGTCAGTACTGCTATGCAGGGAGAGCACAGGTGCAGATTATATTAATGCTCAGGGAAAGAGATGGCTTTGATACCTCAGTGAAAAACCTGCTCCCTCTCAGCTCCCCAGCTGTAAGACTGCACTTTTTGGGGATAAGGAGTGGCTCAGTAGTTGTGACTTCTCTCCCTGACTGTTCCTGCTAGCAAGCAGCCTGCACTCCACTGCCATGCCCATACTCCTTCCAGCCTAACAGCCAGGGAAAAGGCTGGAAGCTGCTCTTTGCTTGTAGGAAAAGCTGAATATCAAATGTGGCTTGCAAGACAGGAGAGCCCTCTTTGAAAGGAGAGGATAAAGCTCTCCTTCCTCCTGGAGGTGCTCTGTAAAGTCATCAGCTCCTGCCAAGCTGCTGTGGGTGCAGAGCTCAGTTTGTGTCAGGCTCTTGTGAGGGATGTGCACTCATTTTATTGCACGAGCATCAGTGTACACCAGTATTTAAATATGCAGGTGCAAAGGCTTCAAGCTGTGCATGACTTTAAAGTCCTGTCACAGAGGTCTTCTGTCCAATTTAGAAGTATTTTGGCCTCTTTTGCTGATCCTATTTGATAGAGAGTCTGCTTTCTCCTCGATGCCTTTCTTAGGCTTCTCCTTCCAAGGGCAACAGGGTATGAAAACTGGGATGGCATGGTATTAGCTGGCCAAAACAGACAAGACAAGTACTTTGGTTGCATTTCCTTTGAGCCCTGCCTCTTGCTTTTCCATTTTCCTTTTTTCTCTACATATATCCACCTCTATTAATCTAATTTTATTTTCCTTCTATTTCTAATTTTGTCTCTTCTAGTCAGGCAATTTATACTTCTGGGCTGGTGTTTGTCTTTGGTCTGCCCTTTTTGTTCAGTGAGAAATACAATACTTTTACCTCCTACTAAACCCCGTGTCGGGAAGATTTAAGAAATATTTACAAACCCTGGCAAAACTGCAAACTGTTCTAGGTGCCAAAAATTAAAACAACTGAATAACCATCTGGAAATAATAACAATCGTTTCAAACTTTTAATATTTATAGCATGGCTGAAGCTGCTTATATACTAAAATACCAATTTCTGAACTATATGTAGAGAGGTTACTGCAGTTTGTCAGTTTGTGCTGCCCTTGAAATTTCTGCCATCCAGCATATTTTAAAAAGCCAATTGATGATGCCCTGTGTGGTGACAATACCTCTATTTCTGTCTGTCACTAATGGGCCGCCTGTGAGAGGTGGGATATCAGCTTCTCAGTTGCACTGTGGTATATCTGGTTTCCTCAGGCTGGATTGGGTCTGTGCCTTTGACCTTGGGAGCCCTGAGGCAGCAGCTTTCCCTCGCTGCTGCTCTGGCAGGAGGTGGCACAGTGAGCCCTGCCTCTAACACTGATGGGGTTAACAATGGGGTTTGAAGGCACACGGCAGTGAGGGTGTGACTGACAGACAGACAGATCCTGGCTGTGACACTGGCCTGAAGCAGCTCAAGGGATCTGGGGACAAGGCCCAAGCTTTGGTGACTTGGTGAGCCCACAAAAAGGACCTTCAATATTTTCTGTGGAGTATGCCTTTGTATTTAACACGCACTTAGAGAACTGCAGCATCAAATAAAGACTGATCAGATCTGTTCAAGGCTTGCCTTGAATGACTTTTTTACTCAGTGCCATGCATGTGCAGGCACAACCCTTTCCCCTCTCCCATGGACAGAGCCATTCCCAGTGTGAGCACTTCCAGCAGGATTATTTGCAGCAGGATCATCCCCTCAGCTCCCAGCACAGCTTTCCAAGCGCCTCCCTTGTGTGACAGTGGGACATGCAGTGTGTTGATGTGAGTGCAGGTGGTGGGGACTTCTCTCAGAGGTACTCCAGGCATGGAGGTACTCCCCATGAGAAGTCCCTGTGATCTGTGTGGCCATTCTCTGCCAGCTCTTTGAACTAAAGCAGCTTTTTAAGCTAAAACATAAAGCACTTAGGCTCTTTGAACACTGGCAGTACTACTTGGTGACAAATTTGGTGCTTTCCCTACTGGCCTGACATTCGAAAGATTTTAGCCTGCATTCCTGCCTCACCTGCTGTGTCTCTGTGTTTTAGAAAGAAGAGATTCCCCCTCTGCAGAGTTGCTGCTATCCAAAGGACAAAACAGCAGCCAGCAGGACTCTTGCCTTCTCTGTCCCAGGTATGAGGAGAGAGGGAACCTTTCTTAATGGAAATTTAATTTGTCATATGTGATTTTGCAAACTGATGAACAGACTTATTTATAATGCTGTAAAGGAGCTGTGCTGGGGATGGTGGTACAAGAATAAATTTAGTAGGATGAAATAATGGTACTTGCAGTTTAAACAGAGATCTCAGCCCTAAAAAAAGGCAGAGCATATAATGTAACATGTAATTCTGTACTAAGGGGTTTGGGGAGGAATTTCTCATACTTTTGTGTCCAACCATAGAGCCTTTGGGAAGCATTCTCTTTGCTACACTGAGGAGAAAGAATTCCACTCTGTAAGCAGGGATGAGAGCTTGCACAGTTGATGACTCCACTGGTGTCACAGAGTGGACATGAATGAGAGCTCAGGCTGCCTGTGTCCCTCATCAGTTGGTCTGGAGGCTTTACCTGTGTGACTGAGCTCCTCTTGCACTGCAGTCAGGTCTGTTTGCAGACCATGGCCCTCTTGTCCTTCCTCTCCTGGATGGGAGCAGGATGGGGATCCAGACTGTGAGCTGAGCTCCTCTGTGGGCAGGCACAGCTGGGAAAAGCTGAGCCACTGATCTGCTCTTCAGGAGAGGGAGGATCAAGTAGGAGGCAAGAGTGCTTCCTTAAGGCTTTGTGGAATGAATGGTAATCACTTGATCTGCTGCTGCCTGTGGTCTGTCTCAGGACATTTATCAGTGTTATCTGAGAAGGACTGGTGGGCAGGTTTGTACAGCACAGCTTGATGTTGAGAGTCCATTAGATTTTCATCATTTATTCTCTTTATTGATTCACTGTTACACTACACTGCTGCTTCTCCGAAGTCAGGTAGTGCCCTAAGAAAAAATAGTTCCTCAATTTCCTGACCTCCACTGAAGTCCTAAATTTCTGTGCTGGGTTTCAGGTCCTCAGCTCTTTAATATTTTTTCTGACATCAGGTAAGCATCTTGATCACAGATCTCTATTTTGAACATGCCTGAGTGCACATTGCACTGCAAGTCTTAAATTCAGGCCTTGGGTTCCCAATACTTCATTCTTCCCTCCCATTCACTTTCTTCTTCACTTCTCTGGGTGAGAGATCTCTGTTATTTCTGTTCTCCCAATGCACCTCTCACTCCAGTCAGGTGTTTTTGATAAGGATAGCAACAAATGCCCATCAGCACAGTCAGAGGCCGTGCAGAACCTGCTGCCATGTGGGAAAAGGGCACAAGGAGGTTATTGCAAACTGGATGGAAGCACCTTGAGGACTCTGAAAGGATCACCTTGTCTAAACAGTTTTGAAAGAAGTTTTTAGACAGTGAGGCTATGCAGACTCACTGCATTGAGTAAACCCTAAGCAAGCACACTGCTTGCACCCTGTGTGGAGGTGCAGCCACTCTCCAGAGCAGTTTGCTCCTGCAGCCCAGAGGAAGGGTGGGAGCAGTCTTGCTGCATCTGGTGCCATTGTATTTGTCATGCTTTCTGTGCAGTGTCTGCTGTGGGGGTGGATATGGGATGTCTATCTGCAGAGCTGCCAATCAATAGCTTTCAGTGATAATCACCAAATTTTTAGGCTGAAGAACAATCACAGTGCACCAGGAGATAAGGTCAGGGAGTTAGCTTGGTGTGTTGTGCTGTTATCTCTCTATCCATGCTGTTCCAAGATTCAGACACAAAGTCTCTGCAGAGTTCACTTGTCTTTCTGCTGGATACCTAACTGCTAAGTTTTGTGGGGGAACTAATCCTTGCCAGTCCCACTAATGGCCCTGATGAGCCTCAGGGTGATGGGCTCACCCACAGCCCCTGCCATGCCCAGGTGCTCTCTTCAGGCTCAGACTTGGGCTGGCACTTCTGGCCAAGGTGCTGGTGCTGAAATGCTGGTCTCTGGCTCCTTTGTGCTTGTGCCTGGATGTTTGGGTTTCTGCACTCCACAAGGTGAATTTTGCTCTGCTTTGTCTCAGTGCTGCCAGGAATGCTTGTGCAGCAGCACCAGGTTTGCAGAAGCAGCAACTTTGTGTTTGCAGGCAGCCAGGCACTGTCCAGGAGTGCTGCATGCCACTTTGGAGAGCTGTTGACATGGAGCCTGGAAAGATGAGGCTCTATAATGTCCTCATTGTACCCAAATCTCACCAGCTGTAGTGCGCTTTTGGTCTGACTCCTTAAAGGTAAAGAGAAATTGGATTGTGCTCCTGTGGATTCACAACTTCTTATTGCTGGCTGCATATTATCTGGCAGACTGCTGGGTCCCAGTTTGACAGCTGAGGAAAAAGAAGAATTTAACCATTCTTTAAATGAAGCAAGAAAAAAAAAATCTAATTTTATATAAACTCTCACAATACAACTGTGCAGGGCTCCCTTTCAGCTCAGATGTGGAAAATGTGTCCACATGCAAATGTCTGGAAATAGCTGAGACACCTATTGTGCACCTGTCTTTACAGCTAATTCCTGCAAGTCTTTCTGTTCATCAGCATCCTTGTGAGCCAGCCCAGCAGGTGTGCGAGTGCTGCTTGTTTTCCTGTCACCAGAACTTGGCACAAACACACAGAGTGGTCAGGCAGAACTGCCATGGAGTGTCAGTGTCCCTGTCAGGCTGTCACAGCACACCAATAACAGGCACAGGGAGCAGGCAGGCCCACTGACCTTGGCAGGCTGCTTTCCCCAAAGGCCTGGGGCCAGCCCCTGCTCTCAGACACTCACCATTTCCAGTGGGATCGACTGGGAAAAGCAGCAGTGAGCAGGGGTTCCAGGAGCAGATGCACTGCTATGGTCAGAGCAAAGCAGCAGTTCAGTTTGATATCCAGCTTGCCAAATTAGCTCAGCTGAAAGTGATTTTGCAGCAACTGTGCACAAACTCAGCAGGCAGTGGTCCTGGAGGTGAATTTGAATTACTTGATAAGTGCTCAGCAAGTCTCTGTCTGCCTTTTATGTTTTAGGGAATCTTATTCCTAAATTGCCTCACTCTGTATGCTTCTTATTCTGGTTATGTACTTTGTAATTGGGAGTGAAGGGCCAGAGTCTTGGCTCTTAACTGGAGACAGATTTTGGTTGCAGCCTTTGAAATTTTCTCCAAGTGGGATAGTGTTCCTCCATGGAGCTATTAATATTGTTTGGAAGGGAGGAAAATACTGCCCCATATCAGCTGTGAATGTAATAACACCTCTAATTAGGGACCAGGTTCTTAAGTTATTTTCTCCTTCCTTTTAGGTTTGTTCATTCAGGTCGAGGATTTCTTCTATAAGCTTGTCATTGTTCTTTCAAAAAAATGTTTTAAAGTAAAAAATATCAGTCACACTTGAATATCTGCAGTTTAAATGCCACAGAGATGGATATATTCTTGTTAAAAATCTTTGTGCATTCATCCCTCATGAGATCTAATGTCACGTGGTCTATTTGAATCATCCCAAACAACCAAATTGGTTTAATCAGTAAAAAATTGCATAATTATCCAGTGTGGTTTGTAAGGGTAAAGGGTAAATGCTTGAAAGAGGCTCCTGTGAAGCCTGTGGTGAGGAAGGGTAGGAGAGGATGAGTGTGCTGGGTGGAGAGCCTGGACTCCCTGAGCCCCTGTATGGAGGTGGGAGCAGGCTGCTGAAGCAGGGAATGTTTTATTTACTGTGCTGTGCTGTGCATCACACTGAGCATTTTGCTTCCTTTCAATTGCCTTCTGCAGCAAGTCAGATGTGATGCAAATGATTAATTAGCTTCAAGTGATATCACTTGGCCTGGCTTTGTCCTGGGTGGCCCATGCAGCTGTGTCATGGTGCCTCCTCAGGGAGCCTTGATTTCCAAACCAAGTTCAGGCAGGATGCAGAAAGTATGATTCAGGATGGGCCAAGAAAAACAATCGAGGGAGGTGAGGTATTCATGCCAAAAAGCAGCCTTCCCACAGGCTTGAAGGAGTGAGGCTGCCCTGCCTGGCCCTTCCCCTGTGAGCAAGAGAGGAACGTGCTGGGAGAGCCTAGAAACTGGAGTTGAAAGTGTCTCTGCCCTTTTTTTAAGCACTGAGCCCCACTCTGAGCTAAAGGTGAGCAGAAAGCTGCCAGGGTAGTCAGGCTGTGCAGTTCCATCCCACACTTGGTTCAGTGTCTGGTTTGGTGCCTCTGGTGCATCCTGACAGCCTTCCCTCCCCTCACTGCACTGGCCACTTCTTCTAGACCCAGCCTGTTGGAAGGGCCAAGGGGATTAAAAGGAAAGCCCTGTAGTTCCTTCAGAGCCTGGCAGCAGCTGGCTCTGCACCCCTGAGAGCCATGAAATGGTGCACTAAGTCTGCCCCAAGCCTTGAGCACTAATTATTCCCTTTCCCCAGTGACAGCATTGTGCCCATTTCCCGAAAGCTGCTTAGGGCCAGGAGTGCCAGAGGGCTCAGGCTCTGCTCTTGCACAGGCCCTTGAGCACCCAGGGCTGCTGCCAGGGGGTTTGGGCAGCAGCACAGGGAACCAGGGGCAGAGAAAGCTGGAAGTGTGGGAAGCTGCTCCCAGATGTGGCAATTAGGGATTTGGGGAAGGGCAGGCAGAGATCTCTTTTTCTCTGTCAGTCCTGTGTTGCCCCTTCCTGTAGGATGGATGGACAGCAAAGCATTTTGAAGGGTCTTGCCCTGTGCCCTCCCTGTGGGGTGGCAGTGCAGCTCCTTCAGGGGGTGGGGTACCCAAAGGCTGCCCCAAATGCACAGAAATGAGCATGGGCAGGTCCAGCTCCACTGGAACCCTGGGTCTCACTTCTCTGAGGCTTTCATTAGGACATGGAGACATTGCAGTCTGCACTGCACTGGGCAGGGCAGCAGTCACAGGAGGATAGAAAAGAGATTTTTTTTACATGTGGCACTGGTATCATCCTGTTTCTCTACCAAACACAAAGCTCTCCTGAGCCCTGCTGTGCTAATTTGGTTTTTAATTCACTGTATCAGCTTGGTTGCAGACAGACTAGAGAACAGTTCGGGCCTTTTTGAATTCCTCAGATTTTCTAGTCAGAGGAAGCTCGTACCTGAGCCATTGTTACCTCCTGTATTCCACTCATTAATCTGTGTGGATGATCTGCATCTCATCCACACAGATGAATTCCTGTGGGGCTCTCTTCCTCCCTCTTTGGGGCTCACAGCTGTCCCCATGTCCCTGCTGTGAGCAGGTCTCCATGGGGGTTTCAGCTCCAGCAGTATATTTATGAATAAAAAAGTCAAAATACAAGTGAGAGATGGGGCTCATTCTCCCAAAATGCTGTAAGGAATTTGCTGAAGCTGTGTGCCCCTGGGGCCAGGCAGGGACCTGTGTCCCCAGATCCACGTGCTGATGGCATGCATGTCACCTGCCAGCCCTGTGCTCACACATGAGCTGCAGTGAAATGTGGTGTGTTCATGGCCAATCTGGGAGCCCCAAGGGATGTGCTGCATCTGAAGATCCCTCATGAATCCCTTGCCTGGTGCTGATGGGAGCACAGCAACCATGAATGAACAAATGTTCCCTCTCCAGGAGAAATTGGGTTCCTCAATGGAGATGCAAGGCAAGTCCTCCAAGCTTCTCAATGTTTAAAACAAAATCTGCCTGCTTGTTAGCTGTGATTTGTAGGTTTTCCTTGGGTCCTGCAAATGGAATGGATCCAGCAGGTTAAGCCCAGATGAGCTGCTGCTGTTCAGCTGGATGATATTAGGAGTTAATCCCTGTGCGTGGTCCTGTGTTCTGTAATACCTCTCAAGCCTGATGATTGCAGCTGCATTTTAAAAGCTTTGTTTTTTAAAGATAATCTGGTGGAAGCGTGAAACTGGTGGAAATAAATATTCCCTTCTTCCCATAGAAAAGACACAGTATTTGTTTCCATATTTCAACTTTTCTTTCAACTGGCTTGCAAAACAAATGCAAGATTGACTTGAGCCTTCCAGTGATGACTTGTAAAATTCAAATCTGTGATGGTGATGCAACTGGTAGTGGTTCCCACAACTGCTACAAGTAATTAGAGGTCTCCTTCACATATCTAATGACCATTTTGTTTCGTGGCCACTCAATGACTCTTTTGTTCCCTGTGGCTTGTCTTTGTGCTGCTGGCAGTGAGCAAGGCTGGTTTCTGGGAGCCCATGAGCTGCTAGGTGTTTTACAGAGCTCATCAACCAGGTAGTTTTGTTGCCTTCTGGCTGTGAGGTAATTAAATGTACATATAACAAATCTACCCTGCAGACTGAAACTCCAAGCATGTGCTTGGTTGACCCAGGGGTCCCACAAGGGTTATTTATTCAATTCCCCTGATAACAGAAGGTTTTGGGGATTTGCTGCTGATGGGAAATCCTTGCACCAGGGTTCTGAGCCATCTACCAAACAGCTGATCCACCCACCCTGGCTAACCTCCTTGTTTCCATCTGTGTCACAGGACTCAGAGGGTGGAAAGCAACAGGAAAATAACAGACTTGCTCTCTTTGAAGAGTTGTGGGAACACTGCAATGCCCTGAGTGTTTGCAACATGCCTCTGAGCTAAATATCAATTAAAGTAAGCTTACTTTTGAAAGGAAGCCAAAGGGTTGCTAACTCTGGCTTCCTTTGCAATTCTCATGATTTTTATTTACGGCTTCTGTGTTTTTTAAAAAAAAGATAAAAGAGACAGAGAGAATTCCATATGGTTGCAGAGAAACATGATCTGAGCAAATCCTAATAACTGCAAAGTCAGAAAGCAGAGTAAGGGGTTTAGTATAGGTAAGCAGGCCTGTCTTTGAAGGTCTGAGCTAAAATGCAAAAGTCTCTAGAACACTGTGGCCTTGGTGTGGTCTGTCAGGAGCTGTGAGGATACTAAGGAGCTCTCTCTCCTCCCTATCAGTATTTATCAGTATTTATCAGTAGATAAATTAGATTTAACAGTCTCAGCTGTTACTCTGAGCTCTTTGTGGGCCCATGCTGTGTGTGAAGGGTTGAATTCTGCATGCACAAGGCAGTGGGGCTGGGTTCCAGATCTCTGTGCTCTGTCAGTCACTCCAGCAATTCTGAGGTCCTGGCTTTCAGTTTTGGAGTCCTTAGGGTTACCAGTGCCAGGAATGAAGAAGAAAGTAACAGAAATGGTGTTTGGAAGGGGAGTGACAGAGGAGAAACAGATGGGAGGGGGGAAATCACCTTATTCCTATGTCATTCATATGTTTCAATTGGTATTTTTTTCATGTGTTTCCTTGATTCTTTTTCCACTCCTTCCTCTGCTCTCCTTTTCTTCTTCTCCTCACCTGCTTAGGTTCAAATATTTGATAGAAAACATTTGTTCCTACTTTTTATCTGCAGAAATGCATAGAGGAGGTTTGAGTTTAAGGCACCCCTGGTCCAGGTTGGAATTTGTGCAACTAGAATAGATTACCAGCATGGAAATTTGGCCAAGAATATTTTGGCTCTTCTGCTGCAAGGGAATAGTTGCTCTTAGAGTTCATGAATTTGACTTGACTGGGCCAAATGGGAGGAAATTGGTGCTAAACATGTGATTTTGGTGTTGATTTTTTAAATTGGAATAGCTGTAACCAGAATCCAGTCCCCAGCACCTCCCTGGGTGGCTGTGGAAGAGCCTTTAGGGAGTGAATGAGTTGCTGAAAGGTCCCTGCTGCTGAGCTTTGCCAAACTTGGAGCTCCAGGAGGTGCTGCTGCCTGCTGAGCACTCAGCACAGCAGCTCTTGGTGTCACACTTGAGCACAGGGGACATCTCCAGAGATTTCACCTGCAGGAGGTGACTTCCCATCCCTGGGGCTCAGGGAACACACCTGGGAATGAAAGGCATTGCTCTGAGCAGGAGAGAAGCGCATCTGGAAAAGGAAGCAGAACTTTCTGCCAGCCCAATTTATCCAAATGATGTGTTTGTTATTTAACAGGAGGGGATCTTCACTGGAAGATTTAGTGAAAAATTATTTCAGCATGCTGTGCCAGGGGAAGGTGTCAGTAATGAAGCTTTTGAGCTTTTGCTGGCCATATGTGTGGCTTCTCTTGTGCTGTGAGGTGAGGACTCTCCACTGCAATATTTCCACAAGGGAGGAAAAGAATAAACTTAGGCAATCAAAGCAGTAACAGTGGCAGTTCAGGTATACTCTGTGTATTTTTAATAATGTGACAAAGCAAGAGTGATGTAAAGGTTCAGAGCTGTAAGTCTGACTTCAGCCACCTTTTGTTTTGCCTGAAGGAGTAGTTGAATATTTTTTTTAACCATATCCTGGGGTCCATCAGGAGGTCAAAGGAGGGATTGTCCTGCTCCGCTCTGTGATGGTCTCACCTCAAGAGCTGGGCACAGTTTTGAGCACAACAACATAAGAAGGGCATAAAGCTGTTAGAGAGTGTCCAAGGGAGGGCATGAGGATGAGGAAGGAAGCCTATGTGTGAGGGGAGGCTGAGGTGCCTTGGTCAGTTCAGCCTGGAGAGGAGGAGGCTGAGGACAGACCTCACTGCAGTCACAGCTTCCTCCTGAGGGTCAGAGGAGGGGCAGGCCCTGATCTCTGCTCTGTGTGACACTGACAGGAGCCAGGGGAACAGCCTGGAGTTGTGCCAGGGCAGGTTGAGGCTGGATATCAGGAAAAGGTTCTTCATCCACAGGGTGGCTGGGCAGGGGAACAGGCTCCCCAGGGCAGGGGTCACAGCTCCAAGGCTGACAGAGCTCAGGAAGTGTTTGGACAACACTCTCAGACACCTGGTGTGACCCTTGGCATTGTCCTGTGATCCTTGAAGGTCCTTTCCAGCTCAGCTTATTCAGTGATTCTGCAACCTTGGCTGAATAATGGCTACTTCAAAGGAAATTGTGATCCTCTAATTTGCTGAACTGCAAGTACACCACTGAAACAGTGGCCAAAGGCATATTTTGCTTGTGATCTCAAAAAAAGTCTGTTGCCAAAACCACTTCTAAAAGCTTATCAAAGTACTAAGCTCTTATGGATTAAAGCAGTGTCCTGGTTTACCTACAGGTTAAAAGATAAATGATGAAAAGCTTTTTAGTTAAATTTCATCACAAAGCTGAATTAACTATGACATACCTCAAGATCTTAAGACCCCTGTTAAATCGCACAGTATGCAAGGAACTGTTTTTTTTTTTTGAGGTTAAGGGAGATGGACGTGAAAGGAACTCCAAGGAGATTTCAGACCTCAGTGGTTTCCAATGGCAAATTAAACACAGAATCAATAAATGCTGTTAATGCCAAAGGAAAGAATTCATTAATTTAAAACGTGAGCACTGAAAAGAGGTGTTAACTGATTAATGAAAGGCTTAGGAAAAGGCTTGAATGTTGCTGTGCATTCCTCAGCACACTGTGTGACAGGTCAAAAGACAGGTAACTAACATATGCAGAACAGAAAAGGGGGCTGGATATGTGCCATAGCATGGGAGAGCTCTTACCTGATGACACATTTGGTCCTCAGCAACCTGGGAGTGCACTGGAAAATGAAAATAACTTACAAATCATATCATAGAGCAGACAGAGCTTTTCAGGATCATTGCACAGTGTCCCCAGAGTGTTTGGGTTGTGTGTCACACCCTGGCCTGGGGGCAAGCTTGGGAATGCACACATTCACTTCAGCCTTGTGCTTGTCTGTGTTTGACATGACTGTCCAACAGCTTGGCTGCTTTCTGTGAGCCTGCAGAGCTTCTCCTGAGATGGGAGGGGTCCTGAGCTTTCATCATTCTTTCCAGGTGACTAAGCAGCAATTTTATTTTTAACAAAAGCTAATGCTGGGCAGGTGGACAGAGCTGATGGTATATCTGAGAGCTCCTGTGTCACTTCCTGCACGGTGAGAATCTGCTCAGGCTGTGGGAGATGCATTGCACTGCCTTGTATCGATTTTTCTCCTTTGGGATCAGAGTGCTTGAGCTTTCTCCCCCGTGACAGATGAGGCCATCCCTGCTCAAGGTCACCCATGGCTTTCCAGCATCTTTTTCCCGGCTGGAGGTTGGGGTTTTGGCTTCCCTGTCTGTGCTTGTTTTGGCCAGCAGAGGGTACCAAATGAAAGGTTAATAAAGGAAAAAGTTTTCCCGTGCTGACAGGCTGGGCTCAAGATTTAGAATAAAAGTTGAGCTTTTGATAATGGAGAGGCTTCTAACAGACAAAACCCAATTAGAAATGCTGATATCCTCAAGTTGGCTTTCTATGCAAATTTGCTTTGGTTTATGATTAAAACATTTGAATTTAAAAATTTCTAGCCGTGTAAATGCTGGTTTTATTCAGTATTCCATTACCAGTGCATGTTGTTTCATATCCTTGATGACATCTTCTGTAGCAATTAATAAATGATAATAAGAAGGCTTTTTGTAAAAATGAAGCTTTAAAAGCAGTCATCAAGTTATTTCATAAGGAGGAAAGAAAAAAATAATTTACTTTAAAGAATGCATATTTCAAGCTAGTGCTTTGAAAGCATCAATCTGAAGTGTTTATCCTGTAAGATTAACATGGAATTTTCACTCGCTATTTTTATCCTCTTGCCCCTTCACTTCCTCTTAGGTCAGAGCTGGTGTAATCCATCTCTCGTTGCCAGATGTTGCCTGTCCTGCCCTGGGAGGAGCATTAGACCCCCCTACTCTGCCTCTTTCCAGGCAGGCTTTGTGCACAAGCTTGGAGCAGGATCAGGCTCTGCCTTTCCCTGCCCATGGCGACACAGGGATGCAGACAGTTCTCCCTGCTTCAGCTCATTCTGTGGCATCTCCATGTGTCACCATGGTGTTTTCTGAAAAATCCCTTTGCCAGGATTTCTTCTCCTGGGAAGCTTCAGATTCTCCCTGTTTTTACTGCTCTGTAATGTGGTCTGGAGATTGGACATTAATTAAAAACAATTCACATGTTTGGATAAACAATCACCATCTGAGGAGTCAGTCACGAGCTTTCATTCTCATTCTTGTTAAGCTTTCTGATGTATCCTCTCTCTTTCTTTAGTATAGTTTTAGTATAGCATTCTTTAATATAATATATATTATATTAAGTAATATAATATGATATATTTAATATAATATAATTAATTTAATAAAATATAATTAATATAATATAATATAATTAATTTAATATAATATAATTAATATAATATAATATAATAGCCTTCTCAGATCTTGGAGTCGGATTCTCATCTCTCACCTTGTCCTGGGGACACCCATGGATTTGAGTTCCCCCTGCCACCTCTGCCAAACAAAGGTTAATGCTGTAAAATTTCACTGCAAAGTTGTGAACTGCATTAATTTTTTATTTAATGTGTTATTGCCATTTTGTTAACTTCTCCAGTCTAACCTTGTATTCCCATCTGGGAGTATCTACATGTGGAAGAGTGAAATATAACATTTGCCAGGAAAAAATAGGGCTTTCAGGACTTTCTACATTGTTAGAAAAACAGGCTAGAAGGAAATAATGGTGGCATTTTTCTGCTTGAATTCCAATACAATATTGCATCTGGGAAATTTTCATCTAGCATTAGAATGGTATTTTTAGGTGCATTTCATCTATAAATGTGTTTATCCTTTTGTCTTCCTGTTTTGTATGTATAATAATATGGATAGTAAAAGTGATAACCAAATATTTATCAGGAAATGCAATCTAGGGTTGAAATCAAATGGGAGTGAAATGGAGAACTGAGGTTTAAAAAAATCCCAGGTGAGGTTCAAATCCCACTTCTCCCCTGACTTGTGACACCGCCTGTTGGAATTGGATGTGAATTGTCAAACAAACACTGCCAGCAGCACAGGGAGCATGGTAAATCCTGGCTGTGTGGAGGCACCCTCAGAAATGTAGCACAGGGGGTGGAACAGCCACAGTCCTTTGCTGAGTCTCAGCACTCTGCACCTTTCACCCCCTGAGCTGCAAAAAACCCCTGGAAAGCCACAACCTTTAAGGATTTTGTATCAGAAAGTGAGAGGGTGTGAAAGAGGTGTTGGGAATGGGAGCTGGAGCTGGATGATGGGAAGCATGTGTCTGCTGGCTGGCAACATAAAATGGGAAAGAATGTTCAGAAACCTCCTCGTGATCTCTTCTTGCTTCTCCAGTTTCTGCCTGCTCTGCTCCTCAGTGCTGTCTGTCCTGCTGTCTGGAGCCCCTTTCCTCCAGCCTGCTCCTGGGGCTTGGCTTTTTCTCTGGTGAATTCTCCCCATGCCACCAAAGCCTCTTGAACACCACAGAAATGAAATCAAGCACAGCCTCCTCATCCTTCTGGGCCAGCCAGCTGCCTTCCACATCCCTCACCATGCTCTTCCTCCCCAGTCTGTCCTTTGCCCTCTGTCACCCTGTCATTGCCCAGCCCTCTGTCAGCCCTTCAGCAAAGTCTGCTGGAAGGTTCTGGAATGCTCTAAGAGGCTGCTGGCAGGATTACAAGAGTTTTGATCCCATTTTCTTTCTCCTCGGCAGCTTGGCTGCTGGAAATCTTGCCTGCAAAGCTCCCAAACCACTGCCTGATGTGGTAGATAAAGACTTCAGTTCTCTTCTGAGATTCCTTCCCTTGGCCAGCCCTGCTGGCTCCATCTCAGTGTCCACCTTAGCGCAGCTTTTGAGCTTTTCCTTTCTGACTGCTGTGGGCACCACCACGTCCTGGTGTGACTCAGGGTGGTGTCTGCTGTGTGTAGATGCCCTTATGTACAAAAAGGGCCTTTATTTCACAAGCTGCCCTGGAGGGAAAGCTGTGAAGGATCCAGTCCTTGCTTTCCCCATCTCTGCGAGTGCACATGCTCCTCTCCATCTTTAGCAAACCTTCCTGCACACTCATGGCAGGCTGAGGCAGGACTTGCTCTTGATTTCTGTCTGGTTTGAGTTTCCTGCCTTCCCCCTGCTCTGTTCTAGCACATGGGATGTTATTGAACTCTCCTTTGGCTGTTTTACAGTCTAGTGCCCCTGACCCCTGGGCAGTGAGATGCCAGAACTTGCTTCTGACTGGCCCCCAACAGCTTTCACCAGCCCTTTGGCTATGGCAAAGTTCTTGTTATGTTTGATTTCAGTGCAACAAATTTAATTCCTCTGGGCTTTCCATAACAAATATTAGCAAAAGTTCTACTGAAAAAAAATCGATGTGAATTTCCATCTGAGTGTTTTCCCAGCTGTCCTGTGTCTCAACTGCAAACTGAGAGGTTTAAGAATCAGACAGTGCTGGGATTGCTGCCTGTCACAATGACCAGTGCTGTTTTATTGGGTTTGCACTCCTGTGCTTTCCCCTGCCACTCCTGTCCTGTTCTGTACTAGATGTGAGCCTCTGGCAAACAGAAAGGCTTCAGGTTTTGTTTCTGTGTTATATCTCCTTCTAACTGATAGAAAACAAAAGATTAGTGGACAAAATGAGCCCCACTACTATTCCTAATATGAGCACCTAAACAAAAACTAGAGGAGTTTCATGTATAAGCCTAGATTGCCATAAGTGTCTTTGTTTGGAGCATAATCTCCCTGGAGAGACTCCATCAAGGTGTGAGCTGGGCAGATTATCTCCACTGCAGGGATAGAGCAGCCCTGCTGTGTTGGAAAGGTGATTGGCAATGGGAAAAGTGAAAGTGGGATGCTTGATTTAGAAAACAAGCATCTGGAAATACTTCTAATTTCTATTTTTCCCATGATTTTCCAGTTTGAAAAACACTATTAGATTTTAAAGCTTTAGATTGCACCACAATGCTACATTGGGACTGAGATCAGATGCTCAGCTGGTGCACAAACCTGCTTCCAGAGGGGGATTTGAGTCATTGAGGGGGTTTAGGTATCACCTAATAGGGCTGCTGTATTATATATTAAGCTGTGACATAATCCTTACTGCTATTACCTCCTTGTAATGCTAGATTAATTCTTGAATTTCCTAGTTTTATTTGCCTCTTTCAGAGGTTTGTCTGGAGATCTCTATACAACTCAAATCTTTAAGTTAAATTGTTGACATTCCTAAACTTTCAATTCTGTTTTCCCTCAGTTATTTGCACTAAGTTTTCATTTCTGCTCTTGGATGCTCAGCATGCTGAGCATGTCAGATGGATTTTTCTAACTCCTAGATTTTTTTCAAAGCCTTATAGCATTTAAGCCACACAATTCTCTCTAAAATCAGTAAAAGCTCTGTGTGTTCAGTTCTGTGTAACTGCTCTGAAAGAACAACTGTAGCTATCATTTAACTGCAGCTATAATTTAATACTTCAACAGTATTTTTGTTTTTCTACCTTTGATTCTTGGGAACAGCTGTAGGTTAGTTGAACTATAAACTAATCTTTCAGTGAGTGATTATCATCATTATTTATTCAGGATTAATAAGGCTGGTGGCCACAGCTCCTCGTGCTGTGACAGAAATTGCTTGTGTGTGTGCACTCAGGACGTGTGTGCCATAAATCCTGCCAGCTGCACCCTTCCTTCATGTTTTGTGTGGAACACAGCCACACACAAAATAAAGATTCATTGTAAACCCCTCCCAGGGCCCTGCTGAGGGCCTGGTGGGTCAGCAAAGTTCAGCTCCCAACACTGGGAGCTTTCATGTGCCAGGAGCTCAGGAGGAGAAGGAATCATGTTGAACAGCGCCACATAATCACAGAGAGCCCTGTAACTGATCCTGCTGCCCCAGGCTTGTTTTTTCCCTTTGGGCTAGGCTTTACAGTAGTCTGCTGGCTGAGGAGGAGCTGAAACATGAGGCAGCCTTGTCCTGCTCACATCAGAATCACACAGAATGCTGGCCCAGACAGCAGTTGGTGAGTTTGGCTCAGCTGTGATTTGACATCCTGAGCTCGTGTGAGGAGAAGCACAAGGAGCTGCTCACTGTGCTGAGGTTTACAGAGCATCTATGCCAGGCTCTGCAAAACATTTTTCAGTCTCTCAAAGGGCTTTGCCCTGGTAATTAGAGTAACTAATGCCTCCCAACTGCAGTGCACCCAGGAGGAACTCCTGCTCTGAGCAGGTGCCTGTGCCTGCAGTGGTGCCTGGAGGAGAGGCTTCATCCAGTAACACTGGTCTGAGAATACAAACCCTTTTAGCCAGCTGTCAGGGCCTCTGGTTACTCTCAATTCCCATCTGGACAGATTTGAACCAGTGACATAAAGGTAAAAAGCTTGCTCTCCTGTTAAAAATCCCTTGAAGCTCCTGTTTCACCAGCTCTCTGTACAGGAGAGCTTTTCCTGTAATGGCTGCTTTCACATCCTGGCTGGATTGGGGACTTCTCCCCATCCCTGGCCCTAAAATCCAGGCAGCCTCACAACTAAATTACAGTTCCAGACCATCAGTAATGTTTCTAAAAATGCCTGGCTGCCTTGAGCATCCAAGAAGGGATTAGCCCAGAGGCATCTCTTAGTCTAATTGGATAATCACCCTGTGCTGTAAAGGCAGCTAAGCATGTGTCCCCCCCACCATTTTTCATATTATTTGCATGTATTTGGGTGACATAATTACCAAAATGCTCTGAGTAGCTGTTGATGCTAATTACAAGGCTGCATCTGGAAATACTTCTAACCTCTATTTTTGCCATGATTTTCCAGTTTGAAAAAACACTATCAGATTTTAAAGCTATAGATTGCAGCACAGAGGAGAGAATGTGTGAACAGTCCCTTGGGGTTTTGCTATTAAAAGAAGCTTTCACAGCTTATGCATCACCTTTTGATTGTAAGGCATTGTTCAATACTCTGAAATGTCATTAATTCAGCAGATAGGAGAAAGAAAGCTCCTCCAAATGTATTTTAATTTTTCTCATGTAAAATTCCATATCTTACAAAGTGTTTTTTGTGTTGTTAGGGTAAGCTTATTCCTGTGTTGAGGATGTAGTGTCAGGTGCACTGCAGATTCTGTCCCCTTAAAGTGGAACTTAACACCCCTGTTCATCCAGGCCATAAAGCCTCATCCCCGTGCATGCTGTTAAACAGCTCCCTTCATTAGGCAGAAATTGCAATGACTCCACAACAGGCACTTCCACATTTGATTTTTTTTTGTACACCTCCCTAGGAAACTCTCACAAACCATTCAACATTTTGCTATCCAATAAAGTATCTCATTTAACAAAAACTGGAAAGCAATTTATGTGAGACTTGGGAGATGACTGTGTAAATTATATTTAGAAAATGTTTTTCTTATGTCTAAAAAGATTTTATTTAGCATAAAGGAATGCAAACTGTTCTGGACACTTTTTGTTTTGCAGCTGGAATGTTTTGCTTATTTCTTGTAATAGGTGGGTGTTAGAAGTAATATTTTGTTGGTTTATTTTGTTGGTGTAATGCTTAAGAGTCTAAAATAAGTTATGCTGGAGTTTTAGTTGCTTCTGCAGTATCAAGCCATGGTTCTTCAGTCTGGCTCTGCTGATGTGAGGCTTCTGTGGGGACAGCCCCTCTGTGTCTGGCAGCCATCCTTTGATTCCCCATTGTCCTGTGCTCCAGAGCTGAGGGATCCCACTCTGGGATAAGCCGGCAGGTCAGGCTCCCTTCTCCTCAGCCCCCAGCATGTGCAGAAGAGGCGGCTTTGCAACTTCTGGTGATTTAGGGTCTTGTTTATGTGGCTAGAGGCATTTGATGGAGGAAACAATCCTCTCCCCTGAAGGGACAGTACAGCATTTTTACAAGGTTAAACCCCATAGCTGGTCTGGTTTTTGCTGGAGAGAAGAGGGAGCAGCTCCTGTTTATGCCATGCAGCTGCTGGAATGAGCACATTGCTGGCTGCAGGCAGCAGCACAGCTGCTTTAAGTAGCTGATTGAATCTGAAGCTTTGCTGTTTACTGCTGCCCTTTTATTTCTTCTCAAAACACGGACAATAAAAATTATGTTTGTTCTTACAGAATAAATACCTGTTCCACTCTTTCTCTAGGAGAAGAAAAATAAATTGCTTGCTTCTGAGAAGCAACCCAGGAAGTTAAATAGTAAGCACTAAGATTCATTCCAGTTTCCCATGCTCCTTAGGAATGGGCCCCTTTTCCTCTGCTCCATACCTTAGGGTAGAGCTTTCCCTCTCTTTTTTTCTCCTTCTCTCTCTTCTCTCTCTCTTTTCCCCCTTTCCCTTTCTCCCTTCCTTTCCATGATGGCTCCCTCTCATTGATCTCCTGGGAGGTAGCAGAGGGTTTGGGGAGGACAGAGAGAGCCTGGAGCTGCACTTAAGGCACTGAGTGGGGCTCTCTGAGCCTGGCCCTGGGCAGGCAGGGTGGAAATCAGCACATGGAGCTGCTGCTGCTGTTCTTCACCTCCTCAGAGCACATCAGGATGCTGAGAGGCCCCAAGCTTGTTCCAGTTTGTAGTGGCTGTGCAGAGTCTGGATTATGGCCAGGTTTGTTAAAACAACTTCAAAGCACAAAGGTTTTACAGGGCAGCCTCTTTTCCCTGCTCCTTTCCCTGTGTGGAGCCTGGAGAATTGGGATCTCACACACTGGCTTTTCACAGCCTTTGATACATGAGCATAAAATGCTGTAGTGCTGGTCAGTGCCTCATAGGCACATAAAAAGAGGAAAAAGATTTCAATTATCTGTAAAACCCAACAGGATAATTAAATCCCATGCTGCTGAGGCAATAAAAAAAATGTTGGCACTCATTCTTACTTTATTTATTTTAAAATATTATTATTAGGTAGAGCATACCAGTTTGTTAAATAATTAGGTAGAGCATACCAGTTTGTTAAATAATTTTGTTATAGATGTCTCCAATATAGTGTGCAATGTGTATTCAAATCAAAACAACTGGCTACTGAGGAGCCAGCAACAAAATAGTTCTTGTATGAACTTGTGAAAGGAGTCAGTCTTCATTTTATTTTTAGAGATGGGCCTGGAAACATCATAAAACTTCAATTGAATAGTATAGAGTGAGTAATTGCAATCACACTGTAACTTTATCTAAAATTGAGGAACCATTTACATATCTTTCCAGAGAACCCCCCATTCTTTTGTAGAAATAAGGTTTCAACAATACAAATACTTTAATGAAAGCCCTTACTGAGAGTTGAAATTAATTACTGAACTTCATAAAAGGACTTAAATGATTAAATTAATACAGTAGAAAATTCATAATATTAATTAAAATATAAATGGACTATGAGGAGAAAACCCTTCAAAGCTGTGGCTTCAATGGGAGTTTTCCATTGACTTCAGGAGGGCTGGGTTGGGCTTTGATTGCAGCAGGGCTGGAAGGAAGGGCTGAGAGAAGGCAAGCAGGGAGGGAGTAGATCAGTGAGCAGGTCTCAGTTTCCTGGAGGTGCTGTGGGAATGGGCCCCAGCTGTGCAAAAGCACCCTCATCACTGTGAAGTGTCCAGCAGGTGTAGCCCAGGTTGTGTCCCCACTGCTGCAGGTGCAGTCTCTGTCTCAGATATGCAGATTATAAGAACTCTCTTTGGTGTTCTGATGTCTCTGAGTGCCAAGGATTTATATTTATGCCCATCCATCCATCATATGCTAGGATGCTATAGATCCTAGCATCTCTCTATATATAAACCTCATCACAGCACCAGGTATTGATGCAGCTTATCTTTCAGCTGAGGAAAAAAAATCTCTGTCCTTGAGGTGCTTGTGACTGGAATAGAAAGAAGTGACTCACCCAGAAATCTCCAAAACCTGCCCATTGCACCAGTTCCCCATGTTGGTGGGGCAGTCCATAAAAATGTCCTGCACTGATTGCTGCTGTTTGTGATCAGGATGGTTTAAAGACTGCCTGTGTACAGGAGAAAAGGGCTTGGGTGCAGTGGGGAGCATTAATCTCCATGCACAGGTACTGCCATCAGCAGTCCTGTGAGCTGGGTTAGGTGGATGGAAATACCAACAGGAGCATGTGGATACTTTAAAATTAACCTTTTTTTACTCACCTAATTTAAAATGGCTATGCTGTTCATTTAGCATTTCTGGGCTAGAACTTACATGATCTACTTGAGGCTATTGTACAGCTTGAGACAGTTATAAATGGAAGAAAATGGCTATTCTGAATGGTAAAACTCCTAAACTATAATTACTGCATCACCATTTAGATCTGGCAATTTAGCCACAAATGTCATTGTAGTAACTCAAGAGCAGATGGACAGCATGCTCTGTTCATGTGCTAACTGCTGAAGCTTTTTTCCTTTTCCCCTTGAATTTTCTCTCCCCTTTTGTTTAGGCTGGATTTGGTGTTTGGGTATTTTCGAGCAGCTCCCATGAGCTGTCATACACTTGGAAGAGTTAACCTGCAATGTGTTCCTCATATTGCATGTAGGCTTAACCTAATAAAGGGTGCTTTGGAGAAAGAGAGGGAGCTTAAATCTGCTTTGTAGCCCGGGGTGAGCAGCACTAATGCTCTGCTCTCCTCCAGAGCTGCACTGTGCCCTTGGGAAGGGACCTTTGGGAGGCTGAGTGCCTTCACAGGGTAACAAAATACTCACTGTACACACAGCTCCCAGGGCTGCTGGGCACAAATTGCCCTCCTTGATCTTTCTTTGGGTGGTCAGGAGGGAGCTTCAGCATCCACTGTGTTCCTGCTGAACATGGTGTCTCAGAAGGTACAGCCCCCATGGCCAGATGAAGGAAGTAACACGTGTAATATTCTGGAGTGGCTAGGGTCAGGCTTCTAGCACAAGCAGCCTGTTTCTCTGCTGGCTCAGGAGCTCCCAGACTGGTGACAAATGACTAAGACAAATAAACAAATGACCCTCATGCAGCTGGCCAGGTCCCTGGAAAATGGCTGTGTCCTTGCCTCTCTGCAGCCAGCGTTGAGAGTACTCCCATTTGAGACCGCAGAGATTTTAGGATGCCACAGGGTAAATGCTTTGCAGAAATGACTGTTATTACTGTTCTGATGGTTGTTATTACTGCCATAATTATGGTGATGGTAGGAGCCAAAAGCCCAAGAGATTAGCCCATTGATCCAATTTCAGATAGCTTCTCGAATTTTCAAGCTATTTACATACAATGGACAAAAGAGAAAAAAAGAGAAGCTGGTTTGTGAAATTGGATCAGGCAATGTTTGAGCTGAATGCATTCCAGCCTGCATCCAGCAGAGCTGTTACGGACTGGGGTAGGGGGAACTTTAATTGATTTTTTTATCAATGTCCTGTAGCTGTTGTCCCTTGTAATAACTATAAGGAAAATTCTGTAGCATTTGCAAGTTAAACTTCTGTGTGGCAAACATTTTATTGATGCAGAATTTGCTGGATGCCCTTATATAGGTACATTTCAGTCTCATAAGCACATTAAAATCTATTTTAGATAGCTCTATAGAGTGCTCAGGTACCAGAAAAATTCCTCTTGGATCCCTTGGGGTGCAACTCCCCCATTCTGCAGTGTCATCCTGTGGTGCATCATTCTGCTGTATCACTGCAGACAAATCAATTCCATGGCTCATTTCATTAACCCATGGGGCTCTGGTGCCTCCTTAGCCATGGAGAAGCTTCTCCTGTCCTTGTGATGGTACAAGAGGAGCTCCCTGCTAAGGACAGAATGTACCAATGCTGAGCAACACACAGGCTGTACTGCAGAGCTTGACTTGGTGTGCTTAAACTCTGTTTTCACATTCATAAGCAAATACTCCTGTAAATAGTAGTTTAGACCTTCCATAAACATTAATTAGCGTGGCCTAGAAAGAAAAATTTGTGTTCTGCACTTTAATATGCTGTTATGGTAATTGAAAAGTGTGAAAACAAAGATTCTTACTGGAATTGGCATTGTGGGAAACATCAGGAGTATTCCTGAAGCTGATGGGAGGTAAAAGCTTTTGCAGTCTAAGTGTGCCCTTGGGTTTGTTTGCAAAATATTTGTCCATGATCCTACTGGAAGTAACTGCTAACACTTGCAGCTCCACAGCATTCTAATAGTGAGGTTATATATCAAACTGCCTGGAAATTAGTGGGGGAAGAGCTGGGGTAGGATATCTTGCTTTTGCAGGAGGGTTTTCCTGATCTTATTTGTTATCTAAAGCTTTGCTTTTGCAAGGGATTTCTGCAAGTGTCCATAGGTGTGTTCCACTATGCTTTGTTTTCATAGGCTCCTTTGAAAACTGTGGCTCAGCAGCTTTAGATAAAACATGAGAACAACTCCTCTTACTGCCATTCTAACACCAGTAAGGCCCTGAGAGCTATTCCAGTTCTCCTTGGGCAGCTTGAAGCAGTATATTGTGCAAATCTGTACCTCCAGACCACGCTGCATTTGTCCTGTCTCATCACTGGTGCCAGAGTATTTGCCAGGAGCCACCTGAAGCTTTTTCTCCAGAGTGACTGGCTGAATTGGATTTACTCCATGCTCTGCTGGATTTATACCTGGCTCTGCTGACAAGCACCCCATTGACTGAAAAGTGTTTAGTGATTACAAGATCCACTTTAATAAGGTAATGCAAAAAATATTAAGTTAGTATCTCTGTATCTGTCAAGGTTAAGAAGAACTATTATAAGCATAAATGAGTTATCATTGATAAACAAGGGAGAATAATATGTGTAATAATAGCAATAACAGTTATGGTGGAATAACTCATTAATATTTTTCAAATAAGGGCTGTGGTGGGCATCTCATCTCCAGCCTTGGTCAACCCATCAGAGAAACTCAGGTCTTGGGTTTTTTGGTTAGTTTTTTCTTTAGGTTTATTTGTCTGTTTTAGAGGGTACAGTGTGGTAATTCCCTGTCTGAATTTGTCCCAGTTATGGTATCAAATAACCAATATGTGAAATAGTTCAGCCCTACATGAAATGTTGATTTTATGTAAGATGTTTGAGAAGTATAAGTACATGATGTACAAGTACAATGAGATTTCCATTATATGATTAACTAAGTATAGGTCAAGCCTTACTTTAAGTCATATGATAATTATTCTGTGAACATGAATGTTTTTCCTTACAGTACAGTAAATAGAACTGGATTATAAGTAATAGTTAAGCACAGCTTTTGAATTTTAAAATCCCAGAGAAGCCAAGAAATGAAAAAGTGAAACACAGTATTCAAAGCCTGCTGTTCATTTCAGAGAAGCACAGAATACCCTGAACTGGAAGGGAACCACAGGGACCATCAAGTCCAACTCCTGGCCTGCACAGGGCAGCCCCAAGAGTCGCACCCTGTGCCTTAGATCATTGTACAAACACTTCCTGAGCTCTGGCTGCTTGGTGCAGTGGTGTAAGAAGCCAACAGACCTCACCAAATCCTGTCCTGAGGTTGTGTTGGAGCTGGCAGCTGCCGTCCATTCCTTTGCTAACTCCAAATTAGAAAGATTATAAAGCAAAATAGTATATCAAGCTGTTAGAAAGCAGATAATTAATACTAATGGGATATTGGTGCTCCTGCTGCCATTGGGCTTGTGGGACCCAGGAGAGGCTCAGGCCAGCTGGACAGCACTCATCTAATATCCCTCCCTATAAAAATGCATCCCTGGTGCATCTCTTCTGGAGAAATGGGTATGGAATCGGTCACTAAAGAATTCCAGCTGTTCATCAGTCTGATCCTGACAAAATACCTAGGGGTTGTTGCAATAAAATACAAATATATCTGTATTTTATTGGCAGATCACTGACTGCCAGTGGAGAAATCCAGCCTTTTGTTCTTTGTTCTCCAGAACCAAATATCTGGACCTGGAAACTAAGTTTGAGTTTCTTGCCCAGATGTAGCAGTCCAGAGTTGGTCAGAAAAGGTCTCACCTGTCAAGCTGAATTTTCCTAAGACTTGTCATTCATTTAGGGTGAATTTTGATGAGCTTAAAAAGCTAGAAGCATCTCTTTTCACTCTTGAGCTGCACATAAAGTCAGCCCAACTGTGTTTTAGCCAGAAATTGTAACAATTTAATCAATCCTCCCTCTCAGCCACCAGTGTAATTGCAGGCCAGAACAGCCAGAACAGCCAGTCTTGAGACTTCAAATCTTCCTGCCAGCATAACTGGGCTGTGTGTCACAGAACACCCTCATGAGGAAAGGAATTATTCCCATAAAGGTCTTCTGAGGCTGATCAAAGCAGATTTTTTCTGCCACTGCTGATATGCACAAGTAAGCAACTTCTGTGCAGCTCTGCAGTGCTGCTGTAACTCATTCAGGCACCTGGGATCTTCCCTGAGTTGATGGATAAGGATTCTTTCCTGACCTAATGGATAATGTGAAGTATAAGGATTATTTCTAAATTTTCCCAATCTATCAATCATTTTCCCAGTTCTAGTTGCCTTCTTGCTCTACTACAGCTGCTGTACAGTTTTACAGTAAAATACTGCAATGGGGAAAAATACTGCTAATGGGGAAAAATTTAAAAGCATCATTTAGAAAGGTGCATGTCCTTTCTTTGCCATCCTTTCAGGAGGCAAATGCATGGCCACTCCTTGGGTTCAAGAAACATGGCCATGGTTTCCAGATTCCCTAGAACTCTCTTATTGTGACTGCTGATAATGTTCTATTCCAAAACAATGGGGATGAGCAGACTCTTCCAGAAAAACGCAGCCTCCTGCACTGTAGTCAGGGCAGGTAGAAAATACACAACAGTTTCTGGAATTTTTGAATCCATTTGGTTAATTCATGAGCCTTTTTCAACACAGAAAGAAACAGTTAAGTTGTGCATGAAAGCAAGAAGAAAAGCATGAAGGGGGAAATTGTAAGGCAATGAAGTACATTGAATATGCACAAATACAGCAAATCTCTTTTTCTCCAAAATCTAGACCTGTAAAAACTGTTTTTAAACTGGATGCCATGTTAGTAATCAACTGCTGTTGTCCTCTTTATCCTGCAAAACGCTCCTGTCTATGGCAGAATGAGCTGGAATCAGTAGTTAAATCCTCTTTAAATAAGCAGCAGTTTGCAAATTGTTTTTGAGCTTAACACATGGCACGTGGGCCTTCCACAGCTTTCCTGCCTGGAAGGCATCTTTGGTAGGATAAAATGAACTATTCCAGCAGGGTTCCAGGACAGGATTGCACTGTGAGGGCTCTGAGCATCACTGTGTGGGAGCTGCCAGGATCACATCTGTTACCTGTTGGGTGATGCTCAGGTGCCTCTGATCTAAACCAGGTGTCAAAGCTGGGGGAATCCAGCTGTAATGTGTGAGCTGACTGGAGTTTAAAGCTTGGGGTTAGATGGACTGCAGCTGTTGGGTGCCCTTTGCCTCTCTCCTTCATCAGTTCTCAGCTGAAGAGCAGCGCCTGTGCTTTGGTATTTTGTGTTTGGCTTTGCAGACTGTCAAAGGTTCTCACAGGAATGACCTTACAAACCCTCCAGTAATAAAATCCTGCAGAAAATCACAGCTCAGCCCAGGATAACTGCTCCATTTACGTCCCAATCCAAGGAGCAGCACTTGTGATTGCTGGCTTGTGGGCCACAGTGAATTCTTTTGGTTCTGAGCAGGGAAATGGCCGAGGATATGCACAGCAAGGCAGATGGGATTGAATCATTAGAGTTCAGTAGGTTATCATTGCTGTAGGAATAGGTAATGACAGATATTCTAATTAGAAAAAAGGACCCAGTGGTTAGGGTAAATTACAGGCTAGAGCTGATTTGACCCCAATCTGTACAAATGAGGGTACAGTGCTCCATCATGCCGACAGCACCAATAGCATCAGGGTTCAAAAGCCATCTGTTCCTTCCTGCCTTTTAAAAAAGTGTGCCCAAGGGTGTTTCTAGGACTCTGGTGGTTCAAACTTCAGTCTATCACACAAATGGGAGTGAGCTGGGCTTCTGCAGGGCAATCATTTTAATTCTCCTTTAGGTCATTGTAACATTTGGGTAAATTTTAGCTCAGAATTATCATGAATGCATTAGCTGGAAACTTCAGCTAAGTATTATTTCATATTCCCTTGAAAGTAATAGAGCTAACAGTTCATTCAGATGAAAACACCAGTCTTCATTGCTCAGGCTCATGGATTGGTTTGGGTGGTCTTGGGCTTGAACAGGTACAGACATAGTAGCTTCCCCTCTGATCTCATATTTCTGGTCATTTCTGCAAGTCAAAGGGCTGAAAAAGAGTGTTTAAGCTATTTCAAAGGAGATGCTAACTTTGGGGCATAACTGCAAGGGAATGGAAAAGTGAATGGAGGCTTTTCACATCAGCTACAGCAGGTGCAGAAAGGGGTCAGGAATGTTAAAACCAGGTGGGTAAAGTGCAAGGGTTCACAGCAAACCTGAGAAAAGAGGGGATTTCAAGTTTTTCCCACCTCTGTATTCAGCCCCTCCAAGCTTTCAGGGGACAGTGTCCCACTGCACTCTGAGCTCTTGGCAAGGACTAAAGCAGCCTGGGCTCCTTTGGGCAGGCTGTGGGGGACATGGGATGGGATGGAGAACTGGTTCTCCCAGCTGGAGTCCCATGGGGTCCTGAAAAAATGAAAGGAAGGAACTGTTGCAGTCTTGCAGTGGCTTTTGCAGGTCAGCCTTGGAATGCTTCACTTCTATGAAAATGTGTGATTAGCAGTCAAGGTCTTGGTGATAATCAGAGACTTTGTGTTTAAGTGTTCCCCTTATGGATGAAGGCTTTAATTGCTAATGAAAGCTATTTAAGGAGGAACATGTGTTGAAATGTCTGACTTAAACTCACTGTAAATTATTTGATAATGAAAACTTACTGCCATATAACCTGAAATATAGGATTTTTTTGAATCTATATACTATTCTGGAGTATCAGGAATTTTAGAAGAGATATATATTATTATCCATATCCCACTTTGGTTGAAATGGAAAAATAAATCAGTTAAGGAAGACTTTTTCATACAGTCCAAATGTGAAAGAAAATTTCTTGGATAATGTATCGTATGACTTAGCAGAATGTTAAATAATGCTAATAGAATATTGCTAATTGGACTTTGTATGTTAGAATGTAATGTTTAATTGAGAATAAGAATAAATGTTTAATTAAAGAATAAGACATAATATCCTTTTTTGAAATATTAGTTTGTATTTTTTTGTATTTTTTGGCTTAAGAAATCTAACAGAAACACAAATAAGTAAAAAATGCAATCAATACTTTGTTGAAGAAGGGATAAGGTCCAAAATACAAACTGAGCAATATTTGCTTATTTTGTGTAAGAGAAACCTCACACTGGTATAGAACTTGCACGGTTTTGATTCCAAAAATAGGGAAATAACCTTGGACTAAGCTTTCCATATTAAAGCAACTTTTTTCAGTTGATAAGTGTTGGCAAAAAGTCTTACAAAAACACAGCTTTTAAATGAAATAACGTATAGCAATGTATAATGTAGCCAACTTTAAAGTAGGTTGTGAAACCAGTTTGGAAAGACAGAGGCTTGTCTTTTTCTTTTTTTTCCCCTTTTATTTTTTTTCTATGTAATTCTACACTGTTCATCATTTTTTTTCCTAAAAGGATTAGCTAAAGTGGAGTTTAGATTCCCTACCCCACTTAGTTCAGTTGTTTCAATTCATGGATTGCTGATGCTTACCTCTTTGGTAGGGAGGTCTCTCTTCCTCAGACAATTATTTTTTACACCCTTGGACCCTGCTCTGCCTAGGCAGCTGTACAAGAACTCTTAAGCATCTCCAAATGGTGCTAAAGTTCAACCTGGATCCCTTCCAATGAGGAAAAAAAATTAAATTCAGCTAGTTCTGTTTACTACAGCTCTATCCAAGGTCAAAACGCTCAAGAGAAAGGATGTTTCAGTCACAGCCACAGTTTAAAAAGGATCAGAAGTAAATAATACAGTCTTATATTTACTTACAGTGGCTTACAGTGATGTGGGGGACTGAAAGCCTGATGGGGCAGTGGCAGGTTTCCCTTTGGCTGCTTGATTTCAGTCCTTCAAGTGTCACTTCTCACCTGTGAAATACTTTGATGAAATTAAATTTAAAAGTCCCTTTCTGCTTTGGGCTTTGGTAGTTCAGATTTTGCCTCACATTTTACTTTGTATTATTGACAGCTCAATACCAACAGTTTCTGTAACACCAATAAGCAGGGTGCAAAATTTTGGAGCCCAGCTCTGTGGCCTTAACTCCAGTGCATCACAGGTCATCAGTTTTAGTCTGACAAAGAGTTCTTTGTCAGAATGCCAAGAAAAAGATGCGATCAAACAGCAGCATCCAGTCTACTGCTAGGCCATATTTTGTTCTTGGAGTATTATGTTGACACAACACCTTTTATCCAGGATAGAAATCACCCTATCACATTACTGGAGGTGTGACTGCAGTGCAGGGAGTTTAATTCTGAATAATTCTCTCTCTCTGCCCTGAGGTGAGGAATCAGACTAAGACTTTTAGCCTTTACTTTAAATATTTCTTGAACTGCTTGTACTAAAGGCTTTCTATTCTGCGCTTGGAACCATTAAAGTCACACATGAAAGGGAACCACAGATTAATTCCTCTTTTCTGCTCTTTAAAGGCTACTGTGAGAGCACAGAAGCATTAGTTTACAAAGCTTTAGGATCATGTTTCCTCTTGTCATGGCTGCTTTTTGATCATGAACTCCATCTTGGTATCCCACCAATGGATTTGAACACATTAGGAACAGCTTTGTTCACAGTTAAACACTGCTCATGCCATCTCCATGAATTAAAATTGGGATTACGGGCAGGAGCAAGGCAGGGAGACAAAATTTCTTGCTTTAAAAAGGCAACAGGGATTTAACATCTTGTGGGATGAGCAGGGAAAAAACAGAACTCAGTTTCAGAGGGTTTTTTTAATCAGATTAAAAGGTTGTGGTAGGAATTTTGCAAATATAGTTGAAGAACAGAAACTCCATGGAAGGAGAATTCACTTAGAAGGAATATCTGTTAAATTACAACTAATTAATTAAATAGGTCTTCAACAGCAGATGTCACTGAAGCCTTAAGATTTAAGAGAGGATTTCAGAAGGCAGAGGAACTGAAACAAATGAGCCTTGCTGTCACTTTAACCTTGATCATACTTAGCATGTACATTACTTTTATTACTCTGAGACTCTCATCTCTAGAAGATGCAACAAATTGGCAATTTTTAAATTGCACTCATTACTGTTACATTTGACTCCAGCTTCGCTAATTTACAACTGCTTTGAGTTTTTCTCCTTAAAATTGCCTTTCATATTCATAGCTCAATTTTATCAGCAGAAATGCTGATAGGAGTCTGCTGTGGAGGAGCCATTGGGATAAAGATTGTTCATGTTTGCCTTGGGTCTTCAGCCCCTGATCAGACTTTCCCTGTTCTGTACAGCCCTCAGTGAGGAATGTGTTGTTGTAGTCTATTAATGAATATCCTAGTGACAAATGGTGCTTAAAAAGCTGCCTGCCCTCACTGAGCTGAGGATCAGTGAGAATCTCCATGGCCTTGGGGCATCCTTTGGGATGTGAGGCTCAGCTGGGAGCCCTTGTGGCTCTCCCTGTGCCCATGTGGCTGTGTCTGCAGCAGGGTCAGGTGCCCGTGGTTTGCAGCCTGGTGCTTGTGTGGCTGCCCCAGTGACCTCAATCACTGCAGGACCCAGATCTTCCCTGGCCCAGACAGGACAAGGTGTCAGCAGAGACCCTGAGAAGGAGCATCCTGAATAAACACAGCAGAGATTAGCCTCCACATGGTGAGAGTGAGATTAAGCTGCTCAGTTGTCCCACTTTTTCAGGTCTTAGTAATGCTACTTAAAGTGGAAGGAAGCTTAGTATCTGTGTTTGTAGTAGTGCTGAGTGGTACAGCTTGGGACAGCAAAGTTGTGTGTAAGCAGGCTCGGACTGATTTTTCTGTACCAGATTTTCACCTTTCCTTATATCCAGCCTGTTTTGTCACCCTGTATTAACATAATGCAAATGTAATTCAATTTTCAAGAAATTGACCCAACCTATCTGTTCTAAAATAAAGTGAGTGGACAGTCACAATCAATTGGGCTGGTGTGGATAAGCCCAAAAAATCCCTATGGATGGAGTTATAAAACATCTATTATTATAGATGTATATATAAATCATATTATAGATGTATAATATCTATATTATATATATATTAGAGATGTATATTATAGATTATGTATGTTAGACACTTGCCTTTTTAAACACCTTTTGATTAGGGTGGGAGACTCTGGGTTATCCAAGCTGAACCTTTCATGGAGGAAGCTTAGGGGAATGAATCTACAACTCTTCGTTTCACACCCTGTTGAGATGATTTGCATAAGAAAATTTGGATCATGGTACAAACATCACATGCTTTCCTGTTAAAATGCATGATGTGAAAAAGGTTATTTTTTTTCCTGTTTTCATCTGCTTCTATGAAGCCACTGAAAACAAGTCAGCCTCTCAAGGTCTTCTGAATAGCTTCCCAACCCAAAATATCTGAGAGCACCATTATTTATAATTCATTCCTGGTGTGTAAAAATACTCTGAGGCAAGGTCAGAAAAACACCTCACATTAAAATCCCAACCTTAAAGTGCAGGAATTGTAATGAGATTTACCACAGACCCACAGGTAAATGTGCTGAATTTAGGTGGGCTGAAGAGGAAAGAAAAAAACCCCAAGGGAGGTCTGCACCTGCTGGTCTCCCATGTGAGCACAGTGGGATGTGGCAGAAGAACTCCCACGTCCTGGGCTGTGTTTGGCACCACGTGGCTGAGCAGAGCTGCCTTTCCCTTTCCCTGTTCTCACCACCTCACGTGGCAGGGCTGGCTCTGCCTTTCTGGATCATCACACACTGCTTTCCTGCCCTGTGTAGCACGGGGAAAGCTGAGCACTGCTCAGCTTACACAGATGAATAATGAATATCGTGCTGGAGATGTTCAGGCTCAGCTCCTGCACACCTTGTAAATGTTGAAAGAATTAGTAATGCTCCTGCTTTACTGTAAAAAATTCACCAAAGGACACTCTTGGTGATTCACCTTAGAAATTTCTGAGCTGTTCTGCATTGTGAGGAAAATCTCGCTGCACTGAGCTGACAACATTTCCTGACACACACACAGGCTGTATTTCATACCTTTGGTTTTGGCTAAGTGATTGCAAATAATGAAATCTGTAGATACTTTTGCCTGTTGCTTGTGAGCAGCCACAGGTCAAGAAGATTTCTGATTTTTAGCTGTGCTCTCCAGGGTTCACTGAGAATACTCCTAGATAGATTCCATATAAACAAACAAGCAAAAAATATTTCAATTTTTATACTGTAATATTGTCACAGGTCCTATAAGACATTGTTGAAGGGTCTCATCATTTGAATTGTAGTTATTTGCTTAATTATTCAGGTCCAACTTGTTCCAAATGAAAGAGTATTCTCGGGCACAGAAATAAATGGGATGGCATAGAGATGCTGACAAGCTATTTAAACATGTCTGTGGGGTAAAACACAACTCTGCAAAGAAATCAGAGTCAAAGATGAGGCAGTAGGTCACAGTGACAGAAGAATTACTGAGGGGAATAAAGACACATCACAGGCTGTACTGTAGTCATTGTATAGGACAGCAATAAAAAAAGCACAGCTCTATTAGCAGCACACGATGATAAGTAAGCAGAGACTGGAGCACAATGTATGTGCACCCAGAGGAAGGGATGTGCACTCATGCTTGGAGCTCCTGAATAATGAAAGCTGAGCCATTTAACTAGAGAATTTCTCCAAACCATTTTTTTTATGCAGTGCTTGTTAACTGGTGATAACACTGGCAGACACAGAATCAGACTACATTCTTTTCTCTCACTGCTGTTATTCTGCATCTGTTTCAGTCAAAAGCCAATTTCAAGAAATCGTTGATGTTCTTTTCAAATAAATAAATAGCCAAAGCAGAGCATGAAATGAAGCACATACTTTAAAATAAGTATTGATTACTGAGAATGTACATTTCAGAGCTGATCTGAGTGCTGCTATGTCCAGCTGTGGCAGCTGTGCCATAAAGAGAGATTGTACCGAGCTGCCAGTTGCCAAGCACAGAAGCCGAGGTGGCCAGGACAGCAACAGGGCCTTCTGTGTTTGTCTGGAGACTTGCTTCAGTTCCCAGCACTGCTGAACACTTCTCCAAAGCAAGGATGCTTTGCCTGTCCTAAATTTAATCTAGTGGAAGAAATCTTCTAGATTATAGCTGTGTCCTTTACTGCCCCCCAGCTCTTACCAGTAGGTCGTGGTGCCAATATCTTAATTTTTCATTTTATGCTGCTTGCTTTAACAATGTGTTCTTTGGCAGGCAGCCATGTCTACAGCACTCTGCTATTAAAATGTCTGCTCTCTGCTGCAGCTGTCCATTTACTTTATGGACTGATCAGCCAGTCGAATGTAATTTAAGAGAATAGAGATAAGTCATAGCTGAGGGCACAAAGTACCAGCCGATGTGCTGTATGCAGGTCTGTCCTTCAGAGATTTCTGAACTTAACTTGTCATGCTACATGCTTATTTTTTAATTAGTGCAAAATGTGAAAAGAGTGACTTGGCATACTGCACATAGTGGGTGAATAAAACTAATCCTGCCCTTGTGGAAATGCTCTTGGTACCGAGAGTACTCAGGAGTTGACAGAGTGAACACAGAGCATAATACTTTTCCTGCTTAAATGTTATTACTGGTCTAGAGGGCAGACCAATTTGACTTTGTAATGGCATTAGCTTTAACATTTAAATAAAGATGTCCAGTTCATAGGGGACACTCTCATACTAGGACCAGACTGTAAGCTGGATTTTTATGTGAGAGTCATTTCACAGAATGTCCTATTGGCCTGTAAGAATGGTCTGTGAGAGAGGGTGCCTGCTGAAGGCCAGGAAACAAAACCAGCTACTGGTACAACCCAAGCACTGGGTTGACATCACGTCTGGTAAACAAGGGAGGAATGGAAGCAGAAATGAATGCACCGTAATTGATGTGCTGGCAATTAAAACTTACTGGCAGGCAGGGCAGTGGGGAGGGGTGGCTCCGCTCCTTACGTTTTCTGAAGTGATTAAAAAGTGTGGGATGTGGCTGTTGAGAAAGGCTGGAGGATGGAAGGAATTCTGCTGTCATCCCTGCCATCTTTAGTATCCCTGGGATTTGGAGAAGCACACCTGTTTCCCCCATACCCTCCTCAAAACTGCATCCTTATTGGGCCTGACCCAGAGATGTGCATCGGTGAGATAAGGCGGAGATAAGGAATGTTCAGATTGCAGCCTCATTCTTCTTTGTCTTCTGCCTTATTTTACATCTTCCAGCTCTTCCTCTTAAAAATTTGGCATTAGCAAGCCATGGGAGACTCTGTCTCAGTATTTCCATGAGCTGCTGGCCTGAGAAGCATCTGAGAGCAATGCCTGCAATGGCTCAGCAATGGTGTGCCTTTGCCAAGTCTCCTAGCAGGACTGAGTGCTTGAGTTCATTCCTCTGAGAACAAGCTGCCAAGGCTATCATATAGATACATATAGATGATGTATATTCTTACACATATAAATAGATGTACAAAATGGAGACAGGAAAATGAATGCTAAAAATAAGCATAAAATATGTATCTAGTTTTTATTCTTAAGTACAAACAAGGAAGCACCAGATATATCATAATGATTTTTTTTCCCCTTCAGTAAGAAAAGAAACACTTTTATAGACAGGTCTCTAGTATATTCCTTCCTTCTAGTCCTTCCCCCCAATTTATCTGTAAGCTAAACAATACAGAATTTACTATGCTGTTTAAAATACAGTCTCCTGCTGTTGTCTACATTTTGATACAGAAATATATTCTCAATTGTATGTATTATTTTACAGAAGTCAGTGTTGTAGAGCAAATATGAACCCCATTCTCACTGACCTGTTTTTACTCTTTCTGTTTGCTATCCACATGGGTGAACTTCAAGTGCCAGCTTCATTCCTTCTTGGCAGTGACCAAAGACCATCTAATACAGAGCTTTAAACATATTATTAGCCTTTAATTGCTAAATTTCATATGAAATTACATGCTCTACAAAGACAGAGGTAATGGATAATAAGATCTTTATCTCAAAGGAGCTGTAAAGGGAACATAGTGAGATTTAATTCGCTGTCACCAAGTGGGTCACATCTCAGTGCAGGCAGTGTATTATTTCTGACAGACAATATGGTCTGATGGCTATTAAAAGAGCAAGAGAGTAAGTTTTAGTCCTAGGCTAGTCCTCAGAGATCAAAGTGCCACTGAAGGATGGTTTTCTCAGTGGTTATCAGCATTTCAGTCTTGTGACCATGTGCTCTTCGTTCTCTCAGATTGAATGTTTTGCATTTTGGCAGAAAGGCCACAGATTAATTAGACATGAGCTCCAAAGTGTCTTTTCCTCTGAAGAGGATTTCCTTCTTTGAAATCCTTTGAAGAGAGACACGTTGGCCGTGGAACATATACTCCCTAAAGCTGTTTCAAAGTCATGTAGAAATAGAGAATTATGGTTTTCCAGTTCCTTAACCTGGTACATTTATCATCATAGCTTTCTAAATTTGTAAGAAGCTGAAATCATCCTCTGTTGAATTATTAATCGTGGAAATATCTGAAAAGATCCATCAACATATCTGTGGGTTGCTTTTCTTCCAAATTAACTTTTACTGTAAGAGCTGACATTTGTCATCAGCTGTGGACCCCTGTACTAAGTCTTGGTGACAGTAAGCTGGAATAAACATAATTTTGGGCAACATCTTGGGGAAGAAAGCAGACAACTCAGTGATTTTCATGATCCCTAACACTAGTGAGAGATTAGGTATACATAATTTTTAAAATAAAGACCTGTTGAGATGCAGGAAAAATGGTTGTATCTTCCAATATACCCTTAATTTAAATACTAATGTTTAAAAGTAATTTATGAGGGCACATTATTTAAGCAAGAATTCTCTATGTTCATTGTGCCTAAGTCAAAAGCTTATGATGAAATGCTTGCATATCCATTACGCACCTACAGGAAATACATATTAGGAATAAATTAATTTTAAAAATATTTTTAAATAAAATGTTTGAAATACAATACTATCCAAGCTGATATTGAATCTCCAGTTTGCACCTGGAGGAGCAGAACGAGAAGTGTCAGAGAACTGCAGATTCTTGCTTAAGCTTTTTTAAAAAACCAATAACCTTGGTTACTGACACACCAACATTGCCAGGTAAGCATTTCTGCATTTAGAACTACAATGGCCTCCCAGGGCTCATGGGATGGCATTTATTCATTCAGTGACAAAGGGAGAGTCACATAAACACTGATTCAGAAAGCAGATCTAAGGATGATCATGCTTCTATCCCATGCCTACATTTTAATTCACTCACTGAATATGCAAAATGTATATTTAGCTAAGTACTTGAAATTGGCTCAGCTGTAAAATTTCACAGATTGTACTTGTGTCTCCCCAGTGATCCCCTTGTGTATCTCTCTCATTAGGGGGTGTCCCTGTAGGAGCCTCAGGAATTAAAAGCAAATGGAGCAAGTGCAAAGTAGGGGCTTCCATCACTACAGAGGAAAATGACAGGACCTGTTCATTCACCTCTCTTCAACATTTCGTGAGACCTGATCTCTTATTAACAAGGTCATCTTCTCCTTCTGAGTTGAAAAACTATTTTGTGACTCATTTTGTTATTTTCTGATTCCCCTTCTTCCTAATCTCTTATTTCCCTCTGTCTTCTCCCTTCTTTGGACACCACTCTGGGCCATCTGCATCTGGAGAAATGACACTTTATCTGCAGCTGCTTCAATGCTTTCCAAAGCAAAATTCTTTCACTGGGACTACAGGAGAAACAAAACTCCAGGGAAAACTAAGGCTCATTTTTCTTAACTAGAGCTTGCAATGCTGCTCATGATTTAGGTGCATCAGCAGCACAGGCTACTATTTCCTTAATATTGAAATAAGTCACTTTAAATGCACACTGTCATACTGTCTCTGCCAGGATGAAGGGTGCAGTTACTTATTTGGGAGATTATACCTGTAAAGAATTCTTTCCTAAGGAAAATTACCATAAACCCTTTTTTTTTTTTTTTTTTTCCCCCCATCCAATTTCTCTCTAGTGATGTATTTTGGAATCAGTAGGAGAACTTTAGTAGCTGAATTTTCACATCAGTGAGGGTTGACATCTTGGCAAATTTTCACAGGACTAATAAGGTATCTCTTTTACATTGAAAATGACTCCAAACCCCTTTTCCCTCTGGACACCACAGTGCATCTTGAGCTAATTATGGTTAGACATTCTGGCTCCAAAAAGAGTTTTTTCCCCCAAACTGCTTTCTGATGAGCACAAGAAGATTATGTTCCATGCAAAGGTGTGTAACACTGAGTGTCACTCACACAGCAGCAAGTCTGTATGAGTCTTAGCAGAAATTAAACACTCCAAGCATCCAATGATGTGTGTCACTGTGCATTGGGAAAGCCTTGATTCAGGAGTTCCATTCTCACTATGGTAAGTGAATCATGCAGAAAAACATCCCCCTTTCACCAAGATCCTTCTTTCCCCATAGATGCTGTATTCAAACCCAGCAGCTGTAATTGTACTACTGATTTCATTCTCTAAAATATTTGTCCTCACTTTTTCCTGCTACTTGGAGTCAGGTTGCCAGAGTACCATCCTGGTCTTGAAAAAGGATGGTGATGGGTTATAAAAATGTAGCACAAAAAAACCCCCAGTAGACATATAAAACATGTTTGCAATCAAATAAACAGCTTAGAGTGATATTAAATGGAAGAAAGCCAGGCGTTCCCTAGAAGTTTATCCACTTATCTGGGCATTTTACGTAGGTTTTTAATTTTCTACGTGCTTATCTGCTAATACTTTCAATATGTGCATCATTGCAGTCTGAGCTAGTTCTGTACTTCAACTGCCCTCTCAGTAAGGAGATAACCCCCAGCTTCTTTGAATTGGCCTCTCCTTCTGGGAGCACCCCTGGGACTTCTGGAACCTTGGATTTAACCATCAACATTTAGGCAAATACCCACAAATACTGCTTCTCTTTCTCACAGCTGTTCCTGTTAAAGCTGTTTTGCACTCAGTGTGTCAGGTTTGGTTTTCTTTCTCTATGCACCAATTTGGCACAGGATAGTTCCATATAGGGTCTGCATGGGTCAGTCCTAAATGTATGGCTCTGACAGGGAGGAATGGTAGATTCTGCCCCTGTCTCTGCCACAAGTTTACCAACTTGATCCTGGCACCTTTCTACACCTCACTTTATTTACTAGAAGTAGCCCTAACTGTGTCAAAGCAAATTCTGAGGGTACATTGAAGTTTGTAGTACACCAGGAATTCCTTGATTTCAGAAGATCTTGAGTGCAAAATATTTCTCACAACTGTCTTGATAGTGAGACTAAAAGAACAGCTACTCTTCTCATAATTTTGCATTTAACTTTATGCCTGCCAGCATTTTCTACTTCCAAGCACAAAATAAAATGTATTTTTATTAATCCTAAAACATGTTTTTGGCCATTAAAATGCCAGAGTCGTGCTGTTAAGAATTTGTCCTTGAGCCTTGTGACAACCATGGAAAACATTATTATTTATTGCATACATTTGTAAAATAGTTCAGTTTCTCTCCAGCTTGCCACTATCTACAGTTAGAAATTATCAACTCAGAGAAAAACACCTTCCACACCTCCTGATTTAAAAGCACAGCAGACCCTTGCTATGTGCCTTCCTAGACAGAGTAGTGACTGATTCTCTGGTGCCAGTATTGCAGGAAGCTGTCAGAATCTCTGGAGATAAATTCCTTCAGAAGTCCATGTTTCAAAGGCAGGTATAGTAATAAAATTTGTGGTTTGTCTTTGTGAGAATCCAGCTTTCTTGACAGGAAAGCAAACATTTATCACTCACTGCAACTGAGCTATGTCAGGCTTTGAAAACAGTGTCCAGAAAGATTCAATGTTTAGGAAGGACCCTGGAGACAGACTGAGACTCATCCTCCGGCCCATGCTGAGCTGGGCATCCCAACCCCACGTGGAGAAACAGCCACTAATGATCCAGTAAATTGTATCTCAGGCTGCCCAGGGTCCTTATTTATCAATCATCTAAACATCCACTGCCATTCTCCAGATGACTCCCAAAAGCTATTGTATTATTAATAATTATACTTACTATATTTTTATCTCTCTCTCTCTCTATATATATATATATGTACACACAGGGATGTATATATATACATACATATACACATATATTTAAAGGAAGGTGTATGTAAAAGTTAAGGTTTACAGAAATATTTTTTTATTTGTGTACATGTCCATATATAAGCACTATTTTCCTGAGTAACCAGGGTTAATAAAATAGGAGGGATGAAGTAAACATCAAAGAAGAAGAAAATTTTTACAAAACATTTTGTGAGATCTCATTGATTTTCCAAGCCATGATGATTTTGGGCATGTAGTGTTAGTGTTGTTGATGTTCCCGTGGAGCTCTGAAACACTGTTATTCAGTTAATTGCTGCTTGGTCACACATGATTTGGGCTAAGGTCAGCTCACTCCCCAGAGCACATGCTACTGCCACGTGCCCAGAGGAAAAGCAATTGCATCTTTTAATCTGATCTTTGGTTTTCATTGCCATTTAATACTGCAAATGTAATGGAATTTCAGCTTTCATTTTTTATCTTTGACATGTTCAGACAAGAAAGATTAGTATAGAATATATTCATGGAATAAAGCTATTTTTAAAGTCCTGACCTGTATTTTGAAACCTCTGTGTGCTACTGGAGCAGTCTACTTGTAATTTTCCTTAAGTTAATTGAAACTAATTAGTTGCATATAAAAAATAAAATAGCATGACTGGAGTAGTATTCATGGAAACAACATCACTTAGCGTCAACTCCTTTCTGCAGTCTGATTCAGCTATGAATCAAGACTTGAAAAATACATGAATCCTCTTGAAACGTCTTCATGTTTCATCTGAGCTGGCAGGAAGTATTCCCTGTGCCAGCTCCTGGTAATTTGCAATCCAGCTCTGCACAGGGCCTGGCTGCTCACACACCAAGGGCTCAGCCAAGGACTGGCCTGGTGCACAGGCAGCAGGGGCTCCTCAGAGGCATGAGAGGGGAGCCAGGCTCAGGGAGAGGGAGCATGATCTGCATCTGTCAGGAGAGACACTGAGCTGTGACTTTGCTCTCCAGGAGGATTTGTAGCCTCATCATTTCAGGTTGTTGTGGCCAGAATCCCTGTGAGGTACAGCAACAGTGCAGGATCTGTTTTCTTCCCTGTGAGCTCTCTTATCTGTCTGCAATGAGAAGTGGGTAATTAAATTGATCAGAGGACATATTTTAATTATTAGTGCCTCCTTACATGATGCAAAAGCATCTCATGTAATACTTTTCTCATATAATTCCCTCATCAGTGAGTGGAAATTTTCCCTAAGAAAGGAAGGTGGGGTTAATCTATAAATCTGTCTGGTTTAGGATTCTTAAACTGAAAGAGGGCAGGTTTAGCTTGGACATAAGGAAAAAATTCTTTTCTGTGAGAGTGGTTAGGCTGCCCAGAGAATGCTCCAGCCCTGGGACTGTTCTTGGCCAGGCTGGATGGTGCTTGGAGTGACCTGGTCTAGTGGAAAGTGTTCCTGCCCATGAGGGGCTGGAATGAGATGATCTTTAAGGTCTTTTCCCATCCAAACCATTCTGTGATATCATTCTGTCATTCTTATGTAGTAATGTCATTCTGAATGAACACAGAATATCTGTCACTGGTGCAGTATCTAAAGAAACAAAATTATAGCTCATAAAGGTAATTCTGAGCACTCCTTAAACCTTTGTAGCAAAATAGCAAATGTTACAGTGAAACAGATAAGGAGACAATGCAGGTATCTTATTTTAAAAGATTTGAGAGAACATCATAATCAAGCTATTGTTAGGGCTGGTGAGATGACTGTCACTCCTAGAAGAGAGGGTGACAGTGAGTTAGCCAAGAATCAAACTGCTCTCTGTGTAACACATTTAACTGTGTGCTATCAGCATGTAGGAATCTTTGGTCACCACACCACCCAAGTGTCTTGTCTTTTCTAACTATTTTTGAACAAGACCCAGAAGAATCATGTTTAGTTTACTTCCAGCTGCGAGTCTTCCCTGTGGATGCACGTTAACAGGAATGCTGTTCTTCAAGCAGTCAAATGAAAACACATAAATATGATGCTCTTGCTCTGTTCTTCTTCTAGAGGCTTTCTTTCCTCTTACACTTCTTAATATGTACAGCTCAGTTGGTCCATTATCCACTGTGTTGTGTGCTGATTATAAATAGATTACAACTTTGGCAAATCTCAGGATTAAAAACTGTAATGATATCGTAAAATGGAGGACGCTGCCTACACAAACAAAAAAGCTAGCATTTCATCTTCATTAAACATTTTAAGGATTGTAAAATTTAAAATATTATTACATTACAAAATTAGCAAACCCACTAATTATCCATATCAATCAGTTCAGGATTACCATTAATTTAAAGCAGGCTTCTTTGTAACAGTGTTTACAAAAAGATAAGCCATACAACTGTAAATAAATTTTCATCTTTATTACTGATTTCTACTGAGATTTCATTGAATTCCAGTTAACTTTTCTCATTCTGTTAAACTTGAAGGCCATTAACAGAAACATGACTGTTGTCTTTTCTCTTGTGTAAATGAATGCCTTCACAGATAAAGGAAGAATCCCAAACACACAAGATAAAGTCCCCTAACAGTGTCACCAGTAAAAGGCTATTTTTTGAGTTCTGGGATAATCAGTCAACCTTTCAGTTATAAAATGCAACAAAAAAAGTTAATCTGTCCTGATTTAGAAAAAAATTTAATTACACAAAAGGAAATATTTTCCATAGCTGTCCATCAAGCTGAAATAAGGAGTTTTATTTATGTTTCAGAATCCTTCAAAGTCCTACTGAATAATGGAAACAACAGGCATTTGGATTCCTTTGGCCTTTCAGCCTACATGAATACAAATTAAGTTGCAATGAAAAATAAGGAGGAAACTGTATCAGACTTAAATGAAATACATTATGCACTAACGTGTTTTAGCATTCAGACACTGAGAAGAAGTATCTTCTGTAAGAAGAAATGAAAGACAGCACACATGGACTTTAGAAATGTGCCACACCATTTTAATGGCTGCCCAAAAAAGCTTCCCTGTGTTTGTGAAAATGGTGTGGATGGGTGGATGGTTGGAATGAGATTGCCAAAGACAGTGCAGAAAACAAAGACTGTATTTTAGAAGCAGCTTTAACCAGGCTTCTTAAATTGTTTAACTAGTCTGCTTAAATAATTTAGATCTAAGTAGGTCTAAATTATTTAGATTAATGTAGTGTTTTGAAACATCATGCATGGTCAGCCCTCAGAAGAAAGAGCCCAGGAGCAGCAAGGTGTAAAGATTCCTGAGGTGGGTTTCAATGGCAGATTTTAATGAACTGGTCCAGCTACTCCTACTCCAGCACCACTGAAAAACTAGAGCAGTTTAAGCCTGTGTAAATTCACTGCTTTTCCCAGCATGAACAGACAGTGTAATGCATCCTGAGCATTTCTGAACCTCAGCAGGGCTGGCCACTGAATAACACATCACAGAGTTTTAAAAACACATCCTGGACTGATGTTTGAGTATTCTTTCAGCAATGTTCAGAAGAAGAGTTTGACCAAAAAACTTTTCTGAAAGAAGGGTATGAAAGCTCACCAAACCCATAAATACAGGAACACTGTCTTTGCAAGGGTGACATCTGAGACAATTCTTTAAATAACAAAGCAGCTGAAACTGCAATGAACAGATCTTCATTTAAATATTGTCGTATTAACTAAACGTTACTTAGAAAATTGTAGATAGCACTAAGGCCTGAAAAGATATCAAATCTTCAATTACTTCATCTGGATTCTTTTTCAAAGCTAAGAAAAACAAAGTGTGACAAGGTAGATGTGACAAGGTAAATGTGTATTTCAGCAGAATGAGTTTGAGCTCACCTCTGTGTTTTCCCTTTAAGTAAAAAGGGAAAAAGATGCATTGATGGGCAACCACTATAAAGACCTCAACTTGCACCAAACTGAATTCTTTTATTCTCATACAATTATTTATTGCAGAATGGTATGAAGTTTGGTTACTTGTGGACACTATAAAGGGAAATAATACATATATACACATATGACCATACCTATGGTATTTCTCTATGTGACATTAGCCTATAGCTTTCCTTATTAACTCAGTGAACAAGTTCATAAACTTGAAGTAACCATTTTAGTACATATTTTTAAGGTAGTACAAAAATGAAATTAGCTATAGAGTTTAAAAAGTACAAGAAGTTGAAAAGTAAATAGGTAATTTTGGAGACAGTGACTCTCTAATATCAAAAGAAAATGTGGAAAACATAAGGGATATATTCCTTAATGAAAAAAAAAATTGTAGAGACTCAGATTCTGAAAACATCTGAAAGTTCATTTTTGATGCCTGTTGATGGATGCATTTTACAGAATCATGGGACATTTTGAAATGAAGAATTACAACCCCTAACCATCCAACTGCATGCACTGTCATATATTTAATCAAAAGTGCACCTAGACCCCAAGAAGCATATGGTTTCTAATTTTAACATCTGTTTTCTTTTTCTTGAATGTTGGTGAACTAGGGAAAATCCATGCTGCAGTACTTTGTAAAAGTAAAATGCCCACAATGAATACATTATTACTTATATGTGGGGGAAAGAAACAGTGGCATCTGGATGTTTAGCCCTTTTGAACTTGAAAGAATACAAACCAAGAAAATACAGCTCATCTGTCAGATAGCACAAAATCTGAGTTCAAGCAGAATGTGTTTGAATGCAGTAACAGAAAGTGGATGCACAAAGAAAAAGTGAAATTATTATGAACAGATTAGTTTGCAGGAGTCACAGCATATGGGCTAAGGAGCAAGGATTTTTTTTTATGGACATCATGGCAAAGATAATTTTTATGAAGTGATGCAGGAAGCAGACTGTCCTTGCTTTGAGGATAATTTTAACTCAAGCAGACTCACTCAGCTTCATTGTAATGAAGAGAATTAGGAATATCTAGTTCATATTTTCTAGATTGTAGGGCTCTGCTACATGGTCAAATTTGAGAACTCCTTCTCTCCTTTTCCACTAGAGTGGAGTCCCTGGCATGTGAACTCTTGGGGCTGGCAGAATATTTGTGTGAATATCACTGACTGCACATCCAGCTCCTCTCAGGGTCATTGGTGTCACCCACTGCTGTGTCTGGCTTTGGAGGCAGCACACTGCCAGGTCAGTGAGCAAAGGGGATAATAACAAGCTTTTAGTCCATCTCCCAGTGTAATATAAATGCCCATTTAAATCAATTTCATAGAAAATCAATTCAAGGTGAAGACCCCAAGCTGAAAGCATCTGATAATAAACTGGTAGGAAAAGATAGTGCAGCTGATCATAGCTGGCCCTCAGTGTGTCTGTGGGAGGGTTAACACCAATTCCTGAGGCAAGCACTCAGAAGCTGGAGTTTTGTATGTAATGCTTCCTTTTTCAAAAACTCTGAGCTCTTCTTCAAGTCTGGATCTTAATCTTTAGCCTATATAAGCATATGGAAATCTGTTAACTGCCTAAACAGATAGTGGAGGTTCTCAAATCTGTCCTAAAATATCTCTAGGTTGCTTTCTTCTTTTACATGTGTAGTTTTCTTTCAGAGCTCTGTTTCATAATTATTTCCAGATTATAAAAGCATGAGCTGGAGTTAAAAAATGTGGTTATACCACCACTTCCAGGTCAGCACATACAGCATATGTGCCTCCTTTGTGCTGGTTACAAGTGTTCTGCTTCTCTGATCTTTATTCCTTGATCTTGCCCAGTGTGCCTCAGAGATGCACCAGGGGAGCTCCACAATTGCTTTGTGAGAGAGAACTTCAAGTATTGACGTTGGAGAAACACCCGCCAGTGCCTGCAGAAAGGCAGTGGAAATATAACTCTCCCAGTGAGGCTCTAATGGAATTTCTTTAATTTTTGGGAAGGAAATGGAGAAGAAAGTTATTAGGAAGAAATTTCATGGGGAATGGGGAAGTTTTGATGAACAAAGTAGGGAAAAATCAAATCTATGCTAATGCAGTTGATGCTCAGAAGCTGAGAATGACTGGCAAGAAAGGATGATTGTGTGGTTAAAGCACCCATGCCTGACTGAGGAAATCTGAGTTCATTTCCTGGCCTTGCTATCTCTTCAGCTTTGAGCAAGAGATTTAATCTCTCTGCTTGCCTTTTTTTTTTTTTTTGCCTTCCTTTACCACAGGAGAGTCATTTTACTTCAGATTATTCTAAGAATAAATGCATTAATGTGGCCAGTACATTTAAGTTTAAGCAGAAAAAAACCCATATAAAAGCTTCAGTTTTTGTTCCTTCTTTTCTTTTTCTAAAAAGGCCTTTCTGCTGCCTACGGGGCAAATGTACCAAAGTCTTCATGCCCTGTGTCTAGAAAGATGAGGAGGCATTGCAGTGCCTGGGCTGACATCTGGGCACACCCAGCTTGTAGTCAAGAGGTGAAGAAGGCTTATCAATTATAGGGTGTTGGTTTTATTTCTACACAAACATAGCCTGAAGTGACTGCACAGCTTCCTCCCTCTGGGAGGCCTGGCAAAGCAGGCAGGCAAAAGCTTAGAAAAATTGGCTATCAAAACTTTTGAGAGAAAAGAAACTCTGAACACCCAATGTTGAAGCACAGCAGTATGAGATGGTGAAATGCTGCAACAATGAAGGCCCCAAAACAGGAGAGATGCAGAAACTCAATCCCCAAGGCAGAACACTGAGGTGTAAATAATGACTCAGTGATTCACCTCACTGGCAAGGAACTTCCTGAACCTTCTGTCAGTGCCTTCTAATTCCTAGCACAGGTGGAAAATTTGAGGAAATTAAACTCTCAATTAGTACTGTGAGCATTGGCATGGAGAATTCCTGGTCTCCCCTGAATGACTGCAAGAGTCCTTCAGGATTTTTGCACAGCTGGGTCACCACCTTTCTCCTTTGAGTGCCTCTGTTTTAGTGTGGGCAGCAGGACCGAGGCAGGGATCATCCCAATCCCTGTGTGGGCACTGCTGGGGCTGCACCTCGAGTGCTGTACTCAGTTCTGGGCCCCTGCTTTACAAAAGACATTGAGGGGCTGCAGTGTGTCCAGAGAGGAGCAACAAGGCTGGTGAAAGGTTTAGAAAATACATCTTGTGAGGAACAGCTGAGGGAGCTGGGGTTGTTTTGTCTTGAGGGACCTCAGGGTGGGGACATCACCGCTGTCTGCAGCTCGCTGAAAGCAGCTTGTACTGAGGTGGGGCCGGCCTCTTCTGCTGTGCCTGCAGAGAGAGAGGGCGGGAGGAAATGGCCTTAAACATGAGAGGTTCAGATTAGATCCTAGGAGACAATTTTGTCACTGTTTGGGTGGTTGGGCACTGGAGTAGGTTGTGCAGAGAGGTGGTATGGGTTTGTCATGGGGATCTGGCACTGGGTGTTGGCCGCACTGGCGGATGTTAAAGGTCTCTTCCACCCCTGACGGTGCCACGATTCCACCCTTCCACGCCGCAGGGCCGGGACACCCGCAGGCCCATTCCTGCATTGCTTTTAACAACTCCCATTTGCCCTTGGTTCTGCCAGCCTGCTCGACCATTGCTGAGGCAGAGGCGGCCCGCGGCGGCAGCGCCACACGGCCGAGCTGCGGCGGCCGCGCCGGGCCAGGGGCCCGGTGGCTCCCGGTGCACGGCTGAGGGGTAATGGGGGCCATGAGGGAAATGATGGAGATGAGGGAGATGGGGCGAAGCCTCCCGGCGGTGTCGCCGCCATGGGCAGGGCGGGGCGGCCGCGCTGACGTCAGGGCGGGCGGCGGGGCGCGGGGCGGCTGCGTGTTCCCGCCCTCCGCCCCTCCCTGCGCGGGCCGGGCCGGCCGGCGGGACCCGAGGGCGCGGAGCGGGCCTGCCCCGGGAGGCGACACGGCCCGCGCCGGCCGGCGGTGAGTGCGGGGCGGCCATCCCCGCGCCCTCATCGGGGGCTCTGAGCCGGCGGGGAGCGGCCGCCGTCCTCCGCCCAGCGCCGCCGCCCTGCGCCGGGGCGGGGGTCGCGGCTTGGCCGGGGATGCTGCGGCAGCGGGGGCCGCGGGAGGCCGGGGCCGGGCGGGCGGGGCGGCCTCAGCGCTCGGCTCTGGGCCCGCTGAATGTCACGGGCGAGCCGCCCGGCACGGCGGGCTCGGGAGCAGGCTGGCACGGCGGGCCCGGCGCCGGGAGCGCCCCGGTGCCGGCTCTGCGGTGCTTGGCGTGTCCTGTGATCCGGTGTGCGGGCAGACGCACCTGTGGGTGCCTTGGGAGCTGCGGCCGCAGAGGTTTTGTAGCGTGAGGTTTCGTATCTCGAGGGTTTTCATCTCCGAAAAGGGGAAGCATCAAAAGCACCCAGTGTGTGTAAAGATAACAGTTTAAAAAAAATAGTGACGGTGGAAAAGGATTATAATGGTGGCATTTCTGCTTTAGCAGTGATTTGTTGAGATTTATACCAAGGGGATGTTCTGTACGTTGTGGTGATTTCACCTTAATGACACTGAGACTTTGCTTTCGTCACCCAGAGCCTGCTGTTCGCTTCGCGTTCTGTCAAATGTACTTTGGCACACAATGAAACGTAGGCAACCTCAGCCTTTAACTTTGAGCTGGAGGAGGTCGAGCTGTTTATCTTCAGTTTAAGAAAGCAAAACTGCATGGGAACTTTATGCTCTAGCAGAGCGTTAGTGTCCAGGCCAGACATCAAATTAAGGTAAGGATTGACCATCTGGTATGCTGTGTAAAGATGTAAAGCACTTTTCAGGGGAGCTGGTGCATCTTGCAGGGTTAGAGCTTCATGTCTACAGCAGGTTTGTTCTTGG
>JAHXMQ010000566.1:26628424-26658661 GCA_020466415.1 Ammodramus savannarum pratensis | reverse complement strand
GGGCCCATTTTGAATTACATGCCTCCAAGCTGAAGAGGTGATGGCCTAACAAAGGGGACATGAGCAACCTAAATGTCAACCAAGGATCTATGTCAGTATACAACTTAGAGTAGAAAAGTTGTTTTTGAAGTTGAAGTTTAATTTCTGCTCATGGATAGTATTTTTCATTATGAAAGTATCAATGTTTGAGTTCCAAAAACTGCCCAGTATTGTTTTTTAACTGTAAAGCTGTTGAAAGGGTAGAAATAGCCTCAATTAACATAATGATCTCATTTAATGTATTGTTACACTAATGAGTAATCCTGTTTAATGGAACTGTTCATGTAAAAGCTCATTGGAGTAAAATCCATTACTTTTGGACCTGATCATCCTTTAAGAGGGATTGGTTATTTGGAATAAACCAGTTAGTAGGAAATGTTGGCACAGGCTCTTTAGATAAAAAGCCATCATGCCATCAGTCTTGAGATGAACATTGCTTTCCTGGAATCCTAATAAGTGTGGATCTCTCAAAATGGAGAGGAGATGAAGGAATATAAAGTTACAGAAAGTAATATGATAAAATATATCTACAGTGCTGGTGGTGTTTTCTTTCAGCCACTATTCACTGTAAACAGCAGCACCATCTTCTTAATTAGAAGCTTTCAGGCAGGGTTAAGTCTCGTGCCAACAGGGATGCTAAGGAGATCAAAATACTAATGGTGCTTTTGATAATCAGGTTGAAAATCCTGTATTGTGTTTCAATTGGAGCAATAAAAACAGATTATGTAAATCTCTGGATACCTGCACACATCTATGGTACAGTAAAATCCCAAGAGCATTAAATAGTTATCCCATAGTTGAAGTTTGGCTGGTCAGGAAAGGTCTCTGCATTTCTTCCCAGCTCACTCTTACCCTGCTACCAAGTAGGTGCATTTTGGAAGATATTCTGAGAATGTTGTTTCCTCCTTAACCAAAAGTAGCTGGATCTGCAGAGTCCTGGACTTTGCTCAGTAGTCATTCTGTGTTCCAAAAGGAGGATTCAGCTGCAGCAGTTCTGCTGACAATGTCCTATAGGAATTGAGGAAAGTCTCCTCAGGGTGGGGGTTCTGCTCATCCCTGGTCACATGGGGAGCTGGTGTGGCAAGTTCTTGCTAAAATGCCTGATTCACTGCAGATTGTTGGGTTGGTTTTTCAGGAGCACTTAGTCTGTGCTGAGCTGAGGTCCTGCTCTGCAGAGTGCATTTTAATGGCATTATTGAAGAGCTACTGGCACTGCTGGCAATGTCCTCACTGCAAGCAGGCTTGGCTTCTTAGCCAGAGGAAATGGCTGATAAGGGTTTACTTTGATGAGGTGGCTGAGCAACTTATGGATCAGGAATAACCCTTAAGTTGTACATAATTTCTGCAATTATTCCCTGAAGCCTAAGAAATTCTGTGCTTTTAGGCTAATCAGCCCAGATGGCTTGTGACACACACAGCACAAGGGAAGCATCCAGGGAGAACTGAATGTCCCAGCTCCTCTTGACTCAATAATATGCCTGCTTTAAGCTGGAGATTCAAATCTCTTCTAGATGGATGCAGAGTTTATCACTATAATGTAGATTTAGTTGATAATTCCATTCACACTCTTTTTGTGAGTTGTTTTAAAGATTGGCTTTACTTAAATGCTATTTTTTCTGATCTTATATGTTAAAATTATTACATAGCCATGTTGATATATATATTTTTGATGGGTTGAGGGTTGCTGTGGCTTTTGAGTGACCTTCATCTCAGTAAAGCAATCTTGCATAGGTAGAAACTTGGCAAGGCCCAGGCTGCTGCTGTTGGTAGCAGGAGACTTGAGGGGAGGAGCACAATCTGTCAGCCTGCATGGCCTTATCCACCAGTAAACAGAGTTAAAAGCAGAAAAAAAAAATATCTGTGTAAATCTTTTAATCATGAAAGCTTTCTGAAATGGTAATTTGGATATGTATAGCTTTACTATGACTCCATTGAGCACTGATTAAGCAACACAATATGTATTGCCTTCCTGTAAATTTGAATAAAACACAACATAGATGACTAACTCTGAAAGGGATCCTGTGACAAACTCACTCCTAACTGAAGTTACAGCTCAGTTTCTTAGATAATCTGTTTTTAGTTTTGGTTTTTTTTTTTCTCCTTCAGTTTCAAATCTCTGGGGACATAACAAATATCTGTGTCTTCCACGCTGTAGGAAACTGACCTTGAGAAGTACATTCCAGAATAGCTGTTGGTGTATCAGAAAGCTGGTAGGAAAACACAAAACACACATTGAAATCCTGGAGGCTGCCACTCTGTTGTCAAAAACATCTTGGTATTTGTTATGCTGTGGGAAACTTGCAAAGTTGTTTGCTACTCAAACATTTTCAGGGAGTCTGGTTTTGAGACTGGAAACTGATTTATATCAGTGGGATTGTAGACAGAAGCTGTATTGAGTCCAGCACTAATGAAATGAAACTCAATAGCAAGAAAATTATACTTTGAAGATGTGTTTTACAAATAAGCAAGTTTCAGCTGAAAGCTGTAATACACAGGTGTGAGGCTGCAGTAATTTTGATCAAGGATGAATGTTAAGAAGTGAAACTTCAAATAATGCAGGAAAACACATAAATGTGAAACAAACTGGTGTGTTTGGTAGCCAGGAGAGCAGGTATCAGTAGCTCTTCTGGCAATGTAGGAGGTTTAGAAGCAGTTTTAGTAGTTTTCCTTGGGAATCTGTGCAAGACAATGGAATAACCATGAAAGAATTTTTACTGGGGCTCTGGAACTCCTTGCTTAAGGCAGTCAAGGATGCAGAAGGTTTGGGACTCAAGGACAGGTTACATGAAATAGTGGCCAAGAGATCTGTGGAGGGTTCCTGAACAAACTGCATCAAATTTAAGAAATTCTATGAATTGAGAACAGTTGGAGGTTGAGGAAGTCACATTCTGTCTTTGCCCTAATCATCCTTTCCCTGGTGCATTTTTTGTTTTAAGGCAGCCACAGGAGTTAATGGGATTTTTGTATTGCTCACCTCTAAAAGGAAATTGTCTGGAGGAACTTTATGGGGAATTGAACTGGGCATTGGAGTGCCATGATCCACACACAGTGAAATTCCATGATTTATATAATATTTCCAGCTTATGCAGGATTCACTGTCTGTCTTTCATCATAGCAGTGTTAAGGATTTTCTCTGTCAGTCCTTTCTCTAGTATTTTTTTAAATCCACCAGTAGCTGACTTAACAGTATGATTTTTTTAGATTCATAGCAATGTGCTGATGTGTTCTTGTCTCAAGATCATGATCTGTGAAAAACTGAGCTATGCTGAAGTAGCATGGGCAATATGTAGGAAAGAAAATCTCAAAACTATTTTTTTCTATCTTCTTTCTGCTTCATCTTGTCTAATCTTGCTCAGTTATCACGTGTGAGCCTCTTCAGGCTTGTTGAAGATATCCCAGTGCCAGTGAGTCTGTGAATTACATGCAGTCTCTTCCAATTATCTCTGCTTGCCATTCAGCTTAACCTAGAACTACAATTCTTACTCAGGCAGCTGAAGAAAAAGAAAGAATGAGTGTATGTGGCTGGAGGGGTTAAAAAAACAACTTACATACTGGTTGAAAGCTCAGCCTCATTGAAGATTTAGACCCATGGAAATTCTTAATCTTAAGATAGCCACATGGAAAAACTGCTCAGCAGCAGTTCAGACAGGAAGTATTGTTTCTGTTATTAGTCATTATTTAATCACTACAAAATATATATTGAAAAATATGTTAGTGCCAGGGTGAGAGGCTTCTAGCTCAAGACAGCTCAGTGTTTTTACATGGAGAACATGCATCAGTTGAATAAACAAAGCAGAGGAGTAGGATGGACAACATGGCAGTCTAAAAAGGGATATTTCCAGTTATAATTAGCTGTATACCAAGTTTCACTTGGCTTTCAGCCTGCCTGTTCTTATCAACAAGAAAATCCTGCTCCAGCTAACATGTTTGTATGTAAGAAGTAGAAAACAGTAACTGGTAACCAGCTCTTTGAGTTTATTAGTGAGTCAGTGATGAAGTAAATCTTTCCTAGAAGAGTTAGAGATGGGAATAGTGTGTTTGAATCACTAGGTAACAGTGGATAGTGCTGAGGAAAAAAAGGTTCTTCTTCTGATTCTAAGTGAAATATTTGCTAGAGAACAGCAGGTAGTTCCTACTGGTTTGCAGTAGGACATTACTTTTGAGACAGATGCAATCTTTCTGGAGTTGTTCTTACAAGACAGATTAAATTACCCATGTGAAATGCTGTTGCTGAAGGACTAATACCATCAGCAGGAACAGGGGCCTGTTTCTGCTGTCAGTTGCTTTGATGCCGGCATAATCACAAAATGTTTTAAGGGCAGATCAGAATCTGACATTTCACTGGTAGAAAGCTTAAATTCTAGACTGCAATTGATGTTTGGGATTTTTCCAGTCAATCTTAGCCACAGCATAAAATTTAAATTGCCTTAATGATGGTTATGTACCTTTAAAACTCTTCTGAAAGGCAGGTTTCTGATTACCTGCTGCCTTATTCTTCATGTAAGAATGCCAAAAATGTTTGAGAAGCCTTGGAAAAAAGACTCTGATGGGAAAGAGGAGAGTCTTTCCAAAATCCATGTACTTGCACACAAGCATATCGCAATTATGATTTGTCTTCCAGGACAGAAATCTTGCTAAATGCAGGGAAGTATTAAGACAGCTTAGGAGCCTAGATATAAATGTGCTTTATAGCCACAGTATATTTGTTTGGAGTTGTTTTTGGAAGGGCTTGGGAGGTGGTGCTGGTGAATGATTAACAGGTTTTGGCTTCTTTGTAGGTGTGTGACTTTGTCTCTAGGTTGCAGAGCACTGGATCTGTAAGGCAGACAGACCATGTCATTTCTTGCTTCAGTTTTTCCCCTTTCTGTTTGTTATCCCTGCAAATTTGGTAACAATTTAAAGTATCATCAACAAGAGAAATGAGTAAAGGCTTTTTGTTTCTCCAGCAAAGATGTTGGAAACATCTGCATCTTTTACTGTTTAAGAGCTGTTAAGAAACCCTGGTGAAGAAGCTTGACTTGCTCACTGGGGTGGAATCTCCTGGGTTGGTTCAGTCCACAGGAGGCTGTTCCTTGCATAACATAAGGAGTGAAATAATCCACATAATTTAATTCCTTCTGGCAGGGGTGTTTCTGCACTGGAGCCAGATGTATTGGCCATGATTATGGTAATTATTTCTGATATATGGCAATATATCCCTCCCACCTCTTGCAGCATTCCTGTCATCAGCACACCTAATGCAGTGCTGTTATCACCTGGGCCTTGTGTTCCTTGGATGCCAGTGAAAGCCACTGTGCCCTTGTGTTTTGGAGCTGGTTATGCAAGGGCTGCCTGGTGTTTGTATCTGCAGGTACAGGCTTGACATTGCTCATCCAGGTTGAACAAAGTCTGCTGAAGAAAGGAATTGATGACTTCTGCAAGAGGATGCATCAGATGAAGAGCAGGTTCAGGGAGGAGTCGTGCATCTCCAGTGCTTTATTCCAATTTCTGGCTGACCTGTCCCTGACAGCAGTTGGGCTGTCAGCTCTAAGGCAGCAAAGAGTAACTGCCATTGCACTTCATGTCTCATTTATCAGCAAACCATAATAACCTGCATTAACACTTATGAGGAACTTGAAATTGCACTGTCAAGGCTCTCTCCTTCTTTGCAGACCCTGATAGTCTCTTTTACTGGGAGTAATTTGTCTGTACCCTCAGGTATCCTCTTCCATCTTCTTGTCTTTGTGGTGAAGCTGTTCCTTGCTGCAGCTAGCTAAACATCTGGACCTTGACTGCTTTCCTCCTTGTTAATTGTGGAAGAATGCCAAAATCAGTGCAGCTTTACTTGTTTGAGAAACAGGTTTTTAGCAAAAGTTTTTCTTGGAGGTAAAATTTTCATAACTCTTTTCCATAAAATCTAAAAGGGCTTATGACAACTCATACCCTGTTTTGTTTCAATATTTTGCTTAGGTTTGATGTAAAAATTTGGAGTTTAAAGTGCATAGGTTCTGTTTGACTATTATGAAAAGCACAAGTGGGCAACAATTACCAAGTATCCTTGTCTGGGCAGATAACACTTCACCCTTTTTTGCTTCCTTGTGGTGCCTGATGCTCTGTGTAAATGGCACAGTGAACTAACACAGTATGGCCCTGAGGGATGCAGAGGGAGTTTTTGATTCTGGAAGTATTGTGGTACCTTTCTTCTACAAAACAGAACTGCATTTCCCTATTTCTTTTTCTCCAGTAAGTGCTTATGTCCTCTTGCCTTATCAAACATTAAGAATGCTGATGAATAGCAAGAATGCTTTTAGAGTTGACAAGGAATGTCACATTTTCTGCTGTATTGACCAGAGATATTGCTCAATGTTAGAAGTACTGAAACTCCAATCTCTTTATGATGTATTTCTTGCTTCCTTGTCCCTTTATTCATTATCATGTTCTGCTCCTGTTTTTTGTCCTAGTGTATTTTGACAGTAAATTGAGCACAAGAACAGCTTGGATAACTCGTTGTTTGGTGTTTGCTAGATCAGCCCTTCAAAGTGGGTAGAACCTTGTTAGTGTGAGGGAGGAAAAACAGAAAAGGGAGTATCTCTAAGCTGCCTTGAGACCTGAAAACAGAATCTCACAATTTGGGACACAGAAAAGCAAGGTAATTTCAGAGAAATAGAACAAGAAGCCCTCGCTGTCTTGAAATGTCTTGCTGTTACTTCCTGGCTATGGTACCTTCAGAAGTCAATGTCAGGGAAGCTGGTGTTAGTCACTGCAGTTTGGACATAGGAAAGGGAGAATGGCTGAAATTCAAGGATGCCTTCATAAAGCATTGAGAATTGAGTCAAGAGCAGGTTTTTTTGAGAAATGGAAGACAGGAGAAGGAAGGCAGGCTTGGAGGATTTCACTGCAGAGCTGATAAATCTTGCTGGATCTTGGAGTGAAGGTGGCTCTTTGGACTGAACTGAAACCGCTCCGTGCAGAGTAAACAGCACAAAAATACTCAAATTGTAAATACTCAAAGTTCACTCTGGAAACCATCAGAATTTCTGGTTGCATCCTGATTCATTTTAATTCATACAGCATGCATGATTTCCTCAGGATTCATGATCTTGAATTCCCCAGGGCTTGTCATGCTCAGAGCAGGTGTTTGCCAGCTGGATCTCTTGCCAGTTTCTTCCATTCTGTTAAGCTGCCATGGTCCTCTTAAAGCTGAAAATTGACTTGCAGTCATGCTGCCCATCTTGCAATGTTCTTAAGTGAGTGCTGAGGAAGCCTTTTGCTGTTTCTGTTGCAAGGACCTCCCAGATTTTTCCCTGTTGACATTCAATACCTCCCTACATTGGTGGAAATACGATATTTTCACATAACTGATGTAATTTAATAACCCAGAGGTGTAAGAGGTGGTTTTATAAGGTGTGCACAGGGCACAGCTGAAATACACGTGCACTTCAGTTTCTGTGAGTGAAACACAGATCTGAAACTGCTGCCATGGCAGTAGGACTGCAAGGGGAATTTCTCTGGCCTGTCACCAGCCTGTCACATGTGTTCCATCCCTCAGCTGGGTATTCCACACTGCTGTGACAAGAGGAGGGGAATTCAGGCCCATTCAGGAATTTGGAACTGGAAAATGCTCTTATCTTCCTGGTGGCAGGGATCCTAGGGATTGCAGGATTTTAAAATGTATGAATCTTTAAGCTGTCTTCTTCTGTAGGGCAGAGTCTCAGGTGCAAAGCTGGACTTTGCTGAGAAGCTAATGTATAGGAAACTGCCTTCCTGGTGGTGCTGAAACAAACTGTGAATGAAATGACAGTGAATGTTGTGCTTGCCAGTTGAAACTAAGAATGCAGGATTTTATTGAGGTGTGAATAATCCTGTAGAGGAAGTACCAAGGAGGGTGAGAATTAATATTCTTTTGCTTATCACCAGGATCTTGAATATCCTTGAAGGTAAGGATGTAGCAGCTTTTCAGTTAATTCAGATTATACTTCAGAGGGGGTCTGTGGATTTTAACTCCTTTTCCCTGGATCATTATGTAAGGCTAGGCTCTTTATAATTAGCTTAATTCCTGATTAGGCTTGTGTGCACTAGATAATGTATTTCCCAAGGCAAAGAATATAAAACTTGTTTGCCCAAATGTCAGTTTTTTAAAAATCCATAGATTATTTAAGTCTAAAAATACTTTGAATTTCTTTATAGTACAGTAGGCTGCAATTTAAATTGTATTGAACTTGAATCTTCTGGGATGCAGAAATCATACTCTAACTGGTAACAGTGCTGCTCGATAAGGGAGTTTAATTGTGAGGCTGGTGGAATCTTTCCTAGTAAACATAACTAAAAATTAAGGAAGTTTTAGAGAACTTAATAAGAAAATCCCCCATTTTCTGGAAAACATCTGCCAGACAAGATGCTGTTAAGTTTTAGTGGTTTTTTTGATGACATTGTGTTTCAATGAAACAAATGAAACATTAGGGCTCCAGGAAGTGGCACAGCAGTTACAGTTACAGAGAAGTATTGTTTGTTTTTTAATTGAATTATCTGAAGTGTTCTGGGCTATCAGTATGGTTTTGTTGAAGATAATGTTTTGTCTTTGCCTAATCAAGGATAAATGAGCAAGAGCCCTTCCTAGAGAACTGAAAGGTCTCCTTTTCAAGTTTAATTTGCAGCACTTGGTGGAGGATTAAAGTAATCTAATTAAATGGCCTCATTTAAATTTTGCAGTCACCTAAGAGATGGTAGACAGATGTGAAAAGGGAATTATCCATAAAGCATGCAAGTTAAATTAGCAGCTTTCTAATTTAACTTTTTCAATTTGGAAGATTTCTTCACAAGACTTGCCTTTTCTTTAGAGTTAGGTTATCATCTGAGGGATCTGCAATGTGATGCTTGCTGGGAATGAATTCATCAGCATATTAAAGGCCATTTTTTATTCATGGAGTTATTAAAAAAGTTGTACTTTATTGGATGTAGTTGACATGAAATAAAGATCTTTGATGTTGCCTGATGATATTATTATCCTGTGCAAGGTATGCAGGTAGGCAGGAAGTCTGACATTAGACACCTCAATCCACATGCAGGCAGGTGTCATACACTGAATGAAATGTTCTGCTGGTCCCAGGGGGAAATATTTGTGTCCTTCTTTGCACACCTGGGTGAGGGCAGTGTCTCTGCTGTGCAGGAATTCACTGAGTCTTTGAAAAGTCAGGATTTGTGTATTTCGAAATGGAAATGCACACACCAGTTGCAGAATGTGGTTTCTGGTGTTCTAACAAGTTAGGAGCCCTTAAATGCCCTGTCTGCAGTGCCTTTCTCTTTCTATCTTTGTAATGTAGATCTGCTTCCAGAAGTACTGCTCTGGGGCTTCCTATTCACTGGCAAATCCTCAGGGTAATTCAGTTTGCATGAATTTAATGCCACTTCGATCTTATCTTTGATTTTATCTTCAACTGTATCACTAAGAATTTAAATGTTTCTTAGTGAGTCTTGCAGCTTGGGGAGTGATTCACTTTAGGATAATCCTTGCTGTGGTTACACAAGATATTCTGTGTACTTTGAATAAGTAGATCCTTTGAATTTGCTTACTAACACTGACCTTATGCAACTGTTGCATTGTACTTCAGGTTTTCTGTGTGAATTAGATGATTTCCAAATAGACTACAGTCTCCATACAAAGAGAAAACAATGACTAGGAATGTGAATCTTGATTTGGGGAGATCCATAAGATCTGGGAACAAAAAATGTTGTGATGAGATGTATGATGAGTGGTTATTCCCTATATTTAAGGCGTTGGGGAAACGGAAAACAATCTCAAAAAACAAGCTTTTAGTCAGATTTTACATTATCCTTTTTTGCAGGTTTATGTTGCTGACTACAGGTTTTTGCTGTGTCATATTTATGGCTTTATAAAAAATACTAAATCTTAATTTTATAACTTAATAATTGTAACAGTTGAAAAGTTCAATTTGTTGCTAAAAATGGGTAAAAGAAGTAAAAAATATAAATGGGTAAATGAAGAAGAAAAGAACAAAAAAATCATCCAAACTCTTCTCAAGTTTATTTTATTGATTACAAAAGGAAAACAAAAAAAGATGGTTTATGTAGAGAGTGAAAGTTGGGAGAGGGAGCTGTCATCTGAAGAATATACTACTGCCAGATAACTGCTGGAACTTTGGAGTTCACAAGATGTGTCTGTGTAACTCTTTATCAGCATGGTGGAGTTAGGCACAGAAATCTAGGAAGCATATAGCTGGAAATGTATAGAAACCTGTGTTTAATGTGTGGTTGTTTCAGATTTAATGTTATTTTATTTTCCTTTCTTAGATTCAAGCACCCTTTAAGGACCAATGTACCCAATAGCTCATGGAAGAAAAAAATCAAAACAGGACATCCTTGGTTTCCAGGCTACCGAAATATGGAATGAAAACTTTGGGGGCTGTTTTGCAACCGATGCCAAACGGGACGGCTGTGAACTTAGCAGGGAGTAACGGTGGCAAAAATTTCAACAAGCACAATGGCACTGTTGGAATGTCTTCCTTTGCTTTCAACTGGAAAAAATCAAATAAATATCAGCTTAACGAGCAGAATGGGAGAGAGGTCAACACCAGACGCAATTCTAATGAAAAATTAATTGATTCTGAGAAGTTCCCTCAATCTCAAGGAGCATTGGGCAATGATGAGCTCAGGGTGGGTTTGAACAGTACTGCTTCGGTCGTGTCAAAAGCAGCAAAGCAAACCAATATGTTTGTATCTTCTACTGAGGAATTAAATCCAAAGTCTATACCTGGACTCTCTAGTTCAGCTAAATTCACCAAAGGTACCCTGTCAGGAAGGACATACTCTGGACTCAATGCTCCAAGATCAAATTTAAATGGATTTTATGGAAATCGGCCGGTGGTAGGTTTGCAGAGACCTAGAGCTAATTCTGGTGCCACAAGGACAAGTTCAGGGGAAAGCCTGGCACAATCTACAGACAATGCCAGCAAGGCTTTTTCCTGTGACAAAATGGTAAGATCACAAAGTTTTTCACATTCCATTCAGAATTCTTTCCTTCCCACTGCATCTCTAACCAGGTCACATTCCTTTAACAAAGCTGTGGATCTTACAAGGCCTTATCATAGTCAAAATGTCGCTGCCAGGACGTCTCAGAGGTCTGCTCTGCTGTCAAGGAACGCGTGTCAGTTGGATGTACCCAATGGGAACGAGCCGCTCAAGTATGGGTTTACCAGACCGTACTCGGCTGTGTCAGCTCCCTGCTCCAAGAAACCCCCACTGTCAAATGGATCTGGGTCAGCACCTTCCTATGGATACAGATTGAGTCGGCCTTCTCTGCTGAAGCCTTCCAGGCAGTGCTGTGCTGGGAACGCCGTCGTGGATAAAGGCGCGGTTCCAGACGCGCGCCTGGTGGAGAGCGCGGAGATCTCAGCCAGCATCAACAGAGCCGTTGACAAAAACAGCATTCTAGAGAGCAGGGCTCAGAGAACAGAACCTGGGGAGGCCCTGCATGAGAGTCTGGGAAAGCATGGGTCAAAAGTGATGTGTATGAGCGATGATGGAGATGAGATATCGATATCTTCTTTGTCGTCCTCTGAGAAAAACGATCTGAGTGAAGACTTCAGTGACGATTTCATAGATATAGAAGAGGCAAACAGGACTGTGCAAATCCAGCAGAAGGAGAGCTGCCTTCAGGAATTAGAGCATGGGAGCAGAACATCCATCGAGCCCTTCACCTCTCTCAAGGAAGGTGGAGGATCTCACTGTAATGCTGATGACTGGCTTGATATAAATGTGTCTGGTAAATACATTTTTTATGTTCTGTTTGAAATTTTAGGTGCTAAATCAAAATTCTATGATAGTAATTAAGTTATTTAATGTAATTGCCCATTGCTTATGGTTTGTTTCAGAATGGAACTGCTCTGTGCTGACATATATGTTTGCTTGTGCCTTTTCTGCATTATAGTTTTTTCCCAAGCATTACTTTGAAGAGCCCTTTGTGATAAAAATGAAGGTGACCTCCTTTAAACACATTTGTGTTGTGGTTGTGGGATTCCTCATATCTTTGCTATGCCATTCATTTTCTGGGTTGGTGATATTTTAAGAAAATTTCACCTCATGCTCCCTCCACCTCTGTAGGCAGAGAACAGCTGTAACTGCTTCTAACTAGTGGAAATAAGTGTAGGATGTGTAATTGAATTTGTTCAGTTTTAAACAGGATTGTTACTGGGTCTTTTTTGTTTTTTCTGATGCATATTAATTCTTTAAAAATGAGTTGAAGACACAAGAAGATGCTTTTGAAAGTCACATTTTCAAATCTTTGATGGGCTTCTCATGACAAAAGCTTGTTTGAGGGATGTTGCAATTGAAAGACTAGATCCAAAGGATGTATTTTTGGACCCACCTTCTAATATGTTAAAGAGATGCAGATTTCTAGAAAGTAGCTTCCATGGTGGGTGAATTAGGGCAGTGTAAAAGGTTAGTAATGATGTAGGTTGGAAGATTCCTTGGTTGTAGCTGCCAAACCAGCTTAAGCTTTTCCCCCTTCTGGGATCAGGGAACAATACTGTAGAAAGCTTTCAGGTATTTCTGTTACAGTACAGCTCCAGCATAAGTAGCACACCAGTAACAGGCATTTTAATGTTTATTTTTTGAATATTGGATTGTTTTTGTAGTCTTAACTGATGCTGTTTTCTTTAAGCAGTGGATGACAACAGTGAAAGCACAAAACACACTACTGAGAATGTCATCTCTTCAGAGATGAACTACAGAGCTGGCTCCTCCTTTGAGCTCTCTCCATCTGACAGCTCTGATGGCACATACATGTGGGATGAGGAAGGGCTGGAACCCATAGGAAGTGTCCATCCGTGTGGAAGTTACGACTCTTCAGAAATGAACAGCATTGTATGTATCTGTGTTCATAACTCACATTATTACAATGTCTTGAGTTTATTGCTTACTAAGTATATTTTTTAAAATATTAATTATTTTTAAAAAATTATAATTGTTTCCTCTTTGTGCTGTAGTTGATTGCTTTGTGAAACTTCTTGTTTAGGAGCTCCTGTTTCTGGACAGGTAACCTTGATCAGGCTGTTTGCACACATTTTTTTTCTTTCCTGATTCTAAAGTCAGGACAAAACAGGTCCTTCCTTATGCAGTCTCGTAGCAGTGCTCACAAAGAGTAAAGGAATTTGATTTCTGCAAAGTATAGGCTCAACACCTCCTAGCAATCTCTAAACATAGGAGTGAAAAAGCCAGAAAATAGCTGTTTCCTCTGTGGCTTCTTGCATCTGTTATTCTGTACTGTGTGCTCATAGGGCCCCTGTGAGCTGAAGCAGACATTTGATTTCTGTCTTCAGTCAGTCACAGCATCTTTGAGGTGGAGACCTGGCTGTAGCTCACTGTAGCAGGGCTCTTTGTGCCTCTCCAGTGGGACACACAAATGCAGCACAACCTTTTTCTCGCTGCTGAACTCAAACTGATGTGCAAGAAACATCATGAAACATGAGGAGAGTGGATGGAGAGTTGCTGTGCTGTGATGTGATCCTCCATCTGAGACCAGGGAGCCAACCTTGGAATTTCAGTGGGCCTGAGGAAAATTCTGTCTGCTCTGTTTGTACTCCTTTATCTGCACAGAATTCTGAATCAAGCAACTTGGGTTTTATTAACATGAAGCTAACAATCAGAAGGTTTGACAAAACCAGTTTGGTTTAACTGATGTGTCATGCTTCGTGAGTTTCAGGTGTGTTGGGTGCTGTGTCACCACTGCAGTTTAGTAATGCAAACACCAGACTTGGGCACAGATAGGTAATTTCATTCTTTGTGTGTGACTAAATATCAATTCCTGATATATTTTCAGCTGCTTGTGGTATTGTTTGCTCTCAGTCTTAAATTATGATGTTGGGATCTAGTGCTTGAAAGAGTTTAGCAGTGGTTATTAACTTTTTGTGGCAATTGTGGCCAGGTTGGAAAAGCTGTTAAAAGATTTTTGTAGTGTGACTTTTGTAGCTTTATTGGTGTTTACAGTGAAAAGTTTCATGGAGGCCACTGCAAAAACAAATACTCTTGTTGCAGACACATGCCAAGAAAAGAGGGAAGTTTTTAAATTTTGTCCTTGGTAAGTTTTAAACATAGATATTTTGATGCACACTCTGAAAAGTAACAAACAAATGGAAGACACTTCTTTTACTGTGCTTTCAGAGTATATATGTAGGTTTTGGTCTGTGTAGCCCCTGTGAATTAATTTGTGCATGGTTATGAGTTCCTATTGAATCAATGAGCTGATTGACAGAAGCTGTTGTAAGCAGATGAGAGGTACCTTAGAAGCCTTTGGTATTCTTATTCACTATTTTGGATTATTTCTTTGTTTATTGAAAGTAAACAGTTTTTAGGGAGGACTTAAGAATGGAAGAATGTATTTACTAGTTTTGGAGGAAGTGGAGAAAGGAGATTTTAAGACTTCATGTTGAATCTAGAAGATCACGTATTGTTGTTACTCATTTTGATTTTTTTATCCTGTTCCTGCTTTTCCTGAATTCAGTGCTTACTGCTGCACTGTGACATTTATCTGAATGAGAAAAATATCAATAACACCTTTTATTTTTGCAAGACAGAACTGTATTTTCAGTAGCTTGGATTTTGAGGGGGGAAAATGGAGCTCTGAAATGTTGAATTGCCTCTTAGTAGTGGGGTTTTTAAATTGTACTTGTAGGTTTTGGTAGAAATTATGATATATTTGATTTCTTTAGCCTGAAGATTGGCAGTAATCTTTTCTAATCTGAAGATGCAAAAGAATTTCTGATGCAGCTTTTCATTCTTTCTGAAAAACAGTACTCTTGAGTAGGTTTTGTAAGCTTTTGTTCCATGTTTTTCCTTTTCTCTGCAAGCAGGGAGTAGAAAGACAAAAAAGTGAAGGCATTGAGAATAATTACTGTGATTAGTCAACACGTCAGATGTTTTGATTGCTGGCAGATACGTGATCAAATTATGCAGTTTCTATCCTCTAGTGTGGTGAGTTAAAGGCAGTTCATATCTGTGTGTCAAAATCCAATTGATGAGAGTCAGATTTAAGAATTTGGAGTGCTTGGGCTAATGCCAGCCTGCCTGCCCTTGGATTTAGTATTTCCAGCACAGTCACCAAAGCAGTAGTTCTGGAGTTCCTGTGGCACCAGGCTGGGTGAGTAGAAGCAATGTGGCTGAGTGACAGTTCAGGGAACTGTGTGCTGAGTAATTGGTCATGTTTACTGCACAATTTGCCTTTTTCTTCCTCATTTCCATCCCACTGCTGTTTTGGTAGTCTTTTAAGCTGTATCCTTCTTAGTATCAACAAATACTACATGCTAAATGCTTTTCCTAAGCTTTTCCATAGATGGCAGTGCAGCCCCCCCTAGGGTGAGCTTGGTTTAGGAGTGTTTGGGACATCTTTGGGAGGGCAGCTTTTGCAAAGGGGATTTTAACTGTGCTTCTGAAGTGAGAACCAGCATAGGAAGGCAACAGCAGAAACTTGCTGGCCTCTGAAGCTCATTGTTCCTTTTGGGGAGCAGAAAAGCCAATATCTTTGCTATTCTCTGTGCATCTTGGTTTTAAAGACATGGGGATGAAGAATAAAAGAAAATTTGGCCTCTTTTAGTACAGTCCTCCTGTTCTTTACTAACTGAGTGAGCAGCTGTGGAGAAAGTGTGTAATCCAGTGTTGGAAGTTTAAGAGTCATACAAATCTAAATAATATCAGAGGGAGGACTTAGAGCTTGGTAGGAATGTGTGGGGTTTTTTGTAAGGATGAAAATATTTTCATTACTTAATTCCATAACAGAAAAGAACTAATTCCACTATCTCTGTTGTTGTTTTATTTCCACTTTCAAATGGAAATTTTTGTTGTTTTGGCTAACTTTCTTAGTGCTGAACTGCTTTCAAATTTCTAAGCACTGATTTTGTTGGCGCCCTTTATATTTTTTTTCAACAGCTGGTCTTTGCTGCTGAGCACCCAGTTCAGTTCTGTGTGAGCAGCTGATGGCTCTGTAACTTAGCAGGAAGGGCAGTATTTATCCATAGGTGCTCTCCCTTGATTTTAGCTGTGCTGTTTGCTCCTGTCCTGGATTTTAGTCACTGACAGCAGTGCCTCATTCCTTTAGTGCTTCATGGCAGAAAGCTGCTCAGCTGTGCCAGGTACAACTCCTGGTTGTAGTTTGGTTTTGTTAGATTTTTGTTTTCTGTAATTTTTGTCTGAAAATACTGTTCACCATACGTGTAAGCAATGTGTTCTCAAACAGGCATCCTGACTGGAGTCTCATGGCTCCTTTGCTTGCCCTCTCTTGCTGTAGCAAGGTTTGAGGTGTTTTCTCATCTCCAGCACATTAAGTAGACACATGAGAAGCAGGAGCTTTAATGTGTGTTTGTTCAGAGTGAAGCTTTGAATGTTTTTGGCAAGTGCAAGTCCTTATTTACATTGAGAAGGATTAATAGTACATCTGTTCTTGTTCTGAGGTATCTGCTTGTTTTAAAGATGCTACAATATTCTAGTGCTCAAAGTGTGCAAGAACTAAAACTTCAAACTCAAAACATTCCAATAGTTTTTGCTCCTTTCTGTAATATTCTCAAGAAAGGTTTTTGCAATGTGATTTGGGGTTTTTTTTCATTTCTTTTCAAGCAATTTCATTTGGGCCAATAGGTTTGGACAGGAAGCTTTCAGAGTGTTCCCTGTACTGTCAGATTGACTCTTTTTCCTGTAGGCTCCAGCAGCAATGTGAATCTTTGCACTGTGTTCATTTTTCCTGGAGTAAATCAAGCCAGTGGTTTTGGGTATGTGCAGAGTGAACATCAATGTAATTATAAGGCATAGGATTATGGAATAATAATTGAAATCTGGCTTGAGGAGACAGATGGGTTTTAACTGCTTTGCTGAGAATTTAATTGCTCTTGGGATGAAATCTGGATCTCACTGGAATGAATCAGTTTGACACATGGCCAGAATTTTAGCCAGAGTATAAAATAGTTACATTTTTCTCTTCTTCCAGGCAGTTTCTTGAAATCTTGTAAGATTTTTGTTGTTGTTCTTTGTTCTGTTTTTTCTCCTTTGAGATTGTAACTTGGGCAAGGGCAATTCTGAATTAGTTTTTGAGACTGGGCAAAATGCTTTCTGGTTCCTGAAGCATTGGTACTCAGTGGAATATGCTCTACTTCTTAGAGAAAATGAACTTGCTAAAATAGAATTGTTTAGTTCAGTTATTAATTTATTTCAGTAGTTATTTACAAGTAATTTAGTGCTAATTACCTTAATTTTTTAAATAATTCAGTTGTCAAAATGACTCTGTAGTAAGGTTTAAATTGCCAGTCTGATTTCTCAAATTAGTAATTTATTAACATGAATTCAGACTTGTAATGTGTGTAGTTCTAATACATTTATTTCCTTTATTATTTTATTTATTTCCATTTATTATACTTTCTTGATATTGCCTTCTACTCACCTTCCTTTCTTTAGCTGAACTTTCTTTTTAGGAGGTTAATGCCAAAACACTAATTCTTGTTCTATGAGGAGCTGGGCTTCTTAAACTTTGTGATGTTTGGTTACAGCTGTAATGAAAATAAATCTACAAGTAAGCTTAAGACTATGTAAAAATTATGTCAACTTTCCTCAATACAAACTTTTCTTTTTTTGCTAGAACTTTCTAAAAGAGTAGTCATGAAATGAGTCCTTCAGGTGCAAGCTAGGTACAAGAAGCACACATTAAAAGCCTTTCATCTAATGAGCCAGTTGAAATTCAGTTCTTTTTTTCTCTTTACATCTTGCAAAGAACAATGAAGATCTTACTCAAAGCAGAGAAGAACATTAAAATTTTTCTTGACAGGCTGTACTCAAATGAGCAATGTTGACTTAATGCATTTCCTCCTCTCTTAGAATACAAAAGGTGAGGTTAATAAAGAGAATTAATTGCATTTTGTGCTCCCATGATGCTTCCTCAAAGTAATTTGTGTACTTCAGTTGAGCACTTCTTTAAGAAGTGTCTGAGTTTGTTCTGTACCTGAAAGCAAAGGATGATTTCACCTCAGTGAGTGCATTTGGACTAAAATTCATTATGGCATTAATAAATACACACTTCCAATTTTGTGTATGGTTAGAGATTTTAATTTTTTTTTTATTTTGCTAGTGAATATGATACAGTGAGAACTGATGACACTATTAGATGCCCAATACTCTAGTGAGGTTGTGAGGTTAGAAAGAGAGAGAAGGCATTATTCTTGTGGTATAATTATTTAATGAAGTGAAATTGTTCTAGTCTTAGGAAATCTTGTTATATATGTTGGGGTGATTTGGAGTTTGAGGTAGCTGACAGATTGAATTTGCTGGTCCTTCACACTCCTTTACCTGAAAGCCTGACTTTTGGGTTAGGCCAATATATTTATTGGCAAGAGATATCACAGTAGCACATGAGGTTTTAGCTTTTACTTATGCATTCTAGAAAATGGCAAACAACGTGTGAATTTATTATTTGGGATACAGAAAGATTTATTGGAAATACATTATCTGGGAAGCTGCCATTTCTGTGGTCAAACTTCCTGATATATATATATATATATATATATATATATATATATATAGTGATTGTGGGATTGGAATCTAATACATGTCATTTTCATTGGAAGTTGCTGTAGTTGGTAACCTCTGTTTAAGCTTCTAAATTCATGTCTAAGTTGTTCCAGGTTCTTTTGTCCCAATATCTTCATGTCATGTTCCAGAATCTGATAAAAATTATTCAGATTCACTTAAATTGTACTTTTATAACTTCATAGTTTTCATTTTTCCAATAATACAAGTGCAGAAATCTGTGGCAATTGTTTTTTATCTTCCTAATTTTTAAGAAGCCATTTTTTATGCCTAAAAATGTATGTTTGGAAAACCACTAGACCGCTTGGTTCTGATTTCAAAGCCTCAAAATCAGTGTCATCTTTTTGCCTTTAATCTTCATTATGAACAGATAATATTTGTGAACATACTGAAGTAAAGGGAGAACATACTTCAGTAATATTTACACTGTTATGTTTTAGTAGAAAACTGCAACTGCTGTGAAAAATTCAGTCTGTATTGTTGCTTGTCAATAGAGAACTAAGGGCACAAACTCATTCCAGTGTGTTCTGTCAGCTCCTCAGCCATTCCTGTGGTGGAGTTTGCTGGCAGGCAGTTTTCTGCTCATGACAGAGAAAGGAAATGTCATTGCATTAGAGAGTGATTTTAGAGTGAAAATAGCCACCATCTACTGTCCTACCTCTGCTCCATCTTCAGCTTCTGAGTTTAACTGTAGCAGCAAGGAGAGGTGGTGAGAAACAGAATTACTTAATGAGATGGCACTTCTGTCTGTCCTGTGTTGTTAGGTGTCCCTACTGTAAAACATTATTAGGAGGTAATATGACTTTATCACAGTGCACAAAGCTCTTGTGATCCTGGTCTGAGACATGACATTTGGTGAACATCCTTTTATGGCAAATTACCTTATTTCCTTTGGGAAAGCAAATATGCCTTTGAGAGCTGCTTCCTTCAGAACTGATACAGTAAATCTCAGGCTGTTTTGGCTGGAAAAACCAAGGGAGGCAACTTCACTTCTACTGATGTGTTCTGCTCATGGCATCCATTAGTTACACTGTTGGGTTTGTGTTTTGGGGAGAGTGTGGCAGCTGCTGTGGTGCTGTGTGAAATATGAGAGCAAACACTGGTAGAAGTTGGCACTAGGTTCATTTTCTAGGCTTGGAAGGGATGTTTTCTGGTAACTCTGCATGTCCAGCTGTGAGCTGGTTCTGAGTTTTGTGCCCTTGGCTGGCAGTGTGGAAATGTATCAGGATGATGTGGCATAAACACACCTCTGCAGTAGTGCAGTAAGTGAGGGAACACTTCCCTTGATGTGAGCAGCTCATGGTCAAAATAGAATCACCCCAAGCAGCTTGCAGATATTTGAGGATTGTTTTGGTTTTAATTAGAAACAAGTATATTAAGCTGGCTGTGTAAGAATAGAACACATTATTGCTGTGTAACGTGTCATAGTCAGGTTACTCCCAAAGTCTCTTAGGGTAGAATTAAAACTCTTGCTCAGAGGGAACAACTGAGCTCCTGGTACAGCCATGCCCATGCTGTTCCTCTGAGGTTGTTTGGTTCCTTTCTCAGCTGGGAACTATTTGAAGCATCTATATTTTCCTTAAACCAAGCACTGTACATTTAGTACAAATGCAAGGCAGTGGAATGAGAATCATTCACAATAATTTCTGCCAGTTAAGAGCAGCTGTAGCAATTACACATTGCTTAATAGGGTAAAATGCTCCATTGTTGGTTAGATAAACTGTAAAAGCAGTGCTGAACCTCTGGTGTTGGTAGCCTTTTTGTGCAAACAGACTGGCAGCAGTGAGTGGGAAGAACTGCTTCTCCTCCTCCCCTGCTCTTCCTCTGTCACTATTTATGCTCACTGCTGACAGCTTTCTGTGATTCTGTTTAAAAGTAAACAGGAAACTCTCTATTTAAAAGCACCAGCTTATTAAAAAAAATAAAACCAAACCCAAAAAGAGAAAATCTTTTTAAATTTTGCTGGAATCCTATAGAAGGATGGTTACAATGCTTCCCCCTTTCAGCTTTCCTCATTGCTGGAGGCTAGATGGCAGTCAAGGAATGCTGCATGTGGCAGTGGGTGTAGCTTGGGCTGGGTGATTGAAAGTGCTGTTGCTTATGAAATAGTCAAGTCTCAACAGAATGACTAATATTTCTAGTTTTCCTCTTTCTCTTCTTTTGTTGTTTTATTGAATTTTAGATTTTTTACACAGTCTGACATCTGATTTTATATATTACAAAAATAAATTAAAAACCCAGCAAGTATAGATGCTTTAGATACAACATGTAATAACTTAAACTAATAATGAATTCCTCTATACCTTCAGTAAGCTTAGGTAGAACATACAATGCCTCTGTAAAAGTGTTTTCAAGAACAGTAAATCTTTAAGACCCTGCTACTTAACAGTTAAACCAAAAATGTTTCGGATTTTCCAAGCCAAGTTGTTGTCACATGTGTTGCCACAGCAACCTTCAGTTACAGAGCATGGACAAAATTACAAAGCACTTGTTTGGCTGCTTGGCCTAATTCTCTTCAATGTGACTTGTGCAGTGTGCTCCTTTTCCATCCTGTCTTTGGTAACCTGCAGAGTTCTATCCCACCTCTTCCCTGGGTGGTTTTCTCTGTTTTCAGGTCTTCATTTACAGTGGGTTTTTTCTTCAGCCCTATAGTACACTATGTGCTTTTCCTCTGCCTGTGTTTTCTGCCATCACTTAAGAGTTCTGTTCAGTTCCTATATAACATTGCCTTTTTGGAGACTTCCTATTTCTTTTTTTATCTCTATCTCAGATATTGTCAAATGCTGAAAATAGCATTGAAAAAGACCCTGGAGGTTTCACCCCTTTTCTTCTGTCAGCCTTGCCTTGTGTTTGACTTTGGCAGTTATTCTTTAGCTGCCCTTCAGATGACTGATTTACCCAGGCTGTTTTCTGTTTGTTTTTAAAAGCCACTTCCTTTTTTTCATTCCTCAAGCACCTGAAATGATGGTTTCTTAGTTTCAGTGCTGCTTTCGAATGCTTCACTTGAGTTTTTTGGCCTGATTCTCCTGTAGTTCTTTCCCTTTACTCACACTTATCTTCTACTGTGGTCTTTTTTCAAAAAAAGCAAGACCTAAGTCACTAAATCAGTAATAAAAACAATTAGTTATTTTCCTGTGGCTGTCTGATTCCTGAAGGTGGAACAAACAAGGGAGGTCTGAGATTGTGAGTTATGGAAACTGGTAAAATGTTGCTCCTAATGCTCACCACCAGTTCATTACTCCCTCAAAGCAATTGCTTTTCCTGCAGAATATCCTAACCTGGCACAGGTACTTGGAGCTCAGACTCTTCTCAATTCTGGTAATACTCCCTGAAATTAGTTGAGGGCTTTGCACTAACCTCAATGCCTGACTTCATTTTTTTTCTACTGTAATATACATTGTGTTATGAACTTTCACTGGTCATCATTTTTATATTTAGTAGGGAGAAAATGCAGATATCTATCTGTCTTCTATTTTGGGCACTTTATGCTTTACTGTGGTTACATTATAACCTTACAATACTTAGTGCAAGAAGTGGGAAAGCCGAGAATCAGACCTCTTGCCTAGGTTCAGCTGTTAAGCTAAATTGAATTCAGATTGGTTGGTGGACTGAAAAATAACACTCTTCAGTTTAAGAAAAAGCTTATGATGCATGTTGCATGAGGAATTTTTGGAAACTGAACTTTTTGAGAAGAATATTTTGCACTCCAGTTCATTATGGCGAACATTACTTTATAATGAAATCTGCAGTTTTCCTTCAGCAAAAGCAGCTCTTCTTCACAGAGTTCCCCAACCTTCAAAGCAGAGGTCTTGATGTTGTTATCCCTCTCTAGAAAGGGGTGCTGGGCTCCATGCCTCCAAAAAACTGGGTTAAATCCCAAGCTGCTGTGGGTGAGCTGTTGTGTGTGCTTGCTGAACCTGTGGTAGAACACAGCATCTGAGGACAATCACTCCAGAAAGGATTTACAGAGCATTGAAGTGAACTTGCTGAAAGTGGTATGTCACATGTGTGCCTTGCCCTTTGGCCTTTTCCCTTCTCCTTGCGCAGTATGAGGGCTCCCTGCACTGGGGTGCTTGAGCTCAGTTCTTACAGCAGGACTCACTGCTGACCTGTCTCACCTCCTGCTTTCCCTGTTCTATTGCAGGAAGCCTGCACAGCACTGCTGCCTGTGTCCAGTGGAGAGAGAGCTTGGGGACAGCACTGTAGTTGGACCTGGGATTTCACAGTCCCAAACTTAATCTTCCTAGGTTGTACCAGCTTGAAAATCTAGTGCTGAATCAGCCTTGTGAAAATCATACCCCCTTTAATACACATTACTCTTTTCACCTATATAAATACAATGGGAGTCTTCTTTTTCTGTGACTTGTAATAATTCCTGGAACATGTAATATTCTCTAGGGTTGGAGCTGATGCACTTGGAAAGAATTTCTTTATTTCCTGTTCTGTTTGAGCTCATTCACTTCATGATGCTAATTGCTGTTAAGCACACATTATTAACTATGTTATTCCCATGTAATTACCTGCAGTTCCTTATGCAGCAGAAAGAACAGCAATGGAAGTATCTAAATTTTCTTTTTTTACATACACTAATGTGCTGACAAAATTTGTACTTTATCTTATGGCTATTTCAGGATGACATTGCTGACACCTCTTTGTATATTGTGTTTCCCAAGTAGCTCACAGAGGGAAATGCTCAAAGTGCATTCACACATGGCCCAGTGATTATAAAGTCTTGGTATTTGCAGTTGTGGGGGTTTTTTTGTAGCATGGAGTTTCCTTTCCTCAGTGTGGTGAAGAATGTGTAATTAGGGAAGCATAATGAAGTGTGCTGTTGACAGGAAAGTATGTCTGGAATCTCAAATACTGACCTTCTATGACACCATTACACTTCCAAAGTTCTCATTCAGAGATATTAAGGTGGCTTATCTAGGTTTATTAGTAAAAATTCTGGCATATTGTGCTTTTATATTGTACATTTTTAACTGCATTTGCACAGTGATGGCAAAGCTTTTCCACTTTTTGTGTTTGTGGCCACTGTTTCTATTTTATTTGTCATGTTTATTGAAGTTCTTGCAGTAGAAAAAAATAATCCTTGTTCACACTAATTTGGAAGATGAAAGCATGGCATAGAAATAATTTATCAACTACCAAACTGCCTCTCAAGCATGCCTGTATTTTGCAGAATTGTTTGAAAAAATGTGCATTAGTTTAAAAACTCCTTGTTCCTGAATAAATGGAAGAAAAAGTAGCAAAATTATACAGGCATTTTGTTGTCCCAAATATTAAATCCATGTTTCATTTAAATGGCTTTCATTTTTTTGTGAAGCTTTTTCATAGTTGGATTTATTATTATTTCCAGTGCCTTGCTGTGTGTGTTTTCCTGATTTTTCTTGTAAATGCATAGAATGCTATTTGTGGACAAAGCAATTCAGATAGGACTTTGAAATATGACAAAAGCAGGTGGTTTTGTCTCAAGTATTCCATCCTTCTTTTGTATTGCTCATGTTTTACAAAGTACATAGTAACTATTTTCATATCACACTTTCCCTCCTAAGTCAATAAATAACTTGCCCTGCAGAAATGCAAAATGTTTAATGTCTTGTGTCACAACCCAAATCCCCCCAAAAATCTTAAAATTTACTTAGCTATTGTCACCATTTATTATAAAATACAGTAGTGCTTTGTGAGTGCTGTAGGAAGGCTGCTGAAGAGCAGCTGGAGCAACATTTCAGACAAAAGCCTGTTAATGTTCTTCCTTTTCACCTGTGCATCTGTGGCAAGGCAAACCTAACAAATGACAGCCAGCAAAGGGGGGGGCTTTGCTAGGGAGTATTGTTGGGCAGTGTGTTCACAGCTTGTATGCCAGTATTCATGTAAGTATTTAGTGATCAATTTACTATGAGAAATGATTATAAAACACTTATTTGATTTAATATTTGATAAATTATACTGTATTGGTGTCAGGTATCACTTTTAGGAGTAGCCAATAAACCTTAGAAAAATCTGTTTCTGGTGTTAGGAAAGAGGTCAGTGTGTGGTGCCTGAGTCTGGTCTGAGGCCTTAAAGGCATGGCTTTCCCTGGGAACTCAGGAGCTGGAGCTGGATATCCCTAGGAGTTTGTTCAGGCCTGCTGTGTGTGACAGTCACTTGGTGTGAGTGGGTTTAGTTTCCTTGGAGTGATGGAGTGAAAGGGTGTCTGGGCTCTCTGCCCAGGCTGCTGTGGTTTCCAGCAGCACTGGCAGTGTCTGACTGAGCCATGAGCTGGGTGTTCCCCAGCCCTGACCTCCTCAGTTCCTCCTCTTGGTATTCTTAAAGCAAGAGGGGTCAGTCTCTGGCTTTTTAACACTGACTGGGCTTGCCCTCATTGCAGTGCTTTAATATACCTGGCTATATTTAATATGTATAATTCATTTAGCATAAATAGCATTTTTCTTGTGCCACTAGCATACTCATGCAATGGGATGGTTTATTAGTCCCTTCAGGAACATCTCTATAAGTACCACAATCTGAAAGGCAAAAAGAAGCAGAGTTTGGTGCTCATAATAGCATCTTTGAATCTTTGTTGTCCCAAAAAGTCAAGATAACATAGGTTTCTCTCACTTCCTTTCAATGATTTTGTGATAATATGAGAGCTGAAATAAGAGGAATTAACATCATCTCTCCACAAAGCTGTTTTTGAATTCCAAGTAAACAAAGTTGTTGAGTTTCAAAATGCTCCCAACTGCTCCCAACTGCTCCCAACTCCCAAGAAGGCAGGATATTAATGAATAAAAAAGTCTTTGGAGTGTTCCACAGGCATCAGGCAGCAAAATGTTTAAATTCATCTTTGTTTCATCTAGCAGTGTTACTGTGTCATCTTAGCAAAGGTGTGATGGTTATTGTTTGTATAGATGGTCTGAAATAAGGCTGATCTTCCTGAGGAGAGGAGGCTGCTGGTAACATTGGATGTGTGCACAGTAAAAATGTAGCAAGGCTTTTTGTGACAGTAGGATGTATGAAGTATCATGGAACCAGCTGAATCACATTTTTCCTTCTTGCAGGATATCTTGAATAATCTTGATTCATGTGATCTTGAAGATGATGATCTCATGCTTGATGTGGACCTGCCTGAGGACCCACCTCGCGACAAAGGTGAGTGAGGCAGCCAAGCACTCTCACTGTGGAACTGCTTCATGGCCTTAAGAGACTTTTGACTTGCTTTCTTCTGACTCTTGGATTAATAAGTCAATACATGCTTCAAGTTGGGTTGTTGTTTTTTTTTAAAGTAACAATTCTTTCTTTTGTGAAATACAGGGAGATATTTCAGTTTTCCCAAATATAACTCCTACACTTGAAAAATTATGAATATTGAAGTATACTGCCTTGAAGAGAAGTTCAACCTTGTTTCATACTGTTTTTTTTTTCCTAAGATTATTTCTATAGAATAAATTTCAAAGTTTTAAATTGGTCTTTTAGTCTCATCTCTTCAGTATGTCTGGAAATGCTGGGACAGTATTTTCTTTCAGCTGAATGGCAGCATAATTCTTTGAGATATATGATCTTCTACAAAATGAGAGTATCTCCTAATAGATATACATATACTTCAGGGTAGCAGAAGATGTAAAATTTAAGATCTGTGTTTTCAAATTGTGTTTTATGCACTCTTGCTTTCAATGAGGGTGCTGGCAGACTTTTCACAGAGAAGGTAGAGGTACTTAGATGCCCCTGAAATAGAACAAATTCAGAGTAGAATGAACTTGTTAAAGGAAATTACAGCTGCCCTTTCCCAAATCTCAGACTGGAAACATTTGAGGCATTTGCTTTGTTTATTCCTGAGCTACTCATGGGACTGCGGAGTATTGTTATTATGAGTTGTTGTCATGTGAATATGGGTATTGGTTCTACCTGCAAGTTCAGTGGAGGGCAGTCTGTCTTCAAATAGAGAAACACTGAATGTGGAGCACTGTCAGGCCTTAACCAGTGCAAACAGGCACTGAAAGGAAGAGGGCTTTACTTACTTTGTGGAACATTCAGCTGCTTGCTGAAGTAAATCCAGGGGTTTTTGAGAGCACCTCTGAGTTATCTGGGTGAACACTCCTGTGTGTATATTAGATATGAAGCCAAATTTGCAGTAAATAAAGCACAGTTTTCCATCTGTGGTGATGGTGACAAATTGTATTCTAATGTTGTGCACGTGTGAAGTGCAGTACATAATCTTTTAAATCTCAGAATGAGTTGTTCAAAGTGCTTGTTTGAAATGATTGAGAACATTGCAAGTATGCAACTTTTGAGCCCTGACAGGTAGGAGTTTTTTACTTTTTTTACTCATTTTCCAGAATGGGTAACAATGCAAGCCTAAGGCATATTCTTTCAGTAGGAATAATTTAATTCTGTTGGGGCAAAACTAAGAAGCAATTTTAAAGGGTAGATCAATTTCTCCTAAGTTTACTTGTTTATATGAAGCATGCACTGCATTTGCATCAGTAATTCCATTACAAATTATTAATTTGAAAACTGCTAGAAGGGCATGTTTTTAAAGGTAAATGTTTACCACAAAAACATTAAAAGCTAATTACTGCTACTTTTCACATTTTTTTAGAGGTTGGGTTTCCTTGTAAAATTAGCCTGGCATAAATAAGGTATCTCTGCTTCTTATCTTGAAAGTTCTGTATTTTCAGCAAAGAGGATCTGAAAGGAAGAATTCAAAAGCCACCTCCAGGTTTTCTCTTATGTAAACATGACCACTTGAAAAAGCAAAACTTCTTCTTAGTTAATCTCCACCTGTCTTTACTCAGTGTCTCAGTATTTACTTTCCCAAAGCTGAAAAATCATAATTGCTTGTAAACTTACTGAGCGCTTATTTTGTTATTAATTTTCATGTGTTATGAGCTGTAGAAAGACACTGCTAAAGGAAAATAAATCTTGTTAGTTAAGGTGAATAAGTTTATTTTCTTATGCAATTTTTTGGTTATTTGCTAGGTGATAAAAACTAAATTGGAGGTGTGAGTACTTGTTCTAGTAGTGTTTAATAGCACTTTCTGGCAACACTTTTTCCATAATTATGTGCGACTTCACTGACGTCAGCCTCTTAAGACTTTCCAGGTCCTCCGAAACTCTCCTGGTTTCACTTTGGAGCCTGGGATGCTGCTTGGCCACTATTTTTAGCAGCAGTGGTAGCTGCACAAGCACGCAGGGAGTGAGGAGGGCCGTGTAAATCACAGGGTGACGCCGGGCTGGCTCGCAGCCCCACGCAGGCTGGGAACCCAGCGGGAAGCAGGGCCCGTTCGGAGCCGGGTGCGCAGCGCGGCTCGGGGGGCAAACGCTGCTCCCCTGCGTGCAGCTGCTGCCAGGAGAGCCCTGACAATGTGAGGGAAAGCTCCCTGGGTAAGTGAAGGACCAGGTGTGGTGGCAGAACAGCACTTTAGGGCTGTTTTTGCCGGGTCTGACTCCTGGGTAGAAGTTGTTTTGGCTTTCTCTCAGTCGTTTCCGGGCTGTTGCCAAATTTAGCGTTTTTTCCCTTAAGACGTTTGTGGAATTCCTGTGGCTTTGCAGAAGTTAGTGTTTTAAAGAGCTTGTTTGGTTTCCTTTTTTTAAATCATGCTGGTTGTCCAGTTAAATACAGATTTAATGTCTGAATCTGAAAACCAAGCCTTGTGAATAGGACGAGGTATATCCATATATTAAGTAACGAAGCTGTTTTCTTTTTGCAATGCAATCCTGGCCTTTTTTTACAATGTTGCCTTTCTGTGTTTGTGTATTGTTAGAACTTGTTAAAGGCCTGGAGATACCATCAGTAAGAGAGAGAAAGACAGGAAAATGTTACTTTTAAATTTAATTTCTTCCATAGTCTCTACCTACTTCAAATGATTTTCTGTCAAAAGTGGAAATACTGTTAAAGCTGGATTCTTCAGTTTCTGCTACAGGTTGCTCTTATTCTTGTAACAAGTTTATGTTTTAAAAAAAATGTGACATTGTTGCAGAAGTCCACTTGACACTTCTAAAATGCATACTGTTTTGGATCAGTTGAAAAACCAAAATAAATCCCACAGACTTTACACTGCATCTGTTACCAGCACATAGTTAATATTTTATTTGCAAGGTCCTGGGAGCAAGTCTTATGATTTTTTTTACCATTATGCTCTCTGTAGAGGAATGTGAAAATATGAGCCGCTATGAGAGACAAGACAGAAATGCCAGACAGCATCAAGAGGGATTCTGGAAAAGAGCACCACAACAGCGATGGAATACACAGGAGCACTATCATCTTGGCCATACTGACCATTATATCCATGGTAAAAATGATTTGAACAGGTAAAGCACTTTTCTATATCCTCACAAACATTTAAAGCACCAGTGAGCAATTCCTTTTTGGCACTAAGGGATCTCAAGTGATACTGAGTACAAGTACAACATTTTCTGAATAGTTGTGTGTCTGAGTGGAAGCACCATTGAGGGTTGTAACAATTTCTTTTCAAAACTTATGCTTCTGTTTTCAGTCCAAGTACTTGTTGCTCATGTTGATACAGTATTATACATGTTGATTAAAATAGTTTGTGTGTTCCATGGAAAACAATTTCAGTGTCTTAGTTTTTAAGTTTGAGTTTTTTAAGTTTAAACTGCTTTTTGCAGTTTAATTTGTAAAGTAAATGTAACCTTATAGTCCTTAAAGGGTTGAATGACAGTTTGTAGAAATTCTGCTGAACTAACTGGTTTTAGGGCACTGTAGTTTATAGTCTGAGAGGGATCTCTGGGAGTGGAAAGGAAAGCTCTATTTAAGTGAAATAGCACTGACATTTTTTGATTTATTTACTTATTTTCTACTGTGTGCCATGGTCTGTAAGCATAGCCCACATTGCATAACACTTTCCTTTTTACCAACCACTGCCTAGCTCCAGTTTGTCATCTCTGTGTTTGTTTTGGGTTTTTAGGGGTTCAAGCTACCTGGAGCCAGGCGTGGGTGCCCTGGAGAGCTGCGGGGCGGGCGGCGGCTGCGCGGCGCCGCGGGCGCTGGCCGAGAACACGGTGATGCTGGACGAGATGACCCTGCGGCACATGGTGCAGGACTGCACCGCCGTCAAAACACAGCTGCTGCGCCTCAAGAGGCTCCTGCACCAGGTGAGCCCTCCACAGGTGCTGGGGAGGGTCACAGTTTGGCGGGGAAGTGTCACAGATACGTGTGCTGAGCAGAAAGAGTTTGGAATGTAGAGTCTGAATGAAGAATAGAGACAGAAGCAAGGTTGAATACAGAAGAAAAGAATTGGGGTTTTATGACTTAGAGCAAAAGTAAACTCACTCCAAACAAGATGTTTTTACTAAGCAGAAAGATAGCACAACCAAGCAAGTCAGCAAATGTTGCAAGTAGAAAAAAAGTCTCAGAATTTTCTACTGCAAGAAAACTGGAAAACAACTTCTAGTTTAAAGTATAATGTACTAACTTTTAGTGATTAGAGAATAATAACATGAATATGGTAATTACAGTATTTATGATAAGCTAGAGATAAAAGTTAAAATATAGATTAGTTCTACTGTATTAAGATGCTCAGCAAAGTATGCAATACATTTGTAACTTCAGTTTTAATATAGAAGAAAAGAATTGTTGAGCTAGTTTTACTGGATTACTAAAGAGGCAAAGAGTGTGTTAGTTAGAAGGGGTTTTTATGA
>JAHXMQ010000566.1:26576421-26628324 GCA_020466415.1 Ammodramus savannarum pratensis | reverse complement strand
CATTTGTACATTGAGTTACAATATTCCAGAAAGTGATTATACCCTTTGATTGCTGTTTCTAGTAGTGCCTTTTCTGCCTTGTCAGCACTTTATTGACTACAAAACATGCTAAATACTAAATTTTTTAATATTTATTCAGTGTTTTATTCACAATCAATATTTATTCACTAATTCATTCAAAAATTTTCTTCTCTGAGGAAATGTCAAATTAAAAAAAATCAGCACATGTGAAAACCAGCTTTTATCCAATAAGATTCAAAAAAGCTGGGATTAAAAAAATATAAAAAGTGTTAAAATTGATCCCATTGATCAAACTTGCATTCAGCAAGTCAATGCTATTAGCTTTTTCTTAAAGCTTTGTTTTCCTCATTCTTTTCATCTTTTCTTTGTGTTTTGACAAGAAGCTTAGCAAATCTTGGGGGTCATCTCTATTGGAAGTGTTCAAATTTACCCTTCCTATGTTATGAAGTTGTCATAAGCTTTTAAGGAGTTTTTTTAATGTACCTCAAAACTTGGCAAGTTGTGGGAGTTGGTAAACTGCTGGATGACTCAGCAGAAGTATGGCATTTCAGCTACAAAAATTCCTTTGTTACCATAATAAAGAACAGTCCATGAGGCTTTCTTTGAAGGCATACACAGATGAGCATTGAAAAGTGTGTGACGTTGTCTTTTAATACCAGATTCATTGCTGCTCTTTTCTAATAGGATAATGTAGTGAGAATAACTTAGTGCCTTAAAAGTAAGGCACCAAAATAAAAAACAACAAAACAAAAGGCAAATCAACCTTGAGGCTAATTCAAGGGTGTGATTGTGCCTTTTAGAAATGAGAGCATTTGCTTCCTGTGCTGAGATGTATTCCTGATTTTGTCAGGGGGAAAAACAATTATAACAAAAGTAATGCAGTGCCAGAAAGGGAAGGTGTGTTCTTAGAACCCAGTGTCTGAGTGCTGGGCTGCATAAACTGTGCCCCCAACAGCCTCAGGCATTAATACAAAGGTTCCCTGCCACTTCTATCTAGGACTTTTAATGCCTTTAACACAAGGACAATTTGGCAGCTTGATGGATGATCTGTGTGTGGTTCATGGTGTAAAGGCTTGCACATTATAGCCAAGTAATGTGTGGCCCTGCAGACTATCATGTGCAAAATCTTTATCTGGTTTATAATAATCAGTTGGCAGAATAAAAACCTTGCCTCAAGTAGCTCAGATTAACTTTTTAAAAAGAACTTAAATGCACAGAATGAAACAGTTACTCTTAATATGTCAGTTTTTCAAAATTTGCTCCTGGTCTTGACAAATGCCTGATCCTTCTTCCCTGTAACAGTGAGGTTAGTAATAACAGGTGCTGTTCTTCCCTTCACACTTTGTCAGGCATACTAGGCTGTATTTTCCTGACCTAAACCAACCCTGTTTTGACTCACTGCTTCCAAAACTCATCACTGGACTTCTAAATATTTATTCTACTCTCCTGTGTATGATCCAGTCTTTTAATCAAGAACATGAATAGTAATGTAAAAGTAAATTAGCCTGCTACAGAGGTGGGAACTTCAGACCTTTACTACCGAAATTGCTAAACCATTAGGGCAGAACTTGTATGAAATATTTTTTCATTACATTAAAGTGTTAAGCTTTTACTGTAAACATCGTGCTTCATACCAACAGGAATGAGTAAAAATACCACAATTCTTTACTTCTTGAACAGAAATACAGTTTTTAAAACAAACAGTTGAACTTTAGCATTCTGAACTCTGAACTAGGACTGGATCACAAGCAGCTTCTTGCAAAATATAAAAAAAATCAAGGTACAAAGCCAATTGCTTTCAAACTCCAGTTTTATTGTGGAATCAGAAGTTCTTCTATTAGCTCCACCAATATTACACATTTAAATGTATGTGTTGCCTTGCTCCAGTTGTGACATTCAGCAATAATATTTAATTTGGATAGGTAGAAATAGAGCTGTAGTCAGGACTTAGGCTTGAGGTCCCAGAGGAACAGTTACAGTAAAATAGGAAGAGTTAGCAATTAAATTCAGTTTTATACAATTATCTCATCAGCTGTAGTGTGACTTAGTGTAGAGCGCAGCACGTAATGAATGTATACCTAGCAGATTCCTGGGGAGACTTAATGTGCTGTATGGATTCATTGCTGTGACTGGATGTAAATTAGCTGGAGTATTGCTAGCAACTCAGCTGCAGCAGTGTGGGGTTGGTGCTTTCCCAGTTCAGCTTGGAAAAAGAAACAGTTCTTTGAGTAAGAGAGCCTTGGCTGAGCTCTGTGTGAGCAGGAACACGTGCTGGCTGCTTGCTCCTCACTCACTGCCATCTTCCTGTGCCTTCAGACAGTGAAATCAGCAATAGGAGTCTCTCTCATACAGAGCTTAGAAGATTTTCACAGTAGTGAGTCTAACCTCCTCTGACTTCTCAGTAATGTAATGTAAAATAACCTCCATGGAGTGAGAAATGTGGCTTGTTCTTGTACTAAATGCAGCCATATTTGCAGAGAGGTGTACTGCTGGAGAGTGTTCTCTCTTTAATGCTTAACTGAGGTGCTAACTTTGTATTGTAAGAAGAAAATGTTTTGGAAGTCTAATTCTAGTAATAATTGACATGTAAATGTTAATACCTCTTAAACATTGACTAGGGTACTTCATTTGCATGCTTATTAAGAAATAAGTTTTCTTCTGATCTTAACAATTTCATCCTCCTCCTCAATTAATTTCATGAACTTGCTGCTCTGGGTGGAGGTTAATGTGTTAATACAATTTTAAATAAAGTTTTTCTGTTTCTGTTGCCCTTGAGCCTTTGATCTTTGCAAGGATTGACCATCCTCTGTAATAACCCAGCAATGACTTGCAAACAAGTTATTGGTTGCATTGCTTGCACTTGCTGTTCCTGTAGGGAGGACTGAAATGTGAAGCAGTTCACAAAACTGAGATCTGTGAAGCTTTTTTCTGTGGGAGGCAGGTTTTGTAAGAAATGTTTCATTTCAACTTATCTTTCATGAATGGAAATTAAATTCTATTTTTCAAGCACAGCTCTTCACTGTAGCTTATCAGATATGGCCCATTTGTATGAAGAGATGTGAATGAAAGTGTGAACCATGTAGTGCAGATTTGTTAAATGCATCAGTACATTTTGCTGAGGCTTTAGATCAGTAAGTCACTTGTGTATCTTTGAAATACATATTCATTGTGTTCTGTTCTTTTTGCATCTGGTGAGATCCAGAAGAGAGATTCATCTTTATGAGAAGCCTGAAGTTGAGAAAGAAACAGAGTTACAAAATAAAAAGATGTTTTTGTGTCATGCATTAAGTTGTATAACTTGCCTCTACAATTATTATTTTTTACTAGCCACAAAATAGTTCACCTCAGTGACTTAATTGTGTTTGAAAGAAACAGAACCAAAGGAGATGAACAAACAATAGCAAATCGAATTGGCAAATTGTAGGTTTAAGCTGTTGTTTCACTGTCAGATTGTCGCTGTGACAGTGTTTGACAGTGGCAGTGAGATTGACATGGCCTGGATGAAACTGCACTCAGAATGCCAGGCAGGCAGCAGGTGAATAGCACCCTCTGCTTGATGAACACTTAACTCAGCTTCTGCTTGCATCCTTATTTCTATGCCTTTAGCAAAGGAGTCTGTTCAGATCAGTGATTTGTACTCAATAAAGCTTGGAATTGGGAATTAAAACCTAGACCTTGGTAAAAATTCAGTAGACCCCGATAAACTTGTCACTGCTCTGGATAAGTGATTATACCAAAATAAATAATGTTCTTCTGCTACTGTTTACAGTGTTCTGCTGCTGTAAAAATGATAGCAGTAGCAGTTTTCTATATTGCCTGTTGTAGTGTGATATGCAATGTGGTGATACCTTTATAAAGTTTATTGTATCTTTACCAAAAGATTGAAAGCAGATATTCTCTCCAAGTTTCCAAATGTGGTGATATCTTGGTGTACTTCTTAGTATTATTTTTAACCTACCAAAAATAGAATATGCGTGTAACCAGGTGCATTTCCTTTGCTAATTCTATCATCTTTTTGGTAAATCTAATATCTTTTTTTGTACAGGGATGGCTCTGTTTTGCTGATTTCCCATTTCATTTTAGCAGTATAATGAGAAAGAAACAAAAAACACAGGAAGGCAGATTTCATAGATTAATCCTAACATTAAATGTTCAAATCATGGCTTGATTTCCTACTGATAGAGTTAGAACTGTTTCTTTTCCAGTTGTGCTGAGTTCTCTACCTGTGTACTGAGGGAATTGCAGCCGTGGTGAGGGAATTGCTGCAATGACCTTTGTCCCTGCTTTGCTGGTGAATGAGTCAGGTGTAGCTCAGGCCTGGAGTGCTGATTGAAATCACCAGGGAGTGTGTGACACACTAACCTTCTTTGCAATCAGGTCTTAATCTGCTGTTGTGGAATGTCTCACTGCTCCACTTCCCTGCATTTTAATAGCAGTAAAAGCTGTATTGGAGGTACAGAGCTTTGAAAAGTCATGTGAGATACTTTTGCTTGAAATAGTTTGTCTTGTTTTGTATTTTTTGCCATTCCCATGGTGACTCACAGTTGTAACTGTGGCCATCTGTGGCTTCACTTCTGAGCATGTGTATTTGTTTGAATCATTGCTTAAAATAAAATGTTGGTGAAACTTTTTAATTGGAGGGAATAAGATAAATATAAATACAATAAAATATGTAAATATAAAATAGAAATAAATATTGGATATAAAATGCAATAAATATAAAATGCAATATAAATATGCAAAAAATAATTTTGAAAACTGAAAGTAATTCTAGGATTCTAATTGCTGCACTTTTCCTCTAGCATTTTACATATGTTTTGAACTAACTAATGTTTGTGTTGTTATGGTATTACTGTGCAAATTATTTCAAAGCACTCTGGTAGAACTTCTCTATAACATGATGTATAAACTGCTGCTTCATCAGTCGTTCATTTGCTGGCCATGGGCCTGGAAGGGACAAGCAGCTGCTTGAGAACTGATGACAACTGAGTGCTGGACAGTGTAAACTTGACTGTTCTCAAAATTAACAGTCAATTTAAGTAAAAGCCCAAGATACAAAAAACCAGAAGGATCCAAACCAAAACAGCCCCAGAAAACTGTGAGATGTAAAGTTCTATCAAGTTATAGAAATGAAGTATAAGTGTTTGTAGCAGGGGCATTACCTGGGCATTGTACACAGGCTGCAGCAAGGGTGGCTTTCCTGTGGGGGGAAAAGGAAACTTGCTGTTCAACAAGTGATTCAAACTTGTATTCTTGTCTTTGTCCCCTGGTAGAATGATGAAAATGTGTCAGTCCAGGACATCACAGTCTCAGTTCCATCGAGTCCAGAACCACAAGAACCTGAGTCAACTTTTAAGGTAAATGACATTGATTGACTCTAAGGAATAAGAGATGCAAACCTGTTTATATTTGGAAAACACACCCAAAGCTTGTGTGTTACTGAAGTACTGCTTCTTTCTTTGTTTAAATGCTAACCTAGGTGAACCCCACAAAGTCAGTGGCAAGTTTATTGTTTTTAGAATGGGTATTAAAGGCAGAAGAAGTGACAGTAGGTATTGCAAATAGAAGAATCTTTTCTAGTTGGAGACTTGTAATATTGTATTTTCTGTGTTGGTAAGGTTTTGTAGCATTACTTGGCTCTTATTGTAAAATCACTATACAAAGATCACTAATTTTGTATTTATGGGAGGGAAACATTGCTTACTGGAAATATAACAAGGCTATAAATACTTCATGAAGTTGATGAACACTTAAAATCTAATGTTTGTTCTGAGTTCAGTAATTGCTGTTGTTGATAAAGAGGACTGTAGGTAGTGTTTGCTGACTAGGCCTTTTCATCTGCATAATGTCACTTGTTTGCACAACAGATTACTGCTTCAAAAATGCAGCTGATCTACTTACCCTGGAAATTTAATGTGTCAGCTGAATTTGGCCTCTTAAAGGACTTTTAGTCAAGTTTCTTCACTCTTTAACCTGCGTCCCTGCAGCCTCTCTCTCAGTGTGAATATGAGGAGGAAAGCATGTGCTGTGTCACTGCCATCCCTGCAGGCATGTCTGGTCTCTCATGTCCTGTAGAGGTGTTCCTTAGATCATGCAGTCCTTACACAAAACCACTGTTCTGTTGCAGATGGATGATCTGCTGAACGAGATCAGGCAGCTTAAAGATGAACTGAGGAAAAAGGATGAAACAATCAACCAACTAGAGCAGCAGCTTGTGAGTATAATCTAAAATGTTTAGCAAAATCCCAGGTGTGCACTGCAGAGTGCAACTTCAATAGGCAGTACTGATGAAGGCATTAAAGGGACCTTAGACAGATATTTTTATCCTACACTTTCACTGTAACAAAGGTAGGTTTGAGTTCCCAGTGATGCTCCTGGGATCTTTAATTCCATAATCTGGTCATGATTTTGTGTGGCACTAAGCAAGGATGTTTATAATGCTGTTGAAGGTATTTAATTTCCAAAACAGTTTTGAACATAAAATTCTAGAAGCTGCTCAGAAAAACAGTAAGGAAAAGATAAGGCTACACTTAGAGTATTTTAAAAATGGATGAGGATTGGGCCTATCATTCTGCTTAAAGTTTTTGTTACTGTTTTTTTTCTCCTTCTCCTTTCCTCTACTGTCCATTATCTTATTAAAGAATTGCACCATAGAATTTAAAGCTGAGAAAATTGTATTCTAAGTTGATTGGTTTTTAAGGAAACCATACAAAACAAGTTGAATATTCAAATTAAATCTGCCAACTAGGAACAAGTTATGGGGTCATTTCATCATAAATTAGGTTCAGGGAAACACAAAGCCTCAAGCAAGAGTCACATGTGCCTTTTGCCTTTTGCTCGTGTCCTGAGTTTGGATTTGCCACGCATATTTTTGCATTTGGTTTTGTTAAATTCACCTACTCTGACAATTTTTGTAAAACAACCCCACCTCTTCAAGCCATTTCATGCCACAACAAGGTCCTACAGGTATGGTAGATGAGATGCCAAGAAGTGCACACCATACATGTTTATCATAGCTGGGGACAGTACCTGTGTGACCATAATCTCTAATGAAATGTTAAACATGTGCTTTTGTAGATGTGTGCAGTTAAACTGAGCTGTGGCCTTCATCCACTCCCTCTCTGGCTTGGGAACATTTCCTCTAAAACAAAACTGAAAGATGAACATTTGGCCTTTGCTCTGCTTAAGAATCTGGGATTCTTAAACAGCAGAATCCCAGATTACAGAATACCAATTCAAATTACTTTGTTTTTTACCATTGAGCCGTAAGTGTTGGGTTTTATGTACACCTGGTCTCACTGTTAACAATCAGCCAAAATTCCTTGAAGGAAGTTTGTCCTTCTCTGCTCAGTCGTGCACCTGATTGCTGGAGTAACCTGTAACTGCTGCAGCAGAGGTACTCTGCTGTAGAGATAGGTAAAACTTACATTTGTAAAGGCTGAAAGATGACTTGAAGAACTCAGTGCTTCAGAAATTTAAGTGGAAAAACTCTTTCCAAAGGTCAATATTTATTCTGGATTACTTCTCAGTGTCCCTTGGGAAAAGCAGCAGTTGTGCAGCACTGTCAATAGTGGTTTCTACTCTTTAATTGTGTCGTGCTCTACAGTCAAATCATGCTTGATGATTGAACACTGGGCCTTGACTGTACTTTTCAAGAGGCTCACTTGGTTAATTTCTAACTAATTCTTGTTTGTTTTTCTCTTTTTGGGGGTGATTAAGGCCACTAGATGTAACTGCCAGAAGGACAGTCAAAAGCCTCCAGGGGCAGTGCGCGCGCGTGCCGATAAATTCACACAAACCTCCTGGAGGAGGAGTTCTGTGAGTAAAGTGGGCCCTTCATGCTCGGGTACCTCTTTCTGCCTCTCATTCCCCCCTGCTACAACCTGGCTCTCACACAGCTCAGTCCTGTTAAAGAGATTCTGTACTGTGTGTGAGTGAAGTCCTTCCTGCTGTGCAACCCTTGCATAGTTTTGCAGCTCTGTTATGTAAACAAATATTATAAACGTTTATTTCAAAATAAATAATTAAACTTTAGAAATCTTCTCTTAAAATAATCACCCTTTGCAGCATTTAATTTACAGTCAATCCAAGTCAATCCTGTATATCTAGTCATACTTAAGAGATTTTCTTATATCCTGACTTCAAAGTATCTCTTTGGGTTTTTTCCTGGTCAGATTTTCATTGTTGATGTTTTCATATTTCTTGAGGAAAATAAACAGTACATTCTAAGTTTCAGTGCATAAGTGTAAAAACAAAAGTTAATATTGTTTATTTTTTTATAATTCATTTTAATAACTTGAATCATCAAAAAAATAATTGTGTGAAAATCACTTTGACAAAAGACATCTTCATTCCCATATGTTGTTGCATGGATCACATTTGTTTCCACTATGTAAAATTTATGTTCTTCATGAAACACCAATAGAATATTTAAGATGAGGGAGGGACAACATATTTGATATTATATAATAAGAAGAAATTACGTTTGCTAAACAAAGCTTTTGTTAGTCACCAGCAAATAGCATTTGGATCATGAAGCTGCTGCTCTAGCTAGAAAACCTAGGACATTTTATTCAAGGTTAAAAATGGGTTTGATTTTTTTTAAATTTTTGTTTCTTTGTTTCTATCCTACATTGAGTTACTTGATATAAGCTTGTAATAAAGATTAATCACCCCTGTTATCCTTCTAAAATTGCTCTTTCAAATGTATGGCACTGTAGGGCAGAAGCACCACTGTGCTGTGTGTTCACCAGTTACTGGCAAACAGCTTTACCCATGTTTTCCAACCACCTCCTTTGTGTCATAAGAGGCTGTCAGAGGTTATAACCTTAAGCAGCTTTTGGTTTGCTTTGACACCTCTGCTCCCCCATGTACATGTAACCTCTTGGCTCATCCCATGTATGTGTTTCTTCTCCTTTTACTTGGGAGCTTCTGAGCCCTTGCGTTGTTTCTTTTTCCCACTTAAATTTTGTGTGTGTGCTGCTCATGGGATGTCTTTGTGCATTGATACTGTTACAAGGTTAGTGGCTATTGTTTCCATCTTCCTTTTTTTCCAGTTCATGTATCACATGGCTTCAGTGTCAAGATGAATTGTCATGGAAAGTTAGTTGCGAACTGCAGGAGTTTTAGTCTGTGTGAGTTGTGGTGTTACTTGATAAGACAAAGATACTGACTGGAGAAAATGGGGAATTTGAGTTGCTGTCTCAAGCACAAGGAGTCACTCAGCACAGTTGTCTGGTTTGGGTCAGGTTGGCCAGTATACTTTTTAAAGGTAGTTTTGTTCAAGAAGATATTTTTTTTGTCAGGAGGAAATTTGGGTTAAGGGACAGTATCTTTAAGAAGAGCTAAAGGAACCTCTGCTGTATTCACGGTTGGGTATGTGGATACGTGTATATGATACCCATACATATTCCTAGGCATCTGATCATTGCACACACAATCCAAACATCTTGGTATTTTTATCCATGTATAAAGTTTCTCATGAAACTGATAAAGGACTTGGAAAAATTCATTAAGTGTTAACAAATTTTGAAATTGTGCTGCTTTTCAGTACCTTTTAATAGCTGGGAAGTTTTGGACAGAATATTTTGGGAATGTTTTTAGGTATTTTTCAATGTTTTCATGTGTGTATTTGTAAGTTACAGGCTTTCTTTCATCCAACAGAAGCAGGAACTCTGTAATGTGGGATTTCTGGAAGGAGGACAGTGGTCTGTCTGGTGCAGCCAAATTTCAGTCCTAATGGTCAGACCTCTACTTTCTGGCTTCATGTTTCCTCTGCCAACATGCATTTGGATGTTTCCTTGCATATAAAATAGTTTTTAATTTGAACCTAATAACAAAAAACACCTCTTGCAATAGAAAGGAGACACAATCAGCTCTTATTTTCTTGAGGTAAGAGTACAATAAACAGAAGGAGACACCTAAGTAAAGTGTATTCTCACTACTCAAATCCCAAAAATCCCTTAAATAAATTCTTTTAGTTTATTAACAGTCCTGTTCAGTTTAGTTTAATGGTCTTGGCCTAAGAACAAAGACTAAGAAAAATCATGTTTCTTGTTCCTATATGGAGTATAAGTCTTGAAATATTGTTATTGTTTATGAAATTATCAGGTTTTATAAAGATTAGCTTTTTTATATAGTCTAGCTTTTTTTTTTTTTCTTTAAACCAAATTGTAGTTGAAGTCTTGTCAATGACAGAGTGGTTACTTTGAGGCATCTTAGCTTTTTACCGCTTTAAGCTTGTAACAGTTTTCAATTTTGATGAATATTTAACTATTTCAGTTTTTCCTATTAGTGTTGACCTGCCAATCATTTTAAATTATGCTGGATATTAGATATCTCAGGTATCAAAAATTTAGAAATTTATGTGACTGTTTATAAATTCTATATATTCTATACAAATCAGAACTGATACAATGTTTTTATTCCTGAGGAGTTTGGACCAGTCTGGGAACACAGTGATTTAGTGTTCCAAGGAATACTTTAAATGCTTACTGAAATGTGCCTAACAAACATTGTTGGTGTAGTGTGTCATAAAGAATAGATGCTGGAATAAACTAGGAAACAGTGAAAGTGGAAAGCAGCTATTTCAGTTAGGAATTTAAAACCATATGAATTGCAGAATTCAGCTGGCCATTTGAAATAGCTGGTATTTCTTATCACTTTATGGTTCTACCACTAAATAAATAAATGGATATCATTAAACATATGCATTTTTAAAAGTCATGGTCACATAGTTTCTTTGTTATTAAATATTTCTAGAAAATGGCCCATTCTGATGTGATTATAAACAACTCTGGTGTTCTCTTCAAAGACCACAGTTTTTCAAATTACTTTTAGGTTTTTCATATTTAAAGATAAATATGTACCTAAGTGGAAGTTGTGTAACTTTAACTTAATCCTTGGAACTTAGTGCTCACATAATAAAAATTAGGCGCTGGAAAGAAATGTTTGGGAAACTTGGCTTCTTAAAAATTGAAAAGTAGCTACCTATTGCCTATCTACTGTGTCTGTACATGGTATTCTTGTAAGTGTCCTGGCAGAATGCTCAAAATTTGGGTAACTTCTAGGTTAGGTTTGTATTTTATGTTTGGTTAGCCATCCTTGGGGTAAAGGCTTGTACAGATATTTGCTGGCAGGGTAGACCATGACATTTCTGAAAGGATCTCTTACAGGTCTGTTATACAGAATTCATTCTAGTTAGTGTGTCTTATGATTTTACTATCATGGAAGAAGATAAAAATTACCTGAAGAAATCAATGTTGATGGACAACTTACAAGAAAGAAAAATGTGAACATCCATTGCCACACTTGCAGGATTTTTTCTCAAATAGTAAATGCTGATGTTTTTAAGACTTCGGGGGTAAAGGGGTTAGAAGTCAAGTTTTTGTTGATAAAAAATTTGGTTTCTTGGGCTGTAAAGGATGTTGGCAGATGCTGAGAAGTAAATGACAAGCAAGCAAACTGCAAAGCCCTGAATTTGGTCCAAGATACTTACAAAAGATTCTGGCCTGTGAGGACCAGTTCCTCCTAATTGCTGGTTGCTGTTCCACTCCCTGCAAGAGTAGATAGTGTGTACAGTAAAAGCTGGGTATTTTGCCTTGGTAACAGCTCACAGTGGTGAGATGAGCTTTGCTGTCTAAATTTGCATACAAGTTCATTCTTGTCTCTGCTGAAATGACAACAGAACCTCTCACTTTGCATGGGAGCGTGCATGGTCTTGTTCTTTGCTCCATCTTTTCTCTGCTTTTGCACTGAGATATTCTTTGCCTTCCTTTTGAATTTTGTTCCACTTTGTCATTCCAAAGCTTTCCATGTCATTTGTTTTGAGGAACCTTTGTAATCCTTTGTCTTTGTGTATTGGTCTTCTGGCTTTAGTACCTTCCTTCTCCTTAGCTTTAAACATCCTGTATGTGTCAGTGTCACACCATTAATTTAAGTTTGCAGCTTTTGAGGTCCAGTCACTGTATGTGTTCATCTTGACAGCCAGCCTCTGTTTCTGTCACTGTCCAGTGTTCTGCTGTTTGCTTCATGTTCTTACACATGTACTTGGTGAAACAAAACCATAGCTGGGCTAGGTGGTCATATTGTGCACCTGTCTCTTATGCTGTGACTGTGCATGACATGCAGGGACTGCAGAGAAGAGAGGTCCTTGAACCCTTCACAAGCAATTCTTGTTGGTTTTGTGTAAAGCAGCACATAAAACTGGATTGGTGAAGTTTTTCATCTGAATACTTTCAGAAAGACTATTGCATGTCAGAAATCCTTAGTCATGGTCTCTTTCTGGGTGCTAGGCCAGAGAAGAGTGCTGCAGAAACATTTTGTTTGCTTCAGTAGTGAAGTCTGTCATTCTAGGTGTGTTCATGATGTGGAGCTCTCAGTGTGTATGAGACCACTGGCAGTGCTTGGTGAGAGGCAGCAAAAATCACCTCCTCACTGAAGTGCTCAGAGGCTCCAGTTGTATGGGTTGAAAAAGGGATCTTTGCTCTATTTGTTTCTGCAGCAGAAAAAACATTTTAAAGCAGTAGCAGTTTTGCATGTTGGTGTATCCTTGGGGGAAGAACTGGAATATCTGGCTGTTGGGCTAAAATGACTGTGGGGCAATAGCTTAGAAATACTTTGCTTCTCCTTTTCTGGCAGAAGCAGTTGCTTTTGTCCGTGTGATTTCTTATTCTAAGCTTGAAGTCTGCTCATAACTAGCAATGGAAAACTCTGGCCTTAGTCTTCATTGTAGCATTTGAAAGAAGAAACAGCCACCAGGTTTTCCCAGTGCAGTTAGAGTCAGAACTTCATAAAGCATTTGGTACAACATAAAGCAGGAGTACAATTCATCATGATCTCAGAAGAATATTTGTCCTTCTGGTTTGTAGTCTGCTCTATCCCAGCTGCTCTTATTTTTCCACTCCTGAATCTCACATTGTTTTAAAATTCTGATTGACTTCTCTTTGGGGATGCCTTTGCTATTTCACAAATCCAGTGTCTGGAAAATAAGAGGAATGGGATTTAAGAGTAGTGGCTGGATACACATAATAGCTGTGGGGAGGGACTGTTCAAACTACTGTCTAACATTAAAGTCTTAGAGGAAAAAGTTGCTTCAGAGTCCAGAAGAATCCCATCAGGTATTTTTTGTTTGGGTTTGTTTTTTGATAGAAGTTGAGGTAAGTCATGTTGTCATCATTCAATTCTAGAATTCCTTGCTTATGAGTTTTATAGACGTTGTAATAAATAAGTGGTGATTCAGGTTTTTCATATTTCTTGGTTTTAGGAGGAAACTGCCACATTATCTGTGCATTTTGAATATGTAGTATCATCTGAGGAGATAGGGTTTTTAGTGTGTTTCTTTTTTCCTCTTCTTTTGATTTCTTGGGAACCTTAGTGCACATTTGAGTAATAGGAGATGAATATGAGTTGATGTTTAAAGGAGAAAGCTTGGTAAATTTGCTGGAATTTTGTACAATAATTACTATTAAAAGAAAATTAATCTTTTTGTAAGCCAGGCATATTTGCAGATACTTAAATCTTAATGTGCTATATCAATGCGATTGCTACATCCTTTATATTTTTTATAATCAGTTTCAGTCATAACACACATCATAATACATTCCCAGTTGCTGTATCTGCCGAGTCTTACTTTTTCAATTGGTGTTGATTTTATTATCTTATTTGTTGTACAACAAATTAAACAACCCTGGCTTGGAGTATTTTTAGAAAAAATTATTTAATTTATTCATCTATTACAAAAAAAGAAATCTGGCATTTATTTGAAGCTTACCTATAAGGAACAATTTCAACTGCAGCATTTGGAAGAAGGGGATTAAAATATGCCTGGAGAGCAGTTCAGCTGGCAGAAGATTCAAGGAAGTTACTTGCACTTTCTTCATTTGCCTCTCTAGTCAGAGCAATGATAAAGTAGCATGAAGAATTACTGAATTGGCTGTACTTAGTGCAGGGCTTTGAAGTGCTAATATGGATGCTTAAAAGTTTCTGGAACGTATCAAGATATGTAAATATTTCATTGCCTTTACAATAGTGTCTTAACTGTTATGTAGCTCGGATAGCTTGTGTTTCTTTTAATCTCTTTTCAGAGAGTAAAAGGGAGAGATATAAAATTTTCACCTCCCTTCTTAATGTGTTAAGAATTTCAAAGAAAAAAGCCCGTTGCCAACTCTGATGAGTCTCTGCAAAATCAGACTTGTGCCTGGTGATAATTTGCTTTCTACTATGTGGAGATTGAATTATGTTTAGGGAATGAAAATAGTTTTTCTTGGTGTTCCAGTAGCCTGACACAATTTTGGATGGAATGTGACCAAACCTGTAAAATGTAGTGTTCTTTTGTACTGTGCTATCAAAATCCAAAGCATCTGATAATTTTCTCATCAGTCATTGAGTGATAATTTATGGGACTGTTTATGTATTTAATGTATGTACCTATTCAGCTGATGCAGCACATTATATTATTTTGTCACATTGCTTGACTGAAGCTAATACTGTTCCAGTACTTTGATGCAGCAGCCTAAAAATTGTGATCTTAATGACTGCTGATGGAGGACTGTGAGAATTCATTAGGTAATCAATACCTCCATCTAGAGATAATCAGACTGAAGAACGTGCTTCATTTTTCCTCTTAGATTTTGCTGCAATAATTGTTTTATCTCAGCTTCTGAAGAACAGTAAAGAAGTCTTGTCAGGCTTTTTTCTTTATTTCCTCTTCTAGATGAAATGTGTTCTGAGTAGCAAATTCTAAGGCTTGGTTAAATGCATGTTAAGTTTTATCTTAGCAGTACTGAAACCTGGAGTAGTGCTGGATAAAATCTGATTAGGTAAGGATAACTGGAAGATCAGGGAGGTTTTTAAAACTCTCTTTAGACAAATAAAAGCGTAGTATTTATTTATAGAAATAATGTGATGTTTAGCATTATTTTAAAAGAAGAATGGAAGTCAACTACTTTATTATTTGTCCAGCTGTGGCAGTATGGTCTGCAGCAGAAAATCTGGAGCGGGGGGCACACTGGGTTCCTGTTTTCTGTGATGTGGGTGCTGTTCAGATACCTTCAGCCTGCTGGCTCACAGGGTAGCCACAGTTAGTTGCTGTTGGTCAGGAGGCAGTGGGGCAGTCATTATTGTAGTACCAGTGTTACAGGGCTTAGAAAAGCAGTTTTCAGCTGCTTAAATGGCAAAAGGATTGTAAATGCTTAAACCTGCCCTGCTGAAAAAGGAAATCAAGATTGTGTTGTTTAAGAGGGAAAGTGCAGCTTGGATTTGCAAAGGTAAGGATGTGGGGAAAAGGAAAAGTAATAAGAAAATGACTTCTTTTGAGAATGTAGCAACCACAGTGTGTCACACTTGTGGTAGTTTGGGAGCTCTGACAGGCAAAGCCTGCGCTACATGGATCTGCACAGTTCCCTGATCCTTTCATGGAAGACTTAAGCTCCAAGAGCAAGGTGCAAGGAAAACAGCTCTATGTCACCTCTTCTCTTCCACAATAAATAATATTGACGAAGTTGGAGTAAAGTGGTCTCTAAAGCACCAGGACTTGCTGGAAAATTTGTTTCTATGTATTAGAAGATTTTTTTGTAAAGTAAAGTTGACTGGTTTTCCAGTAGATTAGAATGAAGCAAGCTAGTATTTGGTGAGGCATTTTTAAAATAATTTTGAAGGCTGTATAATTACAATGTTATCATTGATTTTTAATAATGAAAAGCTCAGCTTCTATACTCTTCCCTAAAACTACCTGGGACAGAAATGTGTATTTATTATAATACCTCCAAAAAAACTTGGAGGTATTTTGTAAGATTCCTAACTAGTTTAGAACATCTGGGCTCTGGTAGTGTATAACATTTGCTTTTACAAAGTAGAACACCTGGAACTATAACAATACCTTTCTGGGGAAAAAAGAAAAAGAATGGTGTGGCTTTTTGGTGTCTTGTTTTTCCCTGTTCTCTTTTTTTATTATACTTCTCCCCCTCTCTCTTTCTGCACAGGGTGGGTATTCTGCTCCCTCCTTCTCTCCCTGGCAGGGCTCATTCCAGGGCATCCCTCGGAGTGTTCCACCGCACCGCAGACAGAGTGAGTCTGTCCCTCTCACTCATCTCCCTCACCGTGTTCCAGTAGCAGCTTCCCCTTTGCACGCACCGTCCATCTCGTAGTCTCCTCCTCTCTCAGGCAGATCTCCAGGCATACACCATAGTCTGTGCCTAACAAAGCGCTTCCTCCGGCCAGCCTACCAGCAGCTGCCACTTATAGCTTTATAACAGTCATTAAATGCCAATAGACCTCAGCAGTTCTTCAGGCAAACCCGAGTAGGCCCTTGTTTCCAGTCTTGTCTTAACATCAGTCGTGCTTGCTGCATTTCCCTGTTCTCCATGGCTGTGATGCACTCTCCTGTCCGTGTGTCTGTCCTGTTTGCTCACGCGCGCGTTCACGTCAACGCGTCGCGGTTGTACAGAAAAGTGTTGCTGGGAAAGTGTCACTTGCATTGTCTCTCACAAAAAGTTTTAACTTTTCAGAATGGCTTCCCTCAAGCTAATTATTTTCCCCCCATCTCTTGGTATTTGTTGTAAAAAGGCTTCTCTCACATTGAAGTGGCTGTTGCACAACTTGCATGATTTATTAACGTTCCTTATGTGCTAGCTACAATGTGGGCTGATATAAGATGCATTTGTTCACTTGGCTTGGATCTGCAAAACAAAAGACAATTGCTGATTTTAAAATTGTGTGCTTACGTAGACATAGAGAAATGGTAAGTCTTATTTTGTGCTTTGGTATTGCATTTTGAACAGATAAGTGTTTGAAGAAATATAACTACTTCATAACGCTAAAGTTATATTTTTTAAATGTGCTGTAATTTGCAAATTACAGTGTTTGCCTAGCAAAGCTCAAGAGTGTATTTGGACAAGAAATAAAGGCAAAGTAAAATAATGGAAACAAAGTAAGTTTTCCAGGGCCAATGCAGATCTGAAGAGTAAGCTGCACCTTGGAGAGCTAAGCTTACATATATTTCACACTGCAATAATCTTTATTTATATCAATCACCAGGAAAAAAATCTAATATTCTGTAAACTGTGCTTCAGATACTCTCTTGACGCTTCTGTGGCAATGTTCATGTAAACAACTCATCAGGAATGCACAGCCTGTTTCATGGGCTTTTCTCTGTGCAATAAGGGATGTGCTTCATTTTTCTGTGGTGTTTGATGTGGGACTCTGTGTATGTAATGAACATAGAACCCCAAAATCTGATGATTGTGCCTTCTGTTGCTGAGTGGAGGGGCCAGCAGTAGCACAGCCTGGGTGATTGACTGTCCTGTCAACAGAGGCTGACTTCAAGGAGATCAGTTTTTGACCTGAGGATCATATAAATGTTACGGTTTTGGGAGGTGGAGACTGACTGGAGGGTCAGAATGGGAGGACGGTGTCCCAGCTGCCCCGTGAGCCTCTGGTGTCACATCATTCACAGTGGCTGCTTAGCTGAAGAAGAAAACTTTGCTTGCTAATCTCTCTGGTTTTCTGAGCCTCCACCTCATCCCTCACTAACAAGGGCGGTCTTTTATTTGAGATTCCAAAGCAAACTTTTGTTATTAAAGCAGGCTGGATTTTTTAGTATGCATCTTATATATTGCATTCAATGAATTGCTATTAAAGGAAGCAAAGTCAATGAAAATGGGTCCTTGACTAGTTAACCTAAACTATAACTAATATATTGTTTAGGATAGTAAATTCCCACTATTGTAGTGTTCCTAGCTTTTTTTTTCTTTCAGATTTAGGTTTAATCTATAGAGCAACCCTGAAAATAAAAATTAAGTGTACATTAGGAGGCTCCTTAGACATTTTAAATGAAATTCTTGAAAAATCAATGATTTATCACTGTATGAACAGCTCTGTAAAGTAAAACATTACTGGAACAGTCACTAATTTTTTCCTTCTTTCCCACTTGGTTCAGTGGTTTCAGTGTTCAGGTTTTGTAGCTGGTATGAAATGCCAAATATGGGGTTTTAAGTCAAATGCTGAGCTAAGCATCACCACTGAGCGTAGGACAGCCTGAAACACCAATTTCAGTGTTCTTTTGCACCAATACAGAGAAGATGATGGAAACATGAAGTGTAGTCTCAGGTTTTGTCTGGTTGTGTTTTCAGTATAGACTTGGCAGTCAAGCACTTCTTTCTTAACTTCTGGATCCTGAACCTAAAATACATCTCTGCATCTGAATTCTGTAGGTTACTTCACTGTGCTGTTGGTAGCTGATGGATACAGAGATCATTTACAGGCACTGTAGATTATGAGAGTGTAAATCTGTAAACTGTTCATATTACAGCATGTAAACAACTAAAAATAATTTCCCTCCTGCTGTACAGGACAGGAAATATATCCTTGCTAGGTAATATTACACTAGTGTAGGTTTATGGCTCTCTCTAAACACCAGTCACAATGTCAGCACACTTGCTGCAGAACTTGCCTTAGCATATCATTGCACTGCAACACACTTCAGCTTTGGATGTATGTTTTTCACTTTTAATGACAACTAATTTTTAATACTTCCACATTTATTAATTTCATGTTTTTTCACCAGCCTTGGAAACAATTCAGCAGCTTGCATTTCATAAACACTTTGATAACAGTACATTAATTCTTTCATTTTAGGAATAAAATCCAAATAATTTTGTTCCTGTAATTCCCATGTGTCTTGAACTAATCTCCTGTGTAAGGGTCATTTATTTTTCTTTTGATCATGGGATATATTTTGATGACATCTCAATCTTTGTTCAATACAGCTAAACCCTTTCAGTTTGTGTTCTGGAAATGAACCAATTATGTGGCTCTAGAAATAAAGTTTTAGAGTACACATTGGTAAGGAAGCAATCATGAGTTTGTGTTGTAATACAAGAATATTACACCACCTCCTCTAGGCCCCTCACCCCAAGTGCTTCTCCACACAGAAATGCTGATCAAAACCACTTTGTTATTCAAGCATTGCAGTTGTTGCATCTCCATTTACTGTGCACATTTCTGGAAGAAGTATTTAGACTTTTTGTGTGTAAATATTACAGATAGAGATAATCTAAGCAATGCTAGTAGGTGACACACAGCTTGTTATCAACCAGGAAGAAGGCTGCTCTATGCCCAGTGACTATAAATCAGATCCAGCCTGTGTTTTTTCACACATTTTCTTTTAAACAAAGGCACCTTGCTGAAATGTTTCCAAAGCTTTATGGACTGCTACAGCTTTGTAGGGTATACAAAGTTTTGTGTTAGCAGAAACAAGTTACTTCAGAGCATTAGCTGGGAAGTTCTGTGCCAAATTATTAAAAACATCCTGGAATCGTTACATTACTGCCTTTTTTATGTAATTAGGGTGCTCCAAGAGTGTTCAGCTGTATGAAGAAGAGGTTTTTAGGAAAAACTCCTTTCCTCCCAGCTTCAGTACTTGCAGAGTCAACTACAAGAGAAAGGACTCTTGTTATGTTTGCAAAAAGCCCCTTGATTTTGTATATGGTCGTATTTATCTGCTTGCTGCACATATATCCATATTTGTGGATCAAATACCTGCCTTGACGTAGTTATATATTACTTGAAGTAATTTTTCTTTGAAAAAATAAAATTTTCCAAGTTGGGGTTTCTGTACAGACTATACAGAAAGAATAATAATGCTTTATCACATTACCAATTATTTTACTAGCCTATGGCTGTGATGAATGATGCTTAAAAAATACATTGTTTTGTGTCATTATTTGAAATCATTCTCCATACTGCAGAATCCTGTATTTAATGCTGAAATATGGATATAAAACACCTAGATCAAAGGGAAAGAAAAAAAAGAAGTTCAAAAAGAAGTTATTAGCAAATGCTACAGATTTAAGGTGTGAAATGTTGATGTTTTCCAGAGGTGGAAAATGGAAGCTCTCTGGTACAGCCTTTCAGCAGGGCTGTGTCTGCACAGGCCATGGTTTGAAAGTACAGCTTATCCTGTGCCAGGGCAGTGAGAGGAGGGATGGCAGAACTGATGGGGAAATGAAAGAATTATGTAGCAGAGTTTGTGATCCTTCCCTTCCACCCCTTTCCAAAAAGAACCTGTGGTAGTTGTCTCTTCCAGCTTCTGAGTGAGTTGCTAGGAAGATTGAGTTATGAAAAATGAGGGCAATATTATCCAAGGATGGAATGCTGTGCCTTTAATGACCTTGCTGTTCAGGGTTAGATATTGAATATGCATATGCACAGATGCAAAGTTTTTTCTTTTATACAGTTTTAATAATACACACAAATTCTAGTTGCAGTGTTTGGAGTATAAGAAATGAACTGCTAAACACCTTGAAGTTGTAAGAGCAAAGGTATTCCATGCAGGTCTTGCTGTAAATGTTTTTGTACTGCATTACTTAAATACTGTTGCTTCCTTTGTTTCTTGAAGGAGGATTAAAAGCCAGTGGGGGACACGGTAATTGCAATTGAAATGGTGAAAAGTTGCAGTTTGTCATGGCAATTGCTCATTGTTCTGTCTTGGTCCTCTGACATCATTGTCCTTGTCTTTTTCTTGTCTCTGCTTTCCATTATGCCATTGGCAAGGAGTTGAGAAGTTAGTCCATTACTTCTGTGATAAAGCGTGGTACAGTACAACTTCAGATTTATTCCCGTCTCCCCCTCACGCATTTTCACTGTTGGGTTTTTTTCTTTGCCCTGTGCATGATGCATGTCTGTGGGAGATATGCATGCAGTTCTCAGATTTTCCATTGCATCGCTTCCCTCCTTCCTCAAGACACTGCAGGGAGAAAATTATTTCATTCTACAGAGTTATTGTAAAGGGAATCAAGATGGAGATCAAGAAAACCAAAGCAAAACTGAATGGGATTTTCAGCTACTGAATGAATATCATGGTCATGACCATATTTTTAACTTCTTTAACAGTCCAGTTAACTTCTTTCACCGTACAACATGATGTTTCAGTTTTCCAGCACAAAGCTGATACAACCTCAGTATTTTGATAACTGTACAACAGTGGTTATCCTTGCCGTGGATGTCATCTTTCTCTGGATGATCTAACAGCCAGTTGTACTGGAGAGAAATAATAGAAAAATCTCTTAGGCTAACAAAGTAGGGAGTGAAAATCTTTATTTCTTGAGTAATTTTGGTTAGTACATCAGTATTTGGAAGGCTTTGAAGCTCTTGCCAGTACAGAAAAATCAGTTTCTTTGTGCAGAAAGGAGAATGTGCACAAAGCACTTTGTAAGTGTCTTCAGTTCCATTGGACTTGAAATGTTTGAGTCCAGCTTTGCATTTTAGGAGCATCCCAAAGGAGTGCAGGTGTTTGTCTACCTGCACGTTTTCTTCATGGGACATAAGTAGAAGTCTGGGTAGCATGGCAGTCAATTCCAATTCATGGTCCCACCCCAGAAATATTACCAGAAGTGCACACAAAACAATGCAGATGAAACCATATTCTAGGACTTGTGTGAAATAAAATACTGTGCCTAGAAGGCAGAATGCTTCTTGATCTGTTTCTCCTCCTTCGTGTGATGGAATTCACCAAGTACTTCAGTCCTTCAGCTGGCTTATTGTTTTTACCAGTAACAGGATCAGAATTTCAAAGGCTCTCTTTGTAAAAGGAGAACTTGTATTTAGTACCAAGATATGAGCTGTGGGTGACAATAGTGTCAGTGTTGGATACCTTGTGAAATGTTACATGCATATTTTGCAAGTGGCATTTTGCTACTTTTAGTGTCATTTTGAATGTTAATGCATGTAGAAATTGGATGATATTAAAATCTGTCATTGTGATAATTGGACAGATCTTGAGTAGAAATACACAATTACAAAGCAGTACAGTATTTAAAACAAGAGGGCAAAGATGATACCAGAGCTTTAGTGTCCTCATCATTCTGAGCACATAGCCATTTTCTATCTTAGTATCACCAACTTTCTGGGTAATAAGCTGCTTAGACCTTTTAAGGTTATGAAGTGTAATAAGGAAAATGTGTACTTGGCTATTTTTATATGTAAAATGCAAGATTGCCTGAAGGGAAGAGCTCAAATACTACCTAGCCTTTGTCAGAAGAATTCAAAATAGCATACTGAAACCTTGATGGCTTTGTTGTACTTCAGATGTATTTGTGTGTAACTCTACTTTCCATACAAATTTAGCTTCTTCTGTAATTTTTTAATTTTGCTGATTAGTATTGCTAGAATTATTTGATATTAAGTCAGAATTTTTATTGATTATATTTGATATTTACCTGTGTTTTTGAAGAGTAGCATTTAAAAACCCTTTCTAGCTCCTAGAGGGAGAAAAATTTTCTGAATCTTGTGACAATTATTTTTTCCACATTTGACAAAATACTGTGGGCTATAAAAGTTATAATTTTTTTTTTTTACTTCAAGTAGGATTAGAAAATAGGATTCATTTGTTGTAGTATTTGCATGGGAATTGGGTACATATTACTTTGGTTTCTGCATTCATTAGCAGTTTTGGTTTTTCAGGTGAGATCTCAAATCAGTAAATCATTTTGGCTAACATCTGACTGTCAGCTCCTAGACTGGAAGGATAATAACTTTTGTAATAAACACTGAAAAATGGAAAAAATATCTGGAGGGCTAATTTTATTTAAGCTGTAATTCTCTGAGTGTATGCAATTACTTCTTTTGTTTAGCATTTCCTTCCTGTAGGATTTATGGTTAAGAAGGATTTACAAAGTTAAGCTAGTTTTTGGTAGCATAAGGAATAATGGTTTTGTACTTATTTGACACCATTTTGGAGGCTTTTTTGCCTTTTTTTTAAATCTTTTCCCTCTTTCCAAAACAATCATGTTCTAATTGCTTAGGATATTTGCCTTACATGTCTGTCAGTGATAGTGGATGTCACCAGATTTTGCCTTTTCTTGCAAGAAAACTGTTATTTTTTAAAGGGAAAAACTCCCCATAAATAAAAAATAGACTGAGAAACCTTGATTTTCCGCTCATTAACCTGTAATTTTTTTTCTTGATGAGGAATTTTGAAGGTTCAGTTTTCAGTAGTAAGCCTACCAGGGAAAAGATGAAAAGCCTAAAGAGTCCTGAGATGGGCTATGGCCCTAAACGTGTAACAGTAATCTGGCATGCACAGCAATCATTGCATTCTTCCTGCTGATTCAAAGAAGAGCTAAAAAGACCAGACAAATGATGAGTTTTCTCTTTAGGACTTTTGAATAATTCAGGAGAGTGACTAAAATAACCCTTTTAGTCAAATCTCCCAAACACAAACATAGCTTCTTTTTTATTTACTCTATTTCACTAGTAAACAGAGTAAGCCTGTTTACTGTGTACATGCAACCTGTCAGCTGGTAAGAGTCCAGGTAGTTGAGTGATGGCTAATTGGCAGGAGTTCAGATCCCCTCCTTTGTAAAGAAAATGAGAAAAATAATCCAAACCTGCAAAAATTGTAGTTTAGGTTTTAATAGATTTTGGGTCTTGCCATGAATTGCAGAATTTTTTAGTAATGCTTCCAAGATCTGTATCCACGTTGCAGATCTAGCATGTATTGTGAAAGTAGTACACCATTAATCTTTTAAGTCTCTTTACAGGGCAGAGCAAAGAGAATAGAAATTCCCCAGAAGAGGTACTGGCAATTCTCTTGTCTAATGCGTGTCTGATTAGATTGTATCTTCTGATAAAATGTAAAATCTTCTACACTTCTCTTTATCCCATGGCTGTTGGTATGGTAGAGTGTGGTCTCTACTTTCACATGAACTCTGCTTCTTTATCAGCCAGTTTAAAATCAGTTCAAGATAAAACAGTTACCTAAGCTTAGCCACTAGCCTGATAAGCACTTACTTCCACCAGACTTTTCTGGCCTCAGCAAGGCAAGGAAATGGCCTGTAAGTCCCTGTGGTCCATCCAGCTGCTTTCCTGCCTGTGCAGCAAAAGGGTTGGGGCAGTTGAGGTCAGTATGCAGTGAGCAGAAATTGAAGCTGGACACAGCTGTTGTGTTGGGTTAAGCACTTGGTTAGAACTGATCTGCACCGACGTTGATTCTCGCGCTGTCCTGCAGATTTGGGTGAAACCATCAATCAACCATGCCTTCTTCATCTTTCCTTTTTTAGCCGGTCGGTTTCCTTTTTGTCTTGATGTTGTTGTTTATTTCAGTGCTGGTATATTTTTTTCCACTTCAGTTACGAGTTCCATTTGTGTGTGTCCCATGACTCATCCTGTTTTGCCGAAGTCAAAGTTTTGATTTAAAAACCCAGATATACAGCCCTTATCAAGCATCCAGTCAGCTCACGTTGGATTCTGAGTGTACCTGTTGTCTTCTGTGCCTAATACATTCTTAATTATTTTCTCTTTAACAGCCTCAAGTACTACAGCCTTCCAGCAGCCTTCCCAATTCCACAGACCTCGCCCAGGGAAAACTAATAAAAACTCCACATATCGAGGCCCACAGTGAATATCCTAAACCAGATCTGCATGACAATAGAAATCATCAGAATCGAAATGCTGCAAGTGTCTCTCTCCCAAATAGCCTGAATGACATAAACTCTTCAAGAAGCGTACAGTTAAACACAAAAGATGAAAATACATCATATTTGGACAATTTGAAAAACAAAAACACTGAAGACCCTGGAGAGGTGGCTAGTAATAAGAAAGGTACATTACCACCTCGTTCCCACTATCAGACCTCTACACAAGCAGATGCTCCAGAGGTGCAGACTGGATTACCTGTGAAAATTCAACCCTCATTCACAAACCAGGCTTCCCAGCCAAAGACTTCCAGAATCGTGAAGCCCCCAACTGCTTTAGTGCCTCCTACCATGGCCGTTCCCATACGATCTGCAGATCACTCTGCTGCTTCCAAGGAACGTGAGCTCCTACCACTGAGGAGTTCGACTCAGCCACAGCCAACATCTGGGCAGGATAACGTGAAGGGTAAACAGAGTCAGAAAGTGTCTAAACTTCGCCCACCAACTACGTCCTTCGTCAAATCCAAGCAAGTGAGCAGTCAGAAATCCACACCAGTACCTCCAGAGCCTCAGAACGCCTCTCTCAAGTCCAACATCCCAAGGCCACCAGTCCAGAGGAAGGAGGGCGTGCAGACGCACTCGGCTGGTGGGCACTCCGGGGACAGCATGCCCTCCGCTCGGCACTCCCGCCTCCCGAAACCAAAGACACACTGAGGCCGTCCCACACTCACCCGCTGCCGCGCCGCGTCCCGCTCCCCTCTCGAGACTGCCTTGGAGCCTGCTGTACCTGCAGCCTGCAAATCCCATCACTGTTCCCAACTGCGTCGTCTGTAGGGGTTGCATTCTCCATCCTGCCGTGTTCTGAGGCTGATGTTATGAGCTGTGCAGTTTCTCTTGAGTGCTTTATTTTATCGTTGGTCTGTAATAAAGATAGTATTGCAATCTTTGTAGTTAAGCAAATACTGAAGTCTGTGATGACCACAAATGCCAGAATGCTGCACTATTTGTTTCAGAATGGCAGAAATTATTTCTTACCTCTCTTTGAGTTATTAGACAATGAAATTGCTGTTCTGTTGAACTTCTTGGTTCTGAGTACTTGTTAGGTCAGAGTGGTAGAAAATTAGACTGACTAGCAGATGTTTTATTGGCCATAATTCTGACTCTGTATTCCAGAGGCCTATGCAAAAATCCTTGTATTTATCATTCTCTCAAGACTGACATATTTAATGTTATTTAATCTCATGGGTTGGGTGGGTTGTGTTGTTTTGTTTTGCTGTAATCTGAAGTAGCTCTGTTCTTTATTTATCCTGTTTTCACTGTTCACAGACGTTAGGCAGATTTCACAGGGTGAAACGAATCTTCTTGCCTAAACATCCTCATTTGTTAAATGACTGTGGTATGTTTTTATTGTGTTGAATAGACACATTACTGGGTAGATTCTTGAAATGCAGTGCTAAGGATGTTTGTCCAAACCTTCCAATGCAGGCTCTTAGGAATTGGTAAGTAGGGAGCCTCTGGGAATAAGGGGTCCAGAACACCTATGTTGAGGTTGCACAACATGCATTTTAATTAATATTTTAAACTTTTATTGTTCTAATTGTATTTATTGATTTCTGCTTAATATTGAAAGGCTCTGAAGTACCTGACTTGAAATTTTGCACAAACTTTGCCATATGTGTAAGAATTTGAAACTATTTTACAGAAATAAAACTTATATTAAAAATGCAACTATTTTTTAAAAAGGAAAAAAATTAACCCCACTTATTTGCTTTGAGCAATCCTATTATATCCTAATCCAGAGCTGGTACTCTTAAGAGTTTTTCAAAGATATGGTATTTTGGGTTTTTTGGATCTTTCATTTTCTTTTTTTTTTTTTGGCAATTTCTGAAGACATGCATAACTGGTAAGGAGCTTCTTGGGGAAACTAAGCAGAAAAAAAATCTACATTTTTGTGCTCTCTAGGAGAAGTCTTCTTTCTGAAAGTAGTCTTGGTGCACTCTGGGACCATGACACAGATGATGCAAGTTACATGTGTGCATATCCAGTGAAGCTTTCCAGAAATTTGTTGTTATGTCCCATCTCCAATTCTTCCCATCTTTCCCATGACTCTCTTGGATGTTACTGGTTTTGGGGTTTTTTTCCTGTTCTCAAGTTGGTTTTAAAATCAGCAGCAGAAGGCTGCTACAACAATTTGGCCCAAAATCTGTTCCTGAAGAGCACATAATGTCATTAAAATGCAACACAGTGTTAGTTTGTTCTAGGCTCTGGCTGTAGGACATTGACATATTACAGTATTTTCTTTGAGAGAATTATAAGTTAGTAGGTGTAGACATTTCATAAATGAATTCAGTATTCAGCTTCTATAACATAAGCCCTTTAACTGGGGGTATCCTGATGGATACCTCAGTTGGGTGAAGGAAAAAAGAGTCATCTCACCTGAGTTTTCAGTACATCATTGGTATTCAAGAATGATTTTGGATTCCTTACACTGTAATTTTATTTAACTGAAGATAGAGCAGAAAAGTTTGGGGAGGGAAATGGGTAGGGGGAGATTCTTTTTCCGAACTACTTAGATTGGTCTGAAATAAGGGACCTGCAGGACCTTCTGTGAACTGAGGTGATGACAATGTAAGCAAGACATAGCAAGACAAATACTGTTAATTGTTATAGTTGGTATAGGATCAGAAACCACAACTTGAGATTGCAGTAACAATTATGCTCTGGTAATATTTTTTTTCCATGAAAAGCATTGAATTAGTAGTATTTAATGTACATATTTACTTTCAATAAGAAAATAAAACTCACTTTTTATATTCCCCAAAACTAGCTCCTGGCAGCTAACTGTGTTTCTCAGGAGTTTAAAGACTGCTGAGGGAATGGTCAGATTCCTGGTTCATTTTCTCGTCCATATAGATTTCTATGGAAGGTGTGTTTTTTAAGTTTACTTTCCTTGAAGAGAAGCTGATTTTATTGTTAGTTGTATATGGTTTTGTGTAAAAATACAATTTTCACTTAATGTTATTGACAGAAATTCATCATCTTCTGCTTCATATTCTGGAGGTATTGCCAGCCTGATTTAGTGATGTTTCAATTTTTATGTTTACATTTAAAAGTATAGATATCTATTCATATCTGCACCTTTACTGAAAATTGAGGAGATAATCAAAGCAAATTAAGCAAAGAGTATTGAGATGATCAAGGTTTTCATTAAAAAGACAGTTTCTAATTTTTCTTTCCAGAAGAAAATCTTATATTTATATGGGCATGTATATATAAATATTAAAGGAACATAAGTAGGTTATAGTCCTTTTTTATAGCATTTCCCCGTTTTGTTCTGACAGGTTAGTGAGACACTGAGCTGGAGCCAGCAGGATTTGATCATGGATGAGACGGATGCTAGCCTGGCTTGTGTTTGTGTTCAGCTGCTAACCTGGCATCCCTCTAGGACAACTGCATGGTTGGGCTCTTCAGACTTTACCAGGGAAGGCTCTGTTGCACGTATAGTAAGTCCAGAGTATGGCAAAGCTGTCACGAGATGGGCAGCTGGGAGAGAAGTGGTGAAGTGAGGCTTGAGGCTTCACCTCAGTGAAAGATGGGGTTTGGGGAGTGATGGCTGAGAGGGCACTGAGAGTGCTTGTCAAATGGGATTAAGTGAGTATTTTCAGGTGTCATATCTACCTTATGGAAGGTGCAGATATATCATCAGTACTGGTGCAGATTATCCAAAATGTGTACATTTAAGTATTTGATATCTTCAGGGTTTTTTTTTTAGGTTTATAAAACTGATTTATTGCCATTTTTTTTGTTTTGATTTCTCATTCTTTTGTGCAATATTCACAAAAGTATTAAACTACTGTTCAGTATGTGTGTACAGAGGCAATTACGCATTTTAACAAGTGAATAAACACAAAAGAAAAGAACAGAATTGCACTTTAAATGAGCTTTATTGCTTGGAGTTGTGCCTAAAATAATCTAGATGCCTCCTGCTGTGTGTGGCTTTTGTTTGAAACAAATTTCCCCGGTAGTGTTGCTGTTTCCAAGGTATTTTTTTCACATGACTTTCACAGGATCAATATGCACTCTAGCATGTTTAAAAGCATTCATGTAGTGTACTGAGTTTTTGTAGTGCAATGACTTTAATTTAACCGTGGAATTCTAACACTGATGATACAGCCAGATCATTATTACCCTCCCCTGAAGCTAGCACTTCCTACTGCCAATCAAAGCCAGTGGCAAAATTTCCCTAGGACTAGCATAGCTCTTAAAGAATAATGGTCCCAGAATATGGTTGTGAGAAAACAAGTGCAATATTATCTCTCCAACTTTCTCAAAATAATTACAAAGGCCCTGAAAATCCAAAATGACACAATTTTGATACAGTTTGGAAAAAACCAAGGGGTTCCTCAACTTTCCATTTTACAGCAGTGAGAGTAGGCATAGCAACCAGACTGCATTATAGGTCAGTACAGTTCATCTCAGCCTTGATCTACATGCTGATTTGTTGTAACCATGCCTGAAAACTGAATACCATTTGCGTGATCTCCTTTGTTTGCATGTCACAGCCATATGCACATTCTAAAGTCTCATACTGGGGTAGGTTGCATGTTGTGGGGGGGAAGTATTTCTGGTTTTGCACAGCACATAATCCTCTTAATATGGACATTTCCTTGCCGTACAAATGGAAATCAGTTCTTGAATTGGGCTTCCATAGCTGTTCCTTATCTTGTTACAGAGGCTTTTTCTGAGCAGAGTGGATTTCATGTGACCCTGGTGGTAGGGCTCAGTGTAGTCATCTTACAACTGTGCTTTCAAGGAAATTCAGTCACTGTTATGGTAAAGCTGCTCACTGCCTACTAATTGTAAAAGCACCACCATAAAACCAACATAATTCCCATGTAGCAAAATCTTCAATTCAATACTAGCTAAAACAAGAGGTACCCTTACTATCTGCTTTGTTGTTTTTGTTTTTTTAACCCAGGCCAGAGTAAATACTGTATATTGGAATTTGCTTGTAAAGTTGATTAAAAAACCTGTATGTAAAAATTCTTTCCTCAATGTTGCTCTAGTGAATAAAAATAAAAGTCATAATTCTAATAAGTATCTCTTTCTCTTGACTATTCATGTCTATGCTTTTTCAAGTCATCGGTGCAAAATGCAGATAGAACTGTAGGCAGAAACTCTGGGAGGACAGGGAGATTAGGCTTACATTTGCAATGGATTTTTTTCTTGGAATTGTCTTTCTCCAACAGAAATGGCAGGCTTTTAGCATGAGACTTATTAAAGGGAAAAAGGAGGGGAAAAAGTCTTGGAAGAGCTAAGCATTTTTATGTGTTGATTGCAGATGAACATGGACTGACATGGTTAATTCTTAAAGGTATGTTATAGCACCTATAGTGCAGTTAAGACAACTATTCAATACTCTTCCTAAGTATTTAACGAGTTAAATTCTTCATCATAAGATACTCTGAGAGAGTTATTTCCTCACAGAAGTCCGAATGAATACAATGTGGGCAAATATGCAAGTCCTAATTGTGTGTCAGTATTTTGCCCATGGTTTGAATGGTTTGCTGTACTTGAGATGAAAGGAAATCTGCTCCATTAATTAATCTGACCTATTTCAGTGAATGGAAGTTCAAGTTTGAAATTATGATCAAAAAGGGAGGGAAATCCTGTAGTTTGAAGTAAGAACATTTAAAATATACTGCAGGCAGGCACTTGTAATCTTTAACCTGATGTTAGCTTCAAGATGGCCTTTGAAAATTTGCATGGGCTTTGGGGGTGGAAAGAGCTGCACAGGGTTTCCAAGTTCAAACTGAGAAGGAAGGAAAGGAGTGGGAATGAATCCTCCTCCTGTAGTCCTCCTGTGAGTGTGCTCTTTGTTACTTGGGGCCCAGACTGTGTTACTGTTGTGTCTAATCCTTATCAGTGTGATCATCAGGCGTTAAACACCTGGTGCAATGACTATGGAAATAGTGTCCCTAAAGGCTGTCATTGACAGCTTCCCTGTTTTCCTCCTCCAGAGGCAAAGGCTTCCTCCATCTGCTGCTGTCCAAAATGAGAACAGTGGTTTCCTGACTCTGGAGCAGAGCTGCTTTATTGCTGTTGGGCAGAATGTTACATGTGGGGAGAAGGTGAGAGGGGATGAGACATTTCAGGCATTTCCCTTCCTTTGCTACCCAGACTGAACACCCCTGGCACCTTCCCTTTCACAGAAATGTCTGGGGGTTTTATGAGCACCATTGAATGCAGCTGAACCACAAGACAAGTTAATATCCAGCTATCTGTAACATCAAACAGGTTGTGCAGTTGCTGCTTGCCCTTATGGGTAATGGGTATTAGCTTGCCCTTATGAGTTAGGGGTATTAGCTGCTGTTTCAACAATAATTGGCTTGTAGTAGAAGGCACTGAACATAAATGCTCCAGCTCTAAGACTTATTTGCTCAGTATTTAGTGCTAATCAGTCAATCTGAAAGCTAAAAAAGTGGGTTTCTGTTAGGATTTCTGATAATTTTCTCTGAAGCCTCAGGCAGTAAGAGCCCTTGGGTCTCATACAATATGTGGGGTGCACTGCAGGCTTGCTCCAAGTCCTCACTGAAAACACAGTATGAGTTCTTAGTAAGATGCTGAAGGCAGAAGTAGTTGACCAGCAAGCCTGTTTTAAGAAGGATTTTGAATTTGATTATTCCAAAGCAGAGCACAATCTGAAAACTTCTGAGCTGTTTAAAATGGTTGCCTCCATCACAGGCTCTGGGAATCTCTTCAGTTGCCTCAGGTGTTTCATGACACAGGTTGGCTTTTAAAGCCTGTTAAAGTGCAAGATGAGAGGTGTTTAAAACCACTTGTAGACATGGCATATTCCAGCAGTTACTTCACTTTGGTTTGGTTTGGGTTTTTTCCTAAAAATTCCAAAGAAATGCAGCAATTTAGGAGAGGCATTTAGATTTCAGTGGAGCTTCATATTCTGACAACATGGGGTTCTCAGCACCTCTCCAGTCAAAACAATTATTTAGATTTTATTTTGAAGAGACCTGATAATATCATTGTCTTGGGTGCTACAGAAAAGCAGCCTGTGCATTCCCTCATTTGCTCATGATCATCAGAGCACCCTTTGTGTACACAGTGGTCAGTCTGGGGGTGGTTAATTTTACTAATTTAGCTACATCAGAAGCATATGTATATAAAACCTATGAGCCTTTAAAGAATTGGATCATTTAGTGTGATAGGTTTCAATGCTTAGTAATACAAAAATCCAGCTATTCCCACAATTCCATTTTAATTGCTACTCAGTTTGACAAACTGTACTAATTATCCCACGCTACCTTTAATCTCTCTGCCTTAGTGTCCTCATAAATAAAATCAGAATTGTACTGGTGTTAGCAAAGTCAATGCTTGCAAGATTCTATGCTGAAAGCATGAAAAAAATTCCCTGAGGAAACGAATCCACCCTTATTTTCTTGAACACTTTATTAATCTTCCTGCATTTGCCTGCTCAGGAGTCTTTAATTTCTATTTTTTTTAAAGTAATTCCTTGCATACAAATTTTGTGGACCTTGTTGAGACTTTTTTATTAGATCCAGTGAATTTCCATCTTTTAGGAGTTCCATGGCAGTTATTTGCAGGAATTCATGAAGTGTGAATGAGAGGGAATGGTCTCTATGTGTGAGTTACATGCAGCACAGCAAAGTTCTCTGAAGCTGTGTCAGGAAGTCCTCATGGAAATCTGTGTCCCAAGCAGCACTGGCAGTCTCAGGGAGTGCTAGGAACCTGTGGCCCCATCTTCCAGGAGTATCCCTAAGGTGTTCATCACATTTATGCAAACAGCTGTGAGTTTGTGGGATCCTTTTTAATTCCACCCACCTTTGGCCAAGTGATTCCGTGTCACAGACTGCTGCAGGCAACCCTGAGCACAGCCTGGCTTACAGTTCTCTGCTGTGTGGTTTCTCTGGGTTGTTGCTGTGTTTTCTGTCCCCCATTGGTGGCAGCAGCCCCCAGCCACAGGGGACAGCCTCCTGCTGGATCAGGCAGGAGCAGGGAAGCAGTTACTGCCACAAGACACAGCAGAAGGGTGTCAGGCTGAGCTCATCTGCCAGCATCGGAACTTATGTTTCCACAAAGTCTGATGTTCAAACCATATGCTTCTAAGCTGTTGCAGATCTGCTGTTCCCATGCAGGAGGCCTAATGATGCACAAGCTCTCTGCCAATCGTGCTCCTGTGCTTTTCATCCCAGCATTCAATTCCTAACTTCAAAGGAATTAGTTAAGATCTGTGCATGAGCATTATATTAACAGCTGTTAAAAGCTCTGTGTGTGGCACTTCTGGCACATACAGGGCACTGAAAAAATACTGAATGTTTGGAGTTTGTATTTAGGCATGAAAAATACATATTTCCTTTAAAATGTGCTTCTAATGACACTTTTTTGAGCTTCTTTGAGGGTGCTCATTTTCTCAAGGGATTATCTTGGTGAGTTATTATTCTACCAAGTAACATTGTCTGATTTCATAGAAATTTATTTGTTTTAGAGGGAAAAAAAGGTCATGGATGTTATTTCACAGAACTGTATTACACTTCTTATGTTACTGACACAAAAGAACACTGCATAATTTTTTATATGATTTCTTGTGTCCCATCCTGCAATGTGCTAGTGCAGGAACAAACTAGCAAATTTGAGGAGGGGTGTTAGAAACACACTAATGGCTACATGTTGAATGGTGTAGAAGGGCTTTTCAGCTGTTACTGAAAGCAGTCGGTCTGGACATGGGGTCTCTGTGTTGTGCTAAGTGCTCTAAGCTCAGCACCAACTGCCTAGGCCTTAGGAAACAGGTTTTAGGCAGTTAAGGGTTAACCCCAAAATCTGATACTATACGGGTTTTTTTGATCAAGCACTTGGAGCTCGACTAACAGAAGAAGAAAAGAATTAGGATTATTACTTTAATTGTGAATTCATAGCAGGCAGGTGGATATCAGTCAGCAAGATGAAATGCTTTGTGTGGGGAAAGCCCCGTAGAGAAATCCTCCCGTGCATTTATTCCCTTTCCCTTTAGGTGAGCCCAAAGCGAGTGGTGTTTGCAGCACTCGGTTCGTGCCGGGCTGCTGGGACAGCAGAGGGCAGTGCAATGCAAGCAGCCAGCCCTGCCAGCTCCTGTCCCCGGTGTCACACGCCTTCCCGGCCACAGCTGGAGCTCTAACCATGTGAGCAGCCTCAGCTCTCCTCCTTGCTCTGATGGGCCAGCCCCAAAGTAAGAACTGCTGATTTATTGTTTATTCTCAGCGCGGAGAAGCAATCCACTGTCAGGATGCTTCCCTCCAAGTGGAGGGATTGAGCAGACAGTGGAAACCTCCCTGAAGAATCTGTGTGATTTGAACGGGAATAAATTGGTTGTTTTCCCTGCTTGGTCTCTGTGGCAGGCTTGTCTTGTTCCAGCCTGCTCTATTTATCATTCAGCTCACTGACTGCTCAGGTGGGAAGTCCACAAGAGAGACGGGAGATAAAGACTAAATGTTCAAATGTGCTGGCAACTCCAAGCCCCTGTAGAAATCTTTGACTGCTCTTTCAGTGCACAAACCCTGCAGAGCAAACCCTGCTGGGAAGAAATGATCATTTCACTACACCAACAGAATTTGTTGTGCTGATGGTCACTGTTAGAAAATTACTCAAGGAGAACCTCTGTGTATTTACTTCCCTGTTTAATTGTGTATAAACTTTCCTGTACATAAAACAGATGAAATAAGTAGAAATCAGTCTCACTGAGTCCTGTTTTCATTGTGTTTTAAATGAGCCTGATTTCTTGAGCATACTTCTGTTACATCTTTAAAAAGAAATAATTACTTGCTCATATGGTTCCTTGAATTTTGTATCCCGTAGGTAAAGCTTTCTCCTCAGACCTTGGAAGTGATCACTTGTGCTTGGGGTCAAAGCTTTATTCAAATTTTATTCGTATGAAAAATGAAGCCTGCTGTGATCAGATTTAATTTAAAGAAAAGATTTCTGTAAGTAGAACAAGTATGAACTAAGGTTAGAAGAACTTACCAATTACACAATACTGACCTGAATTGAGATAGACATAAGCAAGCAATTTTTCAGGAATTTAATTAGTGATGTATTAGACCTGGTTCTTTTCATTGGGAGTCTCTTCTTTGTTTGACCTGTAGCTCTGTGAAACCTTGGATTCAACCTTTTTATTTTTCTATCTGTTCTGTTCCAGTACACAATGAAAAGATTCTTAATAACCCCTGAAGTTTAACTGTTTAAAAATGTCTCTCTGACCCTTCAGGTAAACTGAGTCCACATTAGCCTGTCCCCATGTTCACATACAATTTTTCATTTCCTGTGTTTATTTAGAAAATTTTTCCTCATCACTATTTTCAGATGGAATCTTTATTTTAACTTATAGCAAGCAAATCACACTTAAATTATGATTTATGTTAATTTTCGCAGGAAGCAAGCAGGGCTTTATTTATGTTAGCTCTGTAGAAATACAACAAGGTACTCAGCAAACATGTTGCTGTTGGATCTGTGTCACCTTTCAGGGCAGTTGAGCTCTGTATCATTCTGTAAAATAATTCATTTTGCAGACTGAATCCACCAGAGGGAGTTTTTTGGGTTTTAGTTGGATTTTTTTTTAGTAGTGATGGCTTTTTCTCCTAGGTTCCACAGATCCCATAGTATGAGTTATTGCTGGTGTCTCCCACCAGGCTGAAGAGCAGGAAGGTGCTGCTGCCTGATGGCAGTGTAGGTTTGGCAGTGCTTGTTGAGGGGCAGGAGAAGGCTGCATCAGTGGAGGTGTGGGAGAAAGCTGTAACATCAAATCCTGTAAAATCTCTTGGAGGAAGGACAGGGCAGCAGGATCCAGTGCAGACTTACATGAGGCTGCAGTGACTTTTAAACCAGTAGCAGAGCAACTATGTTAATAACTATCCCTGTCCCAGCTCAGTGACAATGCATAGTAGCTGAACCCAAACACACCACTTTCTTTTTATTTCCCTGGGATATTTTCATACATGTCCACACTCTCTCCTGTCATGCAACTGCACAGTATTCTAGCTGCTTACATGTGTGGATTCCTTTTATTTGTAAGTGTATCAGCCCAGTAACTTAAGTAATTCTGAATCTTTTCCCTTCCTCTGTGTTTTAAATCAATCTGCAGCTAATTTACTCAGGCCAGCTTTTGATCTCCATGTCACCTTGCCTGCTTTTCCTGTCAGTCATAGATTACATTTGGTCTTTGTACTTTGTGATTTGATTATTGGTAGCTATTTCATTGTTCCTCTCTTCCCCAGTGAGCCATGGGCATTACTGAGTTTGTCTTTTCATTGCCGAACTACAGAGGACACAAACCTTTCAACAGCAGAGAGCAGACTGACAGGGAATTAACCTCCTGCTTGTGGAACCAAGGATGTGTCCTGAGTCTGCTCCTCAGAGATGTTCCCTTGCTGTCCAAAGCCCTATTGTCAGCCTCTGTGCTATCAAAGGTGTGGGAATAATTAATTCTCAGCTTTGAGCTTTGGGTGGCTTTGTGGAAAAACAAAGCAGACACTGTATGGATTCATTTTAAGTACGCTATTTATGAGCCTTTTTGAAGCTGCAGCTTCAATATGGATTCCACCTCTATTTTCTTGCTTTAATTTGCTCCATTAAGACGTGCCCGATCTCTCAGCACACCTTTGGCACCTGCCTGTGTTCTGACTGGCTGCAGCTGAGCCATGGCAGGGCACCTGAGTTAGATCTGATGGAAACACATAGCCCTTACACGCAGAGCATCTGGCCCAGCTGCTGGCAGCTCTGTACAGAGCTGTGCCTTGTCTTTTCCTTTTGTTTTGGAAGGTAATGGCCATGGCTCAAATAAGACCATTTCCCAGAATGGACCTTTTATTCTGACATGGACTCTGTGGTTGATTTCTTGGGGGTTCCTTGGGTTCTTTTGTTGTTTTGTTGTTCCTTGGGTTCTTTTGTTGTTTGGGTTTTTAGCGGCACAACGCTAAGGTGCCTTCCTGCCATGCTGGAAGGTACATGGAAATCTCTGGCCTCTTGCCCAGTGTTGGATGTCCTGCAGACTTTGCTACCTGCCTGTTCAGCAGTTGTAAAGTTTGGGTTGGATGCACACTGGTGCCTTGGCTCTCTGGTGACCACAGTGACCACCTGATGAGTGACCTGATGAGTGTCATGACTGACCTGATGAGTGTCAATGTTCAACCTGGCCAGCAGTACCAGTGCCAGGGATTAATGAATCCCTCATTCCTCAGCCCAGCATCTCTCTTAATTTTGTGCTTCTCTGGCACATTTTGTGGTCTGGGGGCTGATGCTTTGCAGAGGCTTTGCTGAAGGCAGCCCTGAGATTTCTGTGAACCCTGGGCATGTGTTAGACCAGGAGGGAAGTACACATTGCAGCCAGGTCAAGGCAGCATTGTTCTGGTGCAAAGATCCACATCTCTGGAGGTTTCTGGAAGGGGAATTGCCATTGGCAGGCATCACACTGGTGCATGACAGGCCCCAGCTCCCTCCTCTTTGGCCATTTCACATGTGTGACCCTCCAGGGGCAGGAGCCAGGATTCTCAAGTACATGGGAGAGCTCCCTGCACTGCACTGCAGGTAAGGCTGTGAATAGCCAGCTGCTGGGGAAATTTCTGGAAGAGGTTCTGCAGCCCTGTGGTCTTGAGGTGCATGGTGCTCTGTGCAGAGGTTTTTATTAAAAGGTTGCAGCTGGAGCCCCTGGTGTTGGACCAGATTCATGGAAAGGATTAGCAATGTGTGTTACTGTATGTGGGTGTGATTCATGAGGGGTTTGAAAGGTACAGAGGGTTTCTTGGCACTTTGAAATGGCTGTTACTTTTCCCCCTCTAAATAGAGCAATTGAAGAAAAGAGTTGCTCAGTTTGAAAAGAGGAAATGCTTTACCTTTTTTTGTCTTGGTGCCTCAGGTGCTCCATGGAAGCCGGTTCAGTCTCTGTTTACTTTGCACAGCACCAGTCATTCAGGTGACATTTTCCATTTGTCTCACTGCCAGCTGAACAGCACCTCATGGGCTCTCAAGGAGCTCACTGACGTGAGTGCCCTGACCACAAGATGCTCCTTTTCCCTCTTTGGGTGCCAGCACTTTGAGCCAAGCAGCTGCTGGATGTCAGACTCAGTGGTAGACCTGGAGTTTAGTTGGTGTGCTCCTGAGGATGAAGCTGGGGACAAAGTTCTGACCTGACATCACCACTTGTGCTTTAGTGGATTTAATTCTCCTGGCAAGGGATCTGCTCTATGCAAATAGCTGATGCTGGGTGTCCTAAACCAAAGTGGAATGATTCCTGCCTAACATGAGCAGTGGGTTTGCTGTCTGTATTTGTGTAAATGCTTTTGCATTGTGTTAATGAGTCAGGAATGGCCACAGTTTTTTCCTCTTTTTCCAGAAAGTTCGGCACAGAAAAACAGCTGCATTTTATTTCTCAGGTACAATGAGCTTGCTCACTGCTCTTTGGTATCTTATTAATGAGTTGTGACTATGAAAACTGGGGATGCAGCCACTTCTGGGCAGGTTCATGAGCTGTGGTGCTTTGCTAAAGCCCAAAAAGATGTTATTTTTGGCAGTGCTAGAGACGTTATGAAAGAACATCAAAGATCATTAATGCATCTTTTGTAAACACTGTCTCTTACTAATCTCTGTGCTTCTGCTTCTGGCTGGATAAAAGCTGCCCACTGAGATTCCTGCTTCAGCTGCTGCCCCTCTGGGGTCTGCTAAGTGTGAGGCTTCTGAGCTGGTGTTCATTACTATTAATTAAGGAGCAGCTCTGTTCTTGGCAACCTGAGGCACAGTTTCATGAATCAAATGCAAGCTGTTCTGAGCTGATCAATAAGAGTGTTGCTTTCTAAAACTGGAACCACTGGTTTATAATATTGAGTTACTTTATTTGTAAGTTTGTTGCTATGTGATCAGCCATAAAAGGTGGCCCAGCAAGATCTACTTTCTCTTCACAATCTTTGCCCTATAATAGTCCTTCACTTTCCATTTGAGTGATTTGGAGGCAGATGTGTAGTTTTTAATTGGTTTTTAATTCTCCTCAGCTCTGGGAGGTGGTGACTGAACAATCTCCAATTTATTTATTGATTTGAGTTCACAGCTCTAAATTATTCTTTTATCAGCCTTTATTGCTGGCTCTTCTCCTTGCTCATGCAGGAAGCTAACACTTTTTTTTTTTTCTTTTTTAAAGAATGAATTAATAGGAAACAGTTAAGAAAAGCAGCAGCTGAAAGTTTTGAGCTGGTGCTCAGCTGAGTTCCTGTCTGTCTTTTCCAGAAGCCATACTCAGGAATGAGCACAGCTTGTATGAAGGAGCCAAGGGTGAGTCACTTCTGGAGCCAAGAATTGAAGGATCAGATCATAAATTCAAGCTGAATAAGTGTGTGCTGAAGTTCTTTACCAGAAGGTCTTAATATCCTTCCTGATAGTCTGTGGTGGCTTCTGTACACGCTGTTTATCACTCTGGAGCTTGGGACCCATAAAGTTGCTACCTGAAGCTCACTTGGAGCTCTTGCACAGCAGAGTTTTCTCAACACAGCCTCAGCTGGGCTGGAGGCACTGTTCAGAGGGGGTGAGCAGTGCTGGGTCCCTGTTTCAGTCCTCTTTCAATCCATCCTGCCTTTTGTTTGGGGGTTGTTACTGCTGACTGGTCTTGCAGAGTGCAGGGTGTGCACATGCATGCTGTAAAGGTGAAAATAACACTGTTTGCATTGTTTCTGCTTTCTGCATGCCTGGCTATGTTTGCTGTGGACTGAGATGGTCCCTCTGCCCCACTATTTAATACTTACAGGTTGTTTTGAGTCAGGGCAGGTGGGCCCACCAGGGCTATTTATGTTTCTTCAGGGCTCTGGGCATGATCCCCTACAGTGAAATGGCAGGGGGTGTGTGGGTTCCTGTCTGCCCCCCTCACAAGTATAACTGCTTCCAGGGTGCTCAGCTCCCTGCAGGGTCTCTGGTCTTGCCCAAGTCCACTTCAGACAGCAGCCATGGGTGTGTTTCAGGAGGGGAAAAGCACACTCCTGGAACATTTGAACTTCCTACCCTCCCTTTTGGGGATTAAGGAGAAGAGAGTATTAATATCGACATCGCTCATCTGGAAAGCTGCAAGGATTGTCCTTGCCATCAGCAGCATTCCAGCTGTGGGGTGACCAGCTGTGCCACCCCCTTCCTTGAGCAGGAAGAGGAACAGGCAGAAAAGAGACCCCTCTGCTTCCAGCAGCAGCTGCAATCCTGGGTTGAGTGCCAGAGGGTGATGCTGCCATGCTGGAGACCTGCCCTGTCATTGAGCAGCATTTTGTGAGAGCTCCTGCTGCAGTGCCCAAGCTGGGTCACCCTTAGTGGGAGCTTGGTAATTAAATCTTGTTGTTTCCACCCCTTGCATGCATGTAGTAATTAAAAGAGCTTGTAATTAATGGGGGCTGGGGAGGGAAATCAACTGGAACCTGTCAATTTGAGCTCTGTTCTGATGGTGAAGGTTTACTCAGACAAGTAGCTGGTGTTCTTTTACAGCTTTCATGGGTCACAGCTGTCCCTGGCCCTGTGAATAGCCAGTGGGGCTTGGCATACCAGGGGGAAAAACGTGAACTCATTAAGGATTGTAACTATTCCAGACGTTCCCTATTACCTGTAAGTATCTGACACTGCCACTCTAGTGATATAAGAACATATAGTTTGTGGGAGGGAAACCTTGATTTAAACACATGTATATTTCCTTTAGCAATGAGAAAAGCTACTAAAATAGTAATTAAAATAAAATCCACTTGTATTCTCAAAGGGGTACACATATGTGACCCTAAGCCATGGGTCTTTGGAAATCACTGTAAAAAAAACACCCAAAAGGTTTTTTCTGCTGTAAAACAGCAATGAAAATTATGCCTAATTTTTCATATTTTGGTGGTTTTCTTCCTTTTTTGCAACAGACACAAATTTTACATATTTGTAGGAGCCACAACTTGCAGGTACAAATGGCTCCTGTGTTGGGAGTCATTCCTGGCCTTCTCAGTAGTCCTTGAACAACTGAGAGAGTAACCAACCTCTCAGAGGAGTGGCCATGGTGGGGTGTCTGCTGTGATCTTTCCAGGAACCTGCTGCTGCAACAACAACCTGAATTTATACTTCAATGTAAATTTTACAATGTTATTCCCAGAATCCAGAACTCTGCATCAATCAAGAGAATTGATCTACAAATAGGTTTAGAAAATGATTGGGCTGTATTGGCCAGAGACAAATCAGGTTCCAAGGCAGTGGCAGTAGGAATGCAGGTCCTGTATGGGAGTGGATAGACTTGTCCATAACTGAGATGATTACCCCACTGAAATGACATGCCACCTCTCTGGGATTTGAGAAGTGTGACATTGGAAGGCATCCTCCTTGCTCTAAGTGGCCCTGACCCAGCTCACAGGATGTCCTTAGCCATGCCATGCATTGCAGCCCTTCCAGCTGCTGCTTTCCTGCAGAGGTGCCTGGAGGACCCAGCCTGCCCCGGAAGCTGCTTGGACAGTTGTACAGGCTCAGTGTCAAATTGCAGGGTGCAGTGGGCAAAGAGCCCAAGCCAAACTGCAAAAAGCTCAAATCAAACTGCCTTGGAAGAGCAGAATAAACTGCTGCTTTGGAAGCCTCAGTAACTTTTCCCACATCTGGAAAGCCCTGCAGAAGAGTGGTGCCCTGTGTAATGAGGCATGAAGGGGGAGCTGCCAGACTCTTCCTCAATGTCTTTTTAGAGCTGCTGGTTTTACAATGGCCAAACTTAGCTCATCTATTCCCCCTGTCCCCTTTCCTACGGTAACTGCTCCCTCATCCCTCAGCCTGCCTTCCCTCCTGCAGCTGCTGAATTGCAGAGAGACACCTGAACATTTAGCAGGTAGCTTTCAAAGCCTTTTTAGGGGTTTTAACTGCTCACTTCCTGCTGTTCCTAATGGAGCCAAGCAGTTAAATCCTGAACTTGAAAACCTGAAAAGGTCAAAGGCAGTTAAATTCCAGGTGTGTGGTGTTCCGAGGTTGTCACTGTGCCTGCAGGAGCAGTGGTGACAGTGTTTAGTGCACAAGCTGCCTCTGCTGAGCCCTTCCTTTAGCCTGTGTGACACTGATCTATTAGCAGGGCCATCAGTCACCGTGCTGCTCAAAGTACCAACCTCATTGCTGTGGCCAGAGAATGCTCAACACAAGTTTATCCAGGTAGGCATGCTCCTAGCAAGGACCACCTTCTGAAAACAACTGAATATGGACTTGCTTTCAGTGAGTTTTCTAATTGAAAAGTGTCTTGACCAAATATGAGGTGAACTGGAGAGATCTCAGCTGCTGGATGAATGGCAGAGAGGCTGTTTTGTGGTATAAGCTGGAAAACAACTTTACCAGAGGAAGAATATTAACAGGCTAGCTTATTAGCATGGGCTGACTTGATTGCAGAAGCACTTGAATAAATCCCTTAGGAATTTATGTGAAAGGGTCAAGTAAGGGGTCAAGTAAGACAGATGACTTTAGTGAAGAATGTATGTCTTTAATTTTTTTAATTTGCTAAGTGTTTTTTTAAAAGAGTTGCTTTTAAATTCTACTCTTCCTGTGGAATTTCTCTCTGAGGTTTTTACAAGTAGTAATTTTATCTCAATTTCAGCTAGTTACTGCTTTTAACTGGCTGAAATGTGTATTGCCTTGTGATGTATTCCTTGTTTTGCAGTCCTAATTAGACTATTGAAAGAGTTAATAGATGCCCATTTTGAGAGGCTGCTTTCAGCATCCTAATGTCAGTATAACTAATTCAGGCCTGTGTAAGGTGTACTTATCAATGTAAGGTAATAAAAACAGCATGAAAAGTCCTAGTAAGTGTTTAAAGGATTCTCCCTGTGATTGATATTATGAATCTTTTCAGTTTGTGTAGAAGTCATCAGTGGTCAGTTCTGTATTGGCAGATCAAATCTTGTGATTGACACTGAGGGACCTTCCTGTCCTCAAAAGCTACTCCATTTCCTTTTGGATTTTGAGTACTTGAGTACCTCCGGTGAAGTCTTTGTTTGATTTTGTTATTATTTTCAGTTCTGGAATGAAAAGAAGTGCTAGAATCTCATTCCATCTTATTTGGTGTTATTTTTATGTGGATACAGTTTGTTCTGTTCATGGACTTCACAGAATTCAGTGGAAATAAGATGATATATCCCCACATAGATGGGGATATTTAAAGGAGGAGGATGCTGAAGCACTTTAGTTACTACCAGTATTTCAGACATTTTCAGATATTTTATCACTGAATTTCATTGCATATTTCTTGCCATTTTGAAATCATAAAGAGACAGGAGATAGCAGCTTTCTTTAGCCTTTCAGTCATGCACATTTCTTAAAAGAAAAAATGTATTGCTGCTGATTTTAGCTTTTACAAGCTTGATGGTGGGCATAAATAAGATAAAGATTTAATACTGTGTCAAAGTAATATGCCTGAAAAAGGTTAAAGGGTCAAAAGGAGAAATGTTAATTTTCAGTATTCAATTAATCACCCTTAACAGCAAGCTGATGATACACTCTTTCATTCACAAGAAGCAATTGCTATTCACCCTGAGGGACTCAGAGCTAAGCATCCAACAAAACAAGAGGATAGGACTTTACAACTCTGCCACTCTGTGCAACAACTGGGTGTACCTTACTCTGTGTGAGCTGCTGCATATGCTTCCCTCTTCTTTTAGCTCTGGATTTGGTTCAATGTACCAATAAACAATAAATTGGTTGTTCTCCAGTCTGGGAAGAAGCTATTTCTGTGCTTTCACTGCTGCTACTGTTGGCATAGCTGATCTGTGTCTCAGGGCTGACAGCATTGTCAGACCTATGTCTGAAAAGGCTTCAGATCCATGGGTCTACTTTGCCTTTCCTTTGACCAGCCCTCAGCCAGTGCTCCCTATTTCCCCTGAGTTTTGTTTCTGCAAATTAAATTGACCAAATTATGCTCAGGGACCCAAGCTTGTGAATTAGTTTTAGATTGTGAAAAGCTACCAACTAAATAGAAGCACTTAACAGCATTTTGGGCCATTTCCCTGAATTTAAATCTTAACTGTGGATTAGCTGCCTTAGAGGGTCAGGACTGTGATTCACCAAACTTTCCACCTTTAGATTCCTACTTTAAGTGGTTATGAACTGAGCCTGGGTCACTCATGAATGTGTTTTGCTGCATGAGGCCTGGGTCCACATGGTGATCTATCACCTGTGCCAGTCCTGTCATGGACAGGTGTCTGCAGTTTAAACCTGTCTTTCTGACCAGTGCAATTGCTGCCTAACGCACAACATCTCTCAGTCTGTAGCATTTATGCTGCTCTGATGAATAACATCCTTAATTCCAAGTTAATTAGTCGAACGTAATGAGCACTCATTGTCCACAGACACCCACACTCCTTCAGAGGGTGAAGAGAACAGTCACTTAACATCCCAGCAGCCACAGGAGGCACTGGGAGTTCTGCTTGTCTACAGCTTTTTGTTGGAAGCTTCTCAAAGTATTATTTCTCCTTGCCTTGAGCTGACTCTCCAGCATTCCTTTGTTGGGCCTTCCCTGAAGCACTTTCAGCTGGCATGGGCACGTGGGTATCTAACACACATCCAGCCTCTGTGCTTGTGTGGTGCTGTGAAGCTGCTCTGTGCCTGGGGTTGCTTTCTGACTCCTGCTGTAGGCTGATGATCCTGGTGAGGAGCTCTGCAGGGCAGTTCTGAGTTTGCTGCAGAGCTTTGTGCAGGAGCTTAAAGCTGCTTTCTTTCATGGCTTTGGTAATAGGACTCTGTGGGAGGCATTGCCAAAAGAGATGAGAAATCTGTGCCCAGGGCTATGGCTGGAGGACTGGAGAGAGTGCCTTGGAGAGCTGGCCTTGTGGAGTGAAGGTTCAAGTTGTGGCACAGTATGGAAGGGAGTAACCCTCAGCATGTCTGAAATTATCTCCTACAGCCTGATATGTTATACAGGAGAGCACTTGGGGGAGTTAGAAGTGCAGTCTATAAACCAGAGCTCTCTGTTTCTGGTAGTATGAAACAGCTTTCACAAGCCTTGTCTCATGCTTTGCATGAAGGTTTAGATCACATCTTAACCTGTGCTAGTGCTGACAGTGTTTTAGACACTTGCATCTCCTTGTTTTGGCAGTGAGCACTTCTTGGAGTAAGGGGTCATTTTTTTCTTCATAGAAACAATGGTTTGTTCAACAAAAGAGTTCTGGATGCATGTTTATAAAAGGTAAATCTCGGTGGGTTTTAATCTGAAATATTTTTGGGTTTGTGCTTTTCTGTCCTAATATCCTGAGCTGGGTTTGAAGTATGAAAGTTCATGATCCAGTTGCATTGACTTGCAAAGAAAGAACTCTTCCCCATACCAATTTACAGGTGTAAAGAAAAAGAAAAGAGATCTGTGAAACATTTTTTCTCCTTACTGAGCTCTGTTAGTCTCTGAGTAATTCTACAGGTTTTGCCCCATTTTCTGTACCCCCGGATCTTTGCAAATCAGCTTAGAGGAGACTTCAGAGAGGCAAGGTTAAGAACTGCCTGGTAAGTGAAAGTGTGTAGTCAAAGGCTGCCTCAGTCTGTTCCCTTTTTCTTCTCTTTTTGGGAAAGAGAATGGAGCTGAGCTCCAGCAGCGATGGAAACGAACACTTTTAAATGAGGGACCATTATGAACATCAGTGCTTAAAGAAAAATGGACAGTGAGACTTGACTACCTCTTATAGACCACAATTTTGTAGGTTATTCAAAATGTATTGATTGCCAAGAAGTAGTCTCTGAGCCAAGTGGCTTTCTTTTTCCTTCTTATTTTCAGTTCCCATATTTATTGTTGCAGTAACGAAGATTGTGAGAACAGCCAATAATCTTGTTGCTGCACCAGAGTGAAGCTAGAGGGGGTTATTATTACTCTGTTTTTCTGATTGTTAAAGTGACAGGGAGGTTGCTTCCAGCAGGACATATCCATATCTGTCTATTTTCTCACTTAGTGTTTAGTGCAGTTATTAATTGTGAAGTATTTATATATATTTTATATATATATATTTATATAAAAATATATATATAACATGTAGAACTGTGCTTTACTGGTTAGACCTGAAGACCTGAGGTTGTCTGAGCTGTCAAAAGGACCAGGCCTTGCCTGTATGTGCAGTGGAAAAGAGATGCATTAGAGACAAGATGATGGTGGCAGGATGGCAGTCTCACTGTAAAGATGGAAGTGGCACTGAGGGTTCTTTCAGTCTGCCCTGCTGTGGGCTCAGTTATAAAAAGACCATTTTGCAATGTAATGGCAGGGAGAGTGTACAAAGGACAGAGCCAAGGTCTTCCTGGAGGTGTTTAAGGAAAAGATGAAAGGCATGGAGACAAATTACAGTAAGGGAAATTCTCATTAGTTATTAGGAAAGAAAAATGGATCCATGAGCGTGGTGAAATGTTAAAATAGGTTATCCTGAGAGCAAGCTCAGCTGCTAAGATGACCTCAGAGCACCTTGCGTTGAGGGGAGATTGCACCTAAAGGAGCTCAAGATTCCTCCTGTACTTACTTTTTCTATGTTTTTTCCTCCTAATTTTGAGAATTCTTGTGCCCTTTGGAGAAGTAATGGGAAAGCCCAGTTGAAAAAAATAATATATCTTTAGTGAAGGCTGCTTGTGCCTTCTGAGCTCTCCTGAGGGAACAGCCGTGTGGAGAGTGAGGCCTGATGCTGAGTCTGGTGTGAGCAGGCCCCAGCTGTTCATTCCCTAAGTATTTCAGTGATTTTTCAAATTTGGCTGGTATAAATCATAGTACTCCTTGAAATCCAGCAAATAACAAATCCCATTGTATTTTTAGCCCCTATCAGTGAGAGACAATCACCTCCATAGTTAAACACATCCCTGAGGCATCTTCCCCGGCATTAAACACAATCCTGCGCTGCCTGTGCCTCACTCCCTGCATGCTGTAAATCCAGGAGAGAGGAGCTTTCTGTTATTTTATTGCAGATATTCAATAAAATATGTCAAGACCATCATGGAAACCATGCAAAAAGAAACTGTGCACAGAAACAATCACATATTTTCTAGATCTGCTAAAACTAGCCTGGGCTGGGTATGTCAGCCAGAGCAGGATGGTGTGGGTGAGTTGACATTGCTGTCCCATAGTGCTGCCTTGAGCATTCCTATTGGGAAATGAGTTTTAAATGACTGTTTTCTTTGTTCCTACAGTGAAGGTAACATGGAATTTGTCCCTCTGAACAAAGCTCCTCAGTAGCAGGTGAGAGTCTCACTCGTGGGACTGGAAGAAAGTGTGCTGCCTCTGTGTCAGAAAGCAGCAGGACTTGAGGTAACACTACCAATCTAACAGAAAGATTTGTGGAAACAAAACAAGCGGGAGGGGGAGAAATGAAAATCAATAATTATGAACCAGAGCCTAAACCACAGTGGGAAAGAGAGGGTTAGTTGTGGACAAGTTCAGATCTGGAATTTCTTTTTTAGACATGCTGGTATGGGTGGGGCTGTGGATCATAAGGCAGAAACCACAACTTTATTAGAAACCATATGGTTTCTATGTTGCTGACTCTGAATTCAAATCACAGAGCACTTAATCTTTGTCACCTATAGAGGACTGTTGAATTCTAGGCCCTTAACAAAATGATATAATGTCCCAGAGAGGAAATAAAACATCCTTTGGAACTTGCCAGGTTGGGTTGAACAGCTGAGGCTGGCTCTCCCGAAGGCTCCCTGCAGCTGTGAGCTAGCTGGCACTGGATTCAGTGTGCTCAGCCTCTAAATCAGCCATGGAGGAAGGGATCTGGAGCAGTGTCCATGTCACTGTGTGCCTGGCAGGGGCAGCATGGCCCTGCTCACCTCTGGTGGCACAGAGGGCTGACAGCAGGAGCAAAGCAGCCAAAACCAGTGTTGCTGCTGGCTGTCTGCAAACACTGACTGGCTGTAACAGTCTTTTCCTAAACACTGCACTGCCAATGTTTTCAACATGTTCATTTATTTGTTTTGGTCTACAAAGCATAAAAACCAGTATCATCTTCCAGAAAGAAATGCTTCTGTCCTGTTTTCAGCTGGAATAGAGCAAATTTCTTCTCAGTAGCTAATACAGCACTGTGTTTTGGACAATTTGTGTTTTAGACTTTACCAACCTGTGATGTTTTACTTGCTGTGGGAGCTGGAATGAGAACAAACATAAAATTTTTCTTGACACATTTTAACCACAGCTGCAGTTTATCATCAGACAATGGTAAATAAATAGTATGGGGCAGCAGGGGTGGGTGTGTAGTGTGGTGATTTTCATCCATTTTTCACTTTCTCAGCATTCAGACACACTCAGCATTCTGGAAAGCTACTCAGTAGTGTTGTTTGGTTTTTCTCCATTGTTTTAATAATAGCACCTTATCTTCAAGCATCCTTTGTCTCATCATTGTGTTGATAGTTTCAAACCATGTGAAGACCCCTCTGCTAATATTAATGGCAGGTTTCAGTTCTGTGGAACTACTCTGCATGCTGGAAAAAATGAAGGTGGAAAAGGGCAAAATTGACTTTCCCAGCTATGTTTTGCTGTCATATGCTCAAATTTCTTCTGTGGCACTTGGAATCAGGGCTCAGTAGCAAAGAAAAGGAGCACAAAGGTGTGTGCACACATGTGGGCTATGAGGGTGGACCAAAATCTGAGGACACCTGGAGTTAAACGTTATATTCTACTTTGATATATTCTATTAGAGTTTGGTCAGGTTTTGCTTTTAGATGTACCTCTTTTGCTGCCTGTTTTTGCCTCAGGGAACAATGGAAGACAGAATCATTGCTACTTGAGAGAATGAATGTTTTGTCTTAATTTTGTCATTTAACATAATAACACACAGCTAGAGACAGTAGATGTGATACAGCTTTCTGGGAATGAATAAATAATTAGCAGAAATATGTGGGCTATGCTTCTACAAAGCTTATTTGTATTTCAGATCAGGATAGGAGCAAGTTCACAATTGTTCTAGCACCACAGCTCTGTCTCCTTGTCAACAAATTCCCATGTCTTTTCTTGGCCCTTCCTCTATTGTGTGCCTACAACAGTTCCTCTGCTAGGGAAAAGAGAAACCTTGGACTTGTGTTTGCATTAAGGTTTTGTTTTACATTTGCACCAGCTTTTCTGTACAGAATTCTGTACAGAATTCTTTACTCCCTCTGCTCTAAAAAACAGCATTTCCCTTTCCTTGGACTTGTTTCTTTTGAAGAGCATTTTGCAATGTTGTGTAGAAGAATGCCACCCAAAATTAAACAGTGTGGAATTGCCTCAGTGTATATTGCTCATCTTGCAGCTCAGGCCAGGTTATCTTCTGGCCAGGAACAAGGCAATGACATGAGAACCTAGAGCTGACTGTACAGTGTTATTTTTTATTATAGACAGAATAATAGGCTCAACCTTCTGCCAAGTGCCCTTTCTTTGCCACACCCTTCTTACCTTCTTCTGTTTGTATAAGATTAGTGAAGTATAGAGAATGTTTAATTAAGTTTAATTGCATGACAGCTTAAAAGTGGGAAGGTAATTACTCATTTAATTATTGTGCTGCTTCGTGCTTAAGGTGTGTGTATAATTGCTCTTTTTATAAGGACAGTCAACTTTGCAAGCTTGCATGAAATTATAGCAGCCCCACACCTTTTTAAAATGAAACCAAGCAAGGGAGAGGTGCATTCTGTTACCCCAGGCATTCTCCCTTCTCCTGTCAGGTTTGAATGGTGTTGCCCTCCCTCCATGACACTTTTGCACTGGGAAGAACTGTGACATTAATCACATAACCCATTCTCTTTTGCCTATTTTTCATTAACAGTTATAGAACAAGCTGAGAACTTGGGATTGCAGACATGCCAGTGTAAATTATTATTTTCTGCATTGTCTTCCTTAATTATTTCTACAGTGGCAACGCAATATATCATGGAATTTGACTGTGTTATACAGTCAAAGGTTAAGTGACTCCTAGTTATGAGTGCTAATAGGGAGAGACTTTTCCAGTGTGCATAAAGATTCTCAGAGGTGTCTAAACAACTGCCCTGCTTTGCAACAGCTCAATTCTCTTCTGGCCTGACTAGTACTAGCAGTGAGGCTGAGACACTGAGGTTTGGGCAATCCAATAATGCCTGGAGCATCTACCCACGATGTCCAAAGAAATAATTCCCTGTAGAAGTCACCAGAGTGGAGAGAAGTGGAGCAGTGAAGGAGAAAGCCAGCTATTCAAACACAATCACTTTTGTAATTGCAAGGGGACTCAGTCTGAGGTAGCTGCAGGCTCTAAAAGATTATTTTTTGTTTGAATAGCAAACAGTTAGATTACATGAAATCCCAGTGCAAAAAGTCCCTCTGTAGCCATTAGGCAAGCTACAGAATTCCCCAAACTCTCTCAAGGTTACTGTCAAATAAATTTCTGTGTTGATGAGTACTTTTTCCTTTCCCAAATGAGAGGCTGTGTGTGGCAGGGGGTCTTTATGGTGAGTCAGTGCTTTTCTGTGGTGGTGATGTGACACAGCCCGCACTGTGTGAAAGCTCCTGCCAGAGAACCAAAGGGCTGGAGCTGCAGACACCCAAAGGGCTGGGAATGTCTGGACTGGGGCCCTCTCCAGCCTGCAGCTGCCCTGGTCACTATCTGTCCCTGTGTCCCCAGGCACTTTTCCTTCTCTTGAGGGTGGGGTGATCTATGGCAGCTCAGGCTTGTTCCCTTGGTGCAGTCCAGAGCCCCTGAGGGACCCCTCCTGTGCAAAGGAGATTATTCCTGGTTGTTGGCAGCATCTTTCAGCCTTTCCAGGCTCTCAGTCTGTATCCCTCACACATCTGCCATCCTTTGATACCCAGAGCTTCTCCACTGCCCAGCATTCCTTCTGCAGCTCAGGTTTGTGTCTGAGGCAGAGCCTGAAGGAGGTGATTTGGCCTTTCAGTAGCTCTTTGGGAGCTGCTGGCATCCAGACCATATACTTCCCACTGGGAATCCTATGGCTGTTATGGAAACTTTTGTCAGCAAGGTAAAGTTTAGTGATGAGGCAGTAAGTACATTTATGGCATAAGCACTAGGGTAAGAACATTTTAGTGAAAATAACATGACACCCTGTCTTGCCTCACCTTTTTACTGCTGTCAGAGGGGGAAAATACATGATGTTTCCTTGCAAGAAAACACGAGAGCACCAAACTTGATATGTGGATATTTTAGCTTTTGTCAGATATTTGACAGACCTGTAGTTCCATATTGCCCAGTGACAAGTAATTGCTACTAGTCTGTCTGCTGGGAGAGTGCAGAGGCAGGATTTGGAGGGTGGTGACCTGAGAAAGCAAGTTTCTCTGCATGGTCTGGAAAAGAGAGTGGCATTAAAAGTGGCATCAGAAGTGGGATAGGGGAAGAGGAGGAATCCAGAATCAGTAGGACTCCGGACGTGTTCACAGAGACAAGGAAATTACTGCTTTGCACAGGGCTGTGCCAGCCTCTGGCAAGGACCAGAGCTGCTAGGAGAAGCATTCTTGGTAGCACAGCTCCATTTAAGCACTGACTGCTGGCACCACAGGGTAAAGCCAGTTCTCTGCTGTCTACAAACCAGCATCTCCCAGCTCCTGATGGATTTGCAGAGACCAGTTTTGGGAAATGTCCTCTCTAAGGCAGTAGGCTTCTGAGCCAGCAGAGCCAGAGGAGAAATGTAATGCCTGGCAGAGAATAAAGTTTACAGCCTAATAATGCTGTTAAATCCATGTTTTGTTTTTTTTTTTTTTTCTATGAGAAATTGTAAGGAGGAATAGGGAGACTCTGCAGTGGAAAAATGAATTTTTAAATTTTATTTTTAATTGTCTGGAATAAAAGTGTAGCCATGGGGTATACAGAGGTGTGGGAGCAAGAGAAGTTGTCCTTAGTGAATGCTGAGGTGATGAGGTAACTTTGGGCAGAATTGACCAAAATGAGTGACATGTGAATGTCATTAATGCCATTAATGTCAAATTAACCTCAAATGAAGACTGTTTAGGTAGTCAGATGCTTCATTTGATGAGCATCAGGTGATTTTGATTTTCTCCCACCTGCCACCTGAACCTCATCTGCTGATTTGGAGCACCAAGTAATCAGGTGCTAATTTCATCAGCTGTGTGGTCTGGGCATTTATAAGCTGGAAAGTTCTGTTGGTCATTCAAGGGCTGTGGTTCTCCAGATCTGGATGTTTTATTTGTACTTTAGATCTCTCTTTTGTCTTATAAAGGATCATTTCTCTGTAGGTGCAGCCATTTATCTAAAAAGTGTCTATGGGAAAAGCCATTGCCTGGTGTGGTGGCTACAGCATGACTGCATAGACCATTACAGGTAAGGAACAGGAGCTGGAAATGTGCTGGAATGCTTTGCCTGAATCCTCAATTTGACTTGTTTGAACAAATGGGGTTTATTTTTTTCAGAGGAAAAAATAATTAAGATCTTTCTTAATGAGTGTTTTGCAGATAATAATAGTGTCACAGAGTCAAGAAAGTTAATATGATTTTTAAATAAACTGTGCTAATCCTACAGACTATTTCTCCCCCCCC
>JAHXMQ010000566.1:26476309-26576321 GCA_020466415.1 Ammodramus savannarum pratensis | reverse complement strand
CTTATTTGACATTTTATTCTGAAAGATTTCAGGAACTCCTGAAATTTTCTGCTGAAAAACTCTTGCATATGAGAGAACCACACAAACATAAGAAGCTGGGAGCAAATCAATTTACACTACAACTTATTGGCTGCAGTAGCTTGGCAGAATTAGGTGTTAGGTTTCTCAGATGCTGCTGGCCTGAAGGGTAAACATTGCTCCAGTGTGGTCATTGGTGCTTGCCAATGATGAAGTGTAGGTTTGTTGGTTGAGGCGGTGCAAATATTGCATTTTTCTAGGAACAAAGCAGCTCTAGATCTCCTGAAGTGCAGCTCTTGTGCTTCTAGGCACTAAAGTGTCGTTTTAACCTCAACAGCTCCTTAGGTGAGCTTGCTTTGTCTTTGATGGCAGCCCTGCAGTTCTGTTGGGCCAGTTCTGGTTCCTGTTCCAGTGTCCATGCCCAGGAGTGCCCTGGGCTTTAATTTGTCAGGGGAAAGCTGATATTCCCCTCCCAATAAGGAAAAGCTTCAGAGCAGAGAGAGGGCTTGGAAGGAAAGCTCTCCAGGCTGGGAATAGCCAGGAGAAGCTGGCAGGAACAGGAGGTGATTTGTTGGGGCAAAGATGAGGGAAGGAGAGGTTTTCAAAGGGCAAGTACTTACAAAGACTAAATGTTACAGAGCTTGATCTGCAGCTGGTAAACAGGAAAATGCCAGGGTGATATTTCTGATGTGAATGTCTCGGCAGATTAACAGTAATTAAAGCTGGTTTTAGTCTGCTTGGGGCTGTCTTTTCCCTCAGTGTCCACATGCTTAGCCATTAATGCTAAGAATCAAGTCTATTAATACCATTTTAAAGTGTCTATATAGTTTTTTTCCCATATGAAAACTGTAGTAAATTATGGATCAAGTCTGTACTGTGTAAACCTAACTGCTCCAGTGACACTTCCTCTGTTTTATCATACTTCTTTTTAAGTGCATCTCTCATTTATAATCTCATATATTTATGACATATCATGCCTAAACTTCCCCATACAAACCACTCAAAAATCAATATTATTAGCTAGACTGATAAAGCAGTTACCAGTTGCAGACAACTGGTGTCTTGAGCAAATTCTCCTTTGCTGTAAACATGCTTAGGAACAGATTATTTTTTTTCTGTTTGGTTGTTTGCCTTTTTTTCCTCCTTTTCCCTTCTTTTGCCTCTTTTTTCTTTTTTCCAAGAATATTTGCATTGAGAAAGAAACACAGTGTTCTGTGGAAGATGTTTTTTTTATGCAGGATGGCTTGCTTTTGGGAATACAGAATCCATAGAGCTGCATGTTTGTTAAATGTGTGCAGAACTGTGCCATGAACTTTCTCACTGAGCAGTGTGGAGATTGACTCATCTTCTTGACCTGGGCTCTGATGTGAGTCCTGCTGGGTGTTTTTCTACATTTACCCCCTGTAAAGCATGAGAAAATAAGATTCTGCCACCCTGGGCACAGCTCTCTGTTTATATACAACAAGCAGTCACAAGGCAATTGCATCAAAGGCTAATTTCAGAGGCCAGGATTGCAGCTGTAACCCCTGTATTAGCATAGTATTGCATATGTATATATTCTAGCACCATCTAGCAGTTTTCCAAGGTAATGTCTGAAATAATAAAACAATAAAACAGTGCTTAATCAAAGTTCATATCTAGTCTGGAAAGAAAACCCCACTGAGTAATCTTTCCTGCTCAAGCTTATGTACAGATGCAATCTTACTGCTAGGCTGGGACTGTTGGATCCCATTTGTTTCCCCTTCAGGTGGCATTTGGAATCAAGCAGCCATAATCTGCCTAAGCAGTTCTGCTGATAAGCAAGGTCAGACCACCACAGAATTTGTACTTCTCAGAGTATCTGCTTGGTCACTTTGCTGTCTTCCACCTGAGGGCTGTGAGCACATCAAATGGGAGATTAAGTGCTGTTGTGAGCCACAGCAGGGGGAAGCTGGAGTTCCAGTGGCTGAGCCTTCCTGAAGCCCCGTGTCTGTAATAAAGCTGTTGTGAGAGATGCAGATTGATGACACACCTGGCCTAATGCACAGCTTTTCCCCATTCCCTCAGGTGGTAATCCTGTCCTACATGTGCAGTGGGGCTCGCTTCCAAGAGCTAAACTGGCAGAGTTTAACCTCACAGAAACAGTTTTAGCCTGTGAACAATGTCAGTGTGCTCAGCAGCCATGCTCTGTGGATCAGAACCATCAGACCATCATTACCTCGTGGGGAGCAAAGTCAGTGGATCATTCACTTCAGGCAGTTTTGAATAAAAAAATAAGAAATGTACAAGTCATTGTATGTGATGTGAGATGAGACCCATGGCAGATTAAAACCTGTGATTTTTTTTTTTTTTAATTTTTTTTTACTGAATATATAACACCTCTGGGGTCCACCCTGTTCTCACTGTGTGTAATAAAGTCAAGTAAAGGGCAGAGAGATAACTCAACAGTTGCTGGTATAAAAGGTTAGGATGTAAATGCTATAAATACTAGGTTGCAAGATAAGGCTGTCTAAAGCATAAAGTATGGCTGGCTTTTTTTTTTTTTTTGGATGTGAGAGATAAACCCAATCAAAGAAACAGCCAAAAAGCCATGGCTGCAAGCATCAGACTTAAAAAATAAAAAAGCCTAAACCATCATTTTAAAATAACTAATGATATTAAATTCATACTGTCTTGAAACAAACAACCCACAGCCAAACAAACAAAAAGAGCAAATCACCAAAACAATAAAACAAAGTCCATCCTGGCAAGTTTTGGGACCTTTGTAAATCACAGCTTCCTCGAGTTATTTCTAACAGGCAATTCAAAACCTCAGCAGTTGTCCTTCTGATGAGCCTTTAAATCACTGAGCCCTTATCAGTGCAGAATAGAATAACTTTTCCTCCAGCAGGTTTTTCCTGCCATTTTGTTTGCATGCAGCAAGGCACAGCACAGTGTCACTCCCCTGAGTTAGTGCAGCTGTTTTATATTTGTGTCTCTCTGTGGGGTGGAGCAAGCTTTACTCTGCTCCTCATGGTCTTGTCTGCAGTGTTGCCCTCATCCTTATGGCTTTATCCAAGAAAGAAAGCAGATTACAGGTGCTGTGCTCTGATCTGGGCTGTCTGTTGGCCATTGTGTCTTATGCTAACAGGATTTTTGGTTTTGGAGGAAGCTCTTGGGGTGTTTTCCTGCATTCTCCCAATCGGTGTCTGGGTGAGGGTGCAAGCTCAGTTAAAACATGGCAATGTGTGTTTTGACAAAGGGTGGGGGTTATGTAGAGAGCATTAAGTTTTACTTACCTAGAAGTGGGAGCAGCAGGCAGAGGAACTTTGTTCAGCTTTGCCCCTTGGGCCAGGGTAGGAGCAGCTGAGTGATATCTCTGAACTTTTTCTCATGCTGAATTGTGGTTATGTGTTGAGGTATGGACCTTAGGGCTTTAGAACCTTGAGCCTATCCCAAAGTACTGGTTGTGATCCCATTCATCGCTCCAGAAGGGAGAAAACTTCTCGCACTTGATCTTATTGTGCTGCTCTGTATCCCTGCATTCCCAACAGGTATCCAAGAGCTGCCTTTCCTAATGCATTGTCTCTCCCAAAGCAGTATCTTCTCAGCAGTGGGAAGTGAAAGTCAAAACCTTCTGCTTCAAAAGCACGATCTTTGTTGTGCTTCCATAGATCTCCTTACCTACTACTGCATCTTCCAAAATTGCTCAAACCCACTAGATTTTATCTTGCTGTTACTGCTCTCAGTGCAAATGAAAATGTGGCAGGCTTCCAATTCCTAAATTCAAATAGTGTGGGAGACAGATGTCTTTTTTTTCCTGTGGCATCTTACACAGGAAAATGAAAAGTGTGTGTGTTAAATCTGAGCAGGAATTGGAAAGAGATTGTCACCTGAAGGTATTCTGCCTTTGAGACCAGCTGGTTTTGTCACACCTGTGCTTAAATTCTGCCATCAGGTTTACTTAGTTGTTGGGAATTAACAGGATTTCAAAAGGAGAAAAATCTGTTTCTTTCCATGAACTGTGAAATGACATAATGATGCCCTTCTAGATATTCTTCACTGGACAGGGAATAGACTCTGGGTCCTCTGGTAACCAGGAGAACCTGATGCTGGCCAATAAACATGCACACAGCAATCAGTTTTACCTGGGGTCTACCAACAGCTCTGAGTATCTCCCTTCTGCCTTAGTCTGAGGAAAATATATGAAACTTCTCTGACATGTTGTGTGCACACACTTGTTACACTGTTCTATTTTACCTCCTGTCCTCATGAGCTTTTGTGTTGAGAAGAGTTCTTTATGTGTCTTCTGTACAAGTTAAGGAATGGCTCGGTTGTTTTGTCAGAAGGCATTGGGCTTCATCTACAGAGAGAATTGCTTGGAATCCTTTGAAAGAAAGTCTCCTGAGTCTCCCTGTGCTCAGTCTGAGCCCTTAGCTCACCTGCCTTTCAGGCTGTGCACTGGCCTGTGTTTGCTCCTCTCTGCCCTGGAAATGGCTTCTGTTGTTGGAGCTGTCACAGTGGCTGTTCCTGACTGCCATGAGCTGTTGGTGAGCAGCTGTTGGTGAACATCATGTAAATGAGCTAAATGCTTCCTGGAGGTTTTTCACATGCCACTGAGCTCCACAAACTTGCTATTCCTCATACTCCTCTAGCCCAGTTTCCTTGGTTTTACTGCCAACTCCTCTGAACCATTCCTCTACTGCCTTCCTAGACAAAGAAATCTGAAACTAGGTATAATATGTTTTGCTGTTGCTTCAACTGCAGATTTCAAGTGTTCAGGTAGATAAACTGTTTATCTCCAGTAGCACAGATAATGTACTACTTTCTAACCTTCTACTCTGCAATTAACAGGAAAACGAATGAGGCAGAGCAAACTCTGAGGTTTTAAGTAGGAGCAGTGAGTAGAATGAATACGAAGGAATGAGATATTTCATGACAGTGAGTCTCTCTGTGTGACCAATCACCTCTTTGTGTTGATGTAAAATCACTTTGTCAGCCTGCCCAGCTGTTTCTGCTCTCTGTAGGTCCTGTTTTGGGTGCTGCCTGGGTTACCTTTGCTCTCCCCCAGCTTAACAGGGTGAGTTTCTAACAAAAGGCTCAGTGAAGTGGAGGTGAGTCACTGACCCATGTCAGCAGGGTTTGAAAGGATGGCAATTGGTATTATTACACTTGCATTAACCACTTAGACACACAATTACATGCAATAGGAAGCTAAATATGAAAATGTGAATGAAATTGTTTGGGCAGTATCAGGAGAGATGTCTGTTAGTGAAGCAGTGATTTCCTCTGAGAGCTTTCTGTTTTGGATAGCATGTTAAAAGTCAGCTTTGGAAGCTTGGAGGGGAAGAGAGGATGGCATGGATCTGTACAGGCCTTTTCCTATGAGGACATAAAATTTACTCTTAAAATGGGCAAAATAGATTTTTTTGAAGGTTTATGAATGACCCTGTGGTAGCTTAGTGTGACCGGAAGGAGCCACAGAGGAAATCCTGTGGCAGATGAGTGAGCTGATCCATTGCAAATAGCAGCGTTTATTAATTTTCAGTCTAAAATGAAAACAGAACAGAAGTAATGCATTTAGTGTCCAATACATCTGGGCCACAGCTTGGGGTAAAATGCCCTCTTATCACCTACAGAGCAGAAGTGAAAAGGCTCATCAGTGCTGCATTCTGAAGACATTTAGATGAACAGTTGCTGTGAGACTGCACAGATGGCTGCACAGTATCCGAGTGTTACAGCTGCACTCCAGCCACCTGGGCTCCAGGGGAACCAGAGCCTGCCACTGTAGGACAGGCACCAGCCTGGCCAGAGAGGAGGGATGGTTAAAAATCTGGGAATTCAGGCTGATTGGACATGTGGGCACCAGAAGTTCCATTGGAGTTCAACCTCGTGCCACAGGACTCTGGCTTCCGGTAAGGGTTGGGACAGATTGATTTCTGTTCCACTAAAAAAAATTGATCTTGGCATTTAGAAATGTTTTCTCCCTGAGTTCATGCTCCTCACAGAGTAAATACATTTTAAAGGTATGGGTATTTGACACACTTTTCCCTCCAGCTCTGCAAAAACAAAAGGAGCTGATGAGGTTTTAGTACTTCTAATTTACTCTTGCACAAGACACAGATTTTCTTCCTCTTCTAAGGTGTTTGCTGGGTCCCCAACATGTGAAGGAGGAATTGAGAATTTGACTCCATGTTTTTAGAAGGCCAATTTATGATTTTATTATATGATATGATGCTATACTAAAACTATACTACAAATAGAGAATGGATACAGACAGAAGGTTTAACAAGATACTAATGAAAAACTGATGACTCTCCAGAGCCCTGATGCAGCTGGACTGTGATTGGTCATTAAGTAAAAACAATTCACATGTTGGATTAACAATCTCCAACCACATTCCAAAGCAGCAAAATACAGGAGAAGCAATCAGATAATTATTGTTTTCATTTTTCTCTGAAGCTTCTCAGCTTCCCAGGAGAAGAAATCCAGGTGAAGGGATTTTTCCAGAAAGTATGATAGTGATACTCTTATTTCTAACAGATTTTAGTAAGGCAAGAATTTAAAGGAAGGCTTTATTCTTACTCTAGTACAGCAGCTGCTGTAAGTTGGGCTGGGTATGGAAACTTGTGATTAAAACAATAACTGTTTTCCAGTGATTTCCTGGAGATGTGAGGCTGGAAAGGAAGGCTGCAAGGGTGTGATCAGACCTGTGTCTCACAGCATGGACCAAAGGCTATCTCCTAATAATCTCTGCAGGAAACCAAAATTCCTGTTTTGACTAGGGTATTTCTCTTAAAAAGACAGACTTTGAGTGTACCAGTAATAATACAAGATAGGAATTGTGTTCCCTAGAGTGGAACACTCAAATTGAGATCTCTGGTTCCTCTGAATACTAATGCAGAAGTTCTTGTGCAGTGGGGAAGAGAAAAGTATGCAAAATAAGCAAAAAGCCTATTTTAGTTCAGTTAGAGGTGAGCACCTTTAAGCACATAGGCGGGGTTGTTGGAATTGATGCAATTATTGTGTTTCTAAATCATATATTTTTCCAGCTTTAGCTGAGTGGGGTTTGGGTGGTTGATTTAGAAATAACTTTTTCATGTGGGGAGGACATGAGGAAAAGGGGATAATGTGAATTGTGTTTTGGAGAGGAATAGTTACTTCACACTAATCCTTCTGCTGGTGCTCTCAAACTTAATTAACTGAAATTTAATTCAGTTGGTGTCGATTCACTTCCAAAGCCAGTTGAACTAAGCTGGAGACACACTTTTACTAATGGTTGTAGCTCTGACAAGTTTGTTTAGCAATGTGCTGCTCCAAAGGCATTCCTGTCCAGCACAGAGAAGACAAATGCAGCTCTGTCAGTCCAGCAGTTCAGAGATGGGGGGATTTGCCCAGCCTGGTAAGGTCTGCTGAAAGCTCAGCCTCAACTAAAAGCCATCAAGATGAGACCACTGTCAGTGGCCCACTTGCTCTCCAGCATCTGTTTCACAAAGGCTCTTCTGCAGTAGTTTACATGGATCTTTCAGGTGGTGGTATTAAAATGACTCATTCATTTTAAACATTGCATTCAGAATTGGAAATAGAAGGGAGACTTCAGATGTTCTCTTTCATATTTTGGGAAAAGAACAATAATCAATTTTTCAAAGCTTTTCTTCTCTGACTGCTACTGCACCCCAGAAAAACCAAATCACGTATCTCTTGTCTGAGACTGTCTAATTCTCTGAATTTTGATATGCTGACATGAATATTCTGAGTTAGGTATTGATTTTAAAGACTTAGCAATAATTAAATAGGGACACAGACAATCTGTTCTCTGCTTTTCCTGTTGCATCTTGAGTGGATACTTCTCATTTTATTTAATCTTTGACTGGAGTTGGGAGAGGTAACGTGCATTGTTCTTCAACTAATGGCAGAATAAATAAAATTAACTAATTACACAATTCCAGTTCAATTCTACTACAGTACTTAGGAGAAAAATAGCATCTTTCAACATTCTTTAAAAGGTGTTTCATCAAAGACTGATGAGCAAGTACTAGCAAACTGAGGCTGCTTAATCGCATCATAAAAATACAGTGAGAGTTTCTAGATGTGTACAATAAACATACATTTCCAGATAAATGCATCACTTTAACATTAAAGTACCAATCTAGAAGGAGTAAATTTTTTCCATCTCTTGTTCCTGTGAAATTGTCCAGAATGGTGTTCATTGTCAGACATTTTGCAAATGGAGCCCACAGTGTATTTGAGTGTGATATTTCTTGCAAGTACTACTGTTGTTGTCTCTGTTTCTGTAGAAACAGAGGGGCAAATGTCATCGCCACTGCTACAGGGAACACAAATGGATCCTTGAAAATTCTGCTGTTCTGCCTTGGTCTATTACCAAAGATCAAAGATTTGTCATGGCTAATGAATGTCTAGTGCACAATACTAGAGCTGGGTTAAAGCTGTGGAGTAAAAGAAAACATTAATGATATACTTTTTAATGATATATGGAAGACTCTAATTCCTGTTTGGTTTTTTTCCATTTAAGTGCTTGCAGTGTTTTCTGTTTCCTGGTTTTGTGGCTCTTTAGCTGGGGTTTCAGGTGCAAACTGAGCCTCTATCAGAGCACATCTATCATTGACCCTGTGACCAGAACCATTGACAAGGCTCTAAAGGAGATCACAGTGCAGAAATGGGCTCAATAGGAGGCATAAATAGTATTCTTTCTGATAAAGATAAGCCTCACAGATTTGTCAATTTTATTTATTTTTTTTTAGTAGCTGGGAAAGAAATGGATATGGGCATTCCCAATAATGCAGGTTATCTTGATATAGAAGATTTATCTTCATTAAGCATCTTCAAGAAGGAAGATGCCCGCTGATTTGCCATAGGTTGCATGTCCTTGCTGTTGCATGGATAAAAATTTGGAAAAAACATAGAAATGGATGATCAGTTTTCAAGTGGAGGATATTGTTATTAGAGAGAAGCTTGTACTTGAGTCGGTGCTGATTAACATATGATCTTCAAGATAATCATTGTCAAAATAATTCTGAAAGTGGATTGAACAGACAGGAGATAGTTTGTTGACAGTCCTAAGAATGTCAGTATATTAACGACCAAGGGCAACTTGAAAGAAATGCAGAGAAATTATTTGAGCTGCAGTCATTGAGTGAAAGAAATGGCAGGTGTAACTTTGTCTAGATAAATGCAAAGTGATGAACATAAGAGAAAAATAATGCCATCTGTATATATTAAAAAAAAAAGGATTCTGAGCTGTTTCTTTCAGTTAGGAATCAGATTTTAGCACCCTGATGGATGGTATGGTGAAAATATTAGCTCAATTCTTGTTACACTCCTAAAAATCTATATTATGTGTTAGATATGTTGTGGAAAGACTAGTACAAATCAAACCCATCCAGAATCCTGTACATACTCCTGGTTCCCTCTGCTTCTGGGTATAGCTGGAAAAGTTACACAGGAAGGTGTAGATGAGGTCCTGAAACCTCAGCACAAGCATTGATATAGAAGAAGAGCCTTTAGGGTAGAAAAAAGGGTGCTGAGAGGGGAATATAACAGAGAGGCAGAAAGAGGGAAGAGTTTGCTCTTTTTTTTTCCTCCTCCTATAGAAAAATTAAGGGATAGCAAATAAAACCAGCTGGTTCAGCACTGATAAAAAGCAATAGTTGATTACAGAGCTTGCAGAATGCTCCCCATGCTAAAAGTTGACATGAGTTGAGAAAAGCAATGGGGCAATTCCTCTGAAGGCTTGGAAATATAAAAACATTGTTTCTGGCTCCAGAACTCTCCTAACTGCAGTTTTCTGGAGATTAAAGGGGAGCTTGGGGGAAATAACACATTTGTCCTGAACATGTAGTGTGCTGTATCCTACTGTCAGACAGGCTGGGCTGGCTGCTGGACATGAGGGGTGTTTGATCTGTTCAGTGGTTATATCTGGATGCATATGAAAAAAAAAAGGAAAAGAAAAAATAGATTTCTGTCTTGTGCTTTGTCCCTTCCCTTTGCAAAAAGTCCCTATATATCAAAGATGAAGGAAAAAAAAGCAAAATCTTTGGCTTGTTTAAGGAGAACAGATTGTACAGCTTCTTATGCCAATTCCTTTTTGAAGTGTTGCCAAACAGAGAACTGTGGGAACAATGGAAAAGGCTGAGCCCAATGCTTTTTCTCCTTTAAAATACACACTTTGAACGCTTGTAAGCATTCCTGCTTTGCTGGCTGTACTGGCAAATGCTATCTTCAATGGATCGTGGATTAGTGTTTCATAAATTTAAGCTTAAAATTAAAACCTGAAAAGGTAATTTCTCCTATCTAACCCACAAGGGAATGATGTTTTGTTCAGCCTGCTGGAGCAGTCTTTTTGTGAAAGCATAGCTAATCTGAAATACAATAAACTGCATTATTTCCCATTCCCTCTGCTAACCATTTTGTTAGGCTGTCCATCCTTTTACATTTCTTAGCAGGCTAAGAAAAAAGAGTTTAATTGTACAAAGGAGATCATTTGCACACAATTGCTTCTCCCAAGGAAATAAATTATTTCTAGTCTTCCTGATCATTTCTTCAAGCCTTCCTCCTCTGTGCCTCAAGCCTTGTGCATGTGTTGGATTTGAGCTCCAGAGGTACCAGCCCTTTTGGCCAGTGACCTTGGGTATGACCAAGGTGTGTTTGTCCCTTGCTGCCACCTGATTCTCTTGGGAGCAAGCAGCAATTTCTTGTGGTGTGTCAGCACTGAGCAGGGAGTTTTTGCTAATGTGGCAGGGTGGTTTCTCTTCATCCTCAGTCAAGAAGGTATTCTGGGGATATTCTCTTCAGACAGAGGTGCTGCCTGAACAGAAGTTTTGCAGTGGTAGAAGAAGCCTGGTTTTCCATTAGATTTCAGTGGTGCTTCCCAAATTCCCTGTGCTTGTTGGCATTTCTGTGAGACAGCTGTTCTCTAGCTCTCAGTTTATATTTTGTGATTTGGCTGGAGGAATCACTGCAAATGAAATAATGAAGAGCTAAACATTTGTGTTTGGTATTTCTAAGTTTGCAGAGCAAAGGAAGAAGCTCAAGAAAGACTGGGAATGGCTATAATTTATTGCTATTGTTATTATCTTTGCTTTCCAGACTCTGCAAACATTTGTCCTACCACAGGGACAGCCTGTCCCTGCCTTCTCCAAGCTGCTCTGTGGGATTTATGAATTTCATTAGAATTGATCCCACTTTCAGGGGGATTGCTTATTTCTGTGAACAAGCAGGAATGCTTTCCAAGCTACCCAGCAATCAACAGTTTTATGTGTGAGGGGGCTTTTTTCTGAAGGTTTTACTCTTTCAGTTTTCCTCCATTTTTCCAGCTTCCTTTTCTGTTTTCCTTAACCTGTCTCTGACTTACAGAGCACACAAGAGAGGCAGATTTTAAAATATCTGTATGTACTTAAAAGGTCTTACTTTTATACAGAAGTTTTAGCTGTATTTCAGCAATGAGTTAATAGAATGAAAAAAAAATGTGTGAGAGAAAAGGTTGTCAAGTTTTGTTGCTGAAGCTGATTATACCTTAAGTTTGGGTAATTTGTTGCAGTCTAGGAAGGCTGGAATGGACACTTTTTTCCCTAGTTTGTTTTTTTTTTCCATCATGTGCACATAGTTGATTTCAATAACTGCAAGGGTAATTATTTCTTTGTTTGCCAGGAACATTCAAATTGCCATGGTTTCCACAGAAAATGTGCTCAGACTCCCTGAAAGTAAGCACACAATAGGCTGTTACAGCTGCCTTTTTCTACTGGAATTATTTTAAGCAAAAGTGATTCACAGTAATTAACCCTTTGTGCTTGATGCACATCATAGGCTCAATCAATGGGCACTTATAATAATAAAAGGACAGGATGAGAAATTTCAAGATTCACTTCTGAAAAGTGTCTAGTTGAACTTCTGGAAACTTCAATAATGGTAATCTTTGAATAGCATATTGGATTTCTCAGAGGGTTATCTCATGGATTGCATCAATAAAAACACTTTATTTTAAACTCTGAAAAATGCGAAGGTCAAGTTCTCACTTGGAGGATTGAGATGCCACATGTGCTGCTGGAGACAATTCTCTTGTAAGTGTTGACTTTGCTGTCTTTCCAGAAACCCGGCCAAATCACAGACCTCCACATAACTCTGCTAAAATCAACCCACCCCCTTTATTTGCCACCCCAGATAATTTCTGTTTCCTGAGAAAAGGTCTTGAACTCCCACTTGAACAAATACCTTTCAGTTGTTGTTTTTCATTTGAAAAAAAAAAAAAATAGGACTGAGATGTTTCAATCCAAAGCTGAAAATGGTTTTGAAAATTTCCAGGTTAGTGTACTAGTGAGCCTTCCTGAATTGGAGAGCATGAAAAACAGATGCTGAAATGCTCCTTGTCAGGGTTTTGAGGCAGGTAGAGAATCCTGTACTTTGCACAGAATTACATCTGACATAAGTTTAGTTTTAAGCCCAGGTTGACTTGAGATAATGGAGAAATTTCCATAATTGGGTTCATGGGGATGGATGCAATATTTCCTTGTTTCTGGTACTGGTAAATAAGGAAGTACCTGAAAGGCAGCAGAGCTCCCTGGAAAATCCATTTATCTTCAGTGCAGAAGTATCCTGATTAAAGGGATCCTAACTGAAAAATAATCAAGTATTTTAAAAAGATGCTTTCCATTACATTTTAATCAAGCTTCTAAATCTGCAAAATTATTTTTTTTTATGATGCAAGCATCTGTAAAGAAACCTCCCTGCTCTATTAGGATCACAACAGATTTCTTCTTATTTGGTTAATTTTCTGAGTGCAAGGAGAGAACCTCTCATTTTCCCTATTTATTGGAAATCACTCAGGGTGTTGGTAGTTCACATTCTTATTTACATCTGAGTTTTCTAGAGCACATTTTTTACAGAGAAAGACTGAGTAAAGAAACACAAAGCCTTGTGACTTGGCTGGAGTTTCTGCATTGTGTACACACATGTTTCATATATTGACATTTTCACATCTGGTAACTGTAGACTTTAGGACTATGTTTGCTGTGACAGAATTTCTATTTTGATAAAAGAAGAGCAGTAAGTTTAATGAATAGGGGAGGAAACAATGGGCAGGAAATGCAGTTGCTTTTGACAAGCATGTATCTTTTTAAGCTGAGCACATTTTCCTCTGTGCATCTCAGTGCCTCAGAAAGCTCTGCAGTGAAATTTGGGGCTGCTTTGACTGGTGAGGGAGAGAATGGGAGCTCTGCATTCATGGGCTCTGTCAAAATTAAACTATTAAATGACTTGATTGAATGTAGTGCAATGAAAAAAAAATCTTTGAAAACCCTCTGTGCTGTTAAAGGGCAGGAAAATAGGGTTCTCTCTATTCAGTATTCCTGTCTCTTAAAATTTAACTAATTGTTGGCAAAATGTTTACTTGATATCTGAGATTGTTCTGTGTTGAGATTTAAATTGTGAGGCTGCTGATGCTGTTTTCCTAAAGACTTGAAATTCTGCTTGATAAACAAATCCCGTTTACAGATCAGATGCTTCCTGCACTTGACTGCATCAGTGATTCAGATAATGACTTTGATAGGGGATTTATTGTGTTTTAATGTGACTTACAGCTGGGGATTCTTTTCCCTTCACAAGGTAATTCATGCAGTGTAGTTATGGTAACTAATGTTTAGCTGTCAGACAGGATCTTTGGTGATGCTGGTGAGAGTGGGTTGGGAGAGAGCTTCTGTAAGACTGTCTTGGGTTTCATGCTCCTTTGAGGGGGTTTGTGGTGTTTGGTTCAGTTTGCAGCAGTGATTAGGGCTTTCACTTGGGCAGTAAGAGACCCAAAAGGTCAAAAAGCCTGTGGTAAGGACTGGAGAGATTTGCAGCTGGATCCTAAATAATGCTACCTGTTCTTATCAGCTCTACTACAATGTGTATGGTCTCTAATTATGAAACTGAAGAAAAGCGCTTGGGCTTACACGGAAAATTCAGTTTGTGCAGAAAAGCACTGAAAATATTAAACCTTTCTCATCAGAGCTCAGCACTCAGAAAATTGACTTGAATTGTAAGCAATAACAACTCCAGGCAAATCCTGGGAAGAGATGGCTCAGGGGATCCTCATAAAGGTGTGCAGGCAGGAAGTCAAGAAGATGGATCCAGGCCATTTGTGCCTGGAAAGATGGAGGCTGGAGCCATGGGAAAAAGCAAGGCATGCAGGAAACTGCAGGTCCTGCTTGTCAGTGGAAGTGTCCCTGCTCTGGGGAGCAGCAGTTGGAGGCACATCCATCCTTCATGGGGACAGGAGGAGAGCAGGCAGGTGCAGGTCCTGGCCGAGTGTTCCATGGATGTCTTGGTGTAGAAGATAAAACTCAGGAGCTCACCAAGGTAACTTACTGCAGCAAGAGTTTTGGGCAATGTTCCTGATAAAGCCTTTGTTTGTATTGGCTGTCTACCTGGGGCAGAATCAAAGTGTGATGTGTTGGTGCAGCACAGAGATAGGGCAGTTCATGTGCTTGGTGAGCAAGAGTTACATTGCTTTTGGCACGATTTGTTACCTGGCATGTGTTTTGCCACACAGTCGGTGTTTTGCATGTGTATTTACCTGAATTTCTACATTTTAGCTCACCTCCATTTTATTACCACAAACTGATAATAAAAATGAAGTTTTTCTGAATATTTTACTAATCATGAATTGCTCATCTCTTTGCCAATTTTCCTTTGCTATATTCCTCTTTTCCATCCTCTTTAGATTATGTGCTAATAGTTTAGGTATTATGTTGCTACTTCATCTTCTAATTTCTAATTTTAGATCTCATTAGATCCTGTCTGGTTTTCTATTATTGCTTTCTTCTCAAATAACCTTTTGAATTTTGTACCTCTTCCTTTCTTTTGAAAGCAGCCTTAAAACCAATTCTATGTAATTGGGAGCATCTCAGAATGCATCACTACTCACTCAGTGCTCTCAAAGTTGTGGCTGCTTTTCTCAAAGAAAAAACGCTGCTCTAAGCAGCACTGGTGCTTAGAGATGTTGGTAAGGATTCTTTCTTTTTTTCCTCCTTACAATTCTCATCAGAGGTTTGGATCTCAGTTCCTGTCACTGTTAGATGGGGGAAAGACAACCAGAACAGTGCAGGAAGGTTAATACCCTGAGAATTAGTCATCCAGCAGTACCATAACAGCTCAAATACACTCATGAGACCTGAATACTCTGAAACAGTTCTGCAAGCACCATGTTGTGAGTCATACATGCCATAAAGCCCTAGGACAAGGTAAAGGATTCAGCTACTGATTCAGTCTGTCTGGGGCTGACACTTGCCAATGTGAGAATCTGAATAATCTCTGTCATTAGACTTTGCAAAATGTAATTGATGGTTGTTGTGGCCTTAATAGTCTAAAGGAGAAGGAGATATAAAGGTAAAAAGGACAAGCAGCTTAGAGTGAGTGTCCTTTTATAGCCAAATGGGCAGAGAGGCACTGGCTGTGCCAGCTGTGCCAAGGCTCTTGTTTGGATAGATATTTGGGCCTTGTGATGGTATTTTATATCAAAAGGTAGGGTAAAACAGGAATTGTGAGCTCCACTGAAGTTCTGTTAGGATGTGCAGTGTCCTTCACGAGGCACTTTGCTTTAATTGCTTCTGCTGTGCTGGTCTCTCTGCACTAACTCATCTCTCCCTGTATTTGTTGGTTAATGAAGAATAGACACCAAACCTCCCAGCCCAGTGAATTTGGTTTTATTTGGTTACTTGTACCCTATAAATCTTCCCAATATTTGTGTGTCTGTCTTGCAGGGATTTACTGCAGGATAAAAACCTCTGTGGAGCAATAGCATTAGACAAACCTTGAATTTAATTTTATATATAAATAAAGATGCAGTGCTTTGATCCCCTGAATCAGCACTATCATGCAAGAGCAGCCTTGCAGACAATGAACAGTGAATGAGCAAAAACAGGCAAGTCATTAATGGCTGCATTTAATCTAATTCTGCAAATGTGGCTCCAGTTAATGCCAATGGAAACTGTGTATAAATGGAAACCCTGGACTGCAAACCTGATTAGAGACTGAGTCTGCAGTAAGTTACCAAAGAAAGAGAGAATGTTTACTAGAAAGACATTAAAAAAAAGATGAATTAAGGTTTGTGATTTGTTTAGGTTGGTTTGTATAAACCAACTTAAACAAGATTTTAAACCAAACAACAAAAAATCACAACCCAAAAAACCCCAACAAAACCCCAAATCAAACATGACAACAAAATCCCAGCAAAATAAGGAAGAAGGTAACCTCCTCAGGCCTAAAATGGCTAGAATTGACCATGAGCTGTTGCTGAACATTGTAAAAGCTCAGTTTTTCATGCATCATTTACGTAGCTGCCTGCCCAGACTGGAATGGAAGGGATGACACAGACTTATCCTCTGCAGAGAAGCAGAGCTGGCCTTGGGAGATAGAAACCAAGGGGCTTTTCTGACAAATAAATTCAGCAAACTACCCGAAGGTATTGAAAGGCCAGAGAGATGCCCCAGTCATGCTGCTCATCAGACTCCTATTTTGTCTCTGTGCTCAATGTCCCTTCTTGGGAGGGTCACTGCAGTTGGACACCTTTCTTTCCTTGCATGGCTTTGTGCACAGCAGCCACTTAACCATGCCAGGTAAATAAGAAAAGTCACTTTAAATGATCTGCTCTGTGCCTGGGGTATGAGAATAACTCACAGCACCTCACAAGTAGATGCATTCAGTTCGTAGGTAGTGTAAAACTCATTACAGGCTGGCAGGAAGGCTGGCTTCCATCTCCCCTCTCTGTGGATTAATCCCTGTGTGAAGATTCACCACTTCTACACATTTATTTTTTTTTTAAATTTAGGGATCTGGAACTTCCTATGCAAAATGCTCTAATTGTATTTTATGAAATAATAAATTTTCACCTTGAAACCAACAAATGAAGAAAAAAGAAGCCCAGGTGTATATTTTGAGTTGACAAGATAGCTGATTGTTTAATCTCCCACGAGTCTGTGTCTATTAAAGGACTTGTGTTTTCTGTTCTTCTTTCAATTACAGAAATAATTCTCTCTCCCAGGCACAGAGTTTGAATCTTTTCCAGAGGTTTTTAATGACTTGAAAGCTGACAGAAATTACTTAACATTTTAAACTCTCTTTCCAAAGCCAAGAGGGTCTTTTAAGAGCCTGTAATATTTTTTATGGTCATGCTATATTGCCTCTTAATTGAAAAATTCTCTGGAAATGGAAGAGGTAGGGAAAGAAGATGTAGGTAGCAAAGGAGACATTTTTTTGTATTTTCCCTGATTATAGAAGGGTTTTTATACTTTGGTACCTGAATAATTGAAAGACAGTGGAACTGTGGGGAACAGGAGGATCAGGACAAAACCTGGTGCAGCAGGCTGTGAATGTCAGTGAACACAAACTGTTCTTTGCTTGCTTTCTGTGATTTTATTGACAGTAGGCTGGAACTTTGCCCTTACAAAATGCATTCTGATATATGTAGCTCCCCATTCTTTTTTGCAAGGACTTCTGGGGCTTTTTTGGCACCTGTGTGCAGAGGTTTTAGAATGAGAAAGAGTTCGTATGCTTAAGTGCCTGTGAAAGAGCAAGGAAATAGAGCATAGGACATGAACTACTGATATAAGGTGATCTGCCTGCCCTGTTCCAGAGGAATTCCAGGTTGTAATAATAAAGGAGGCCTTTTCTCTGGAGATTTGATGGTGTTTGTGTGCGTTCTTGGGTATCTCAAGCTAGTGGGCTTGTCTGCACTCAACATCAGTATGAGCTGGTTTATCTGTGTTGATATTACCACACTCTCATGACTTTTCCTGCTGCCTTTTTCCAGAGGTCCCAGTTTGTTCTTATAGCCAGATTGTCCAGGATGGGAGTTGAGCTTGAGCTGGTGTTGATGAAGAGTCCTCTACCAACCTGGGTTATATTTTTGTACTTACAAAGCTTCCTGCAGAAGAGAGTGGATTTTTGCATGTCTTGAACATTTCTGTGCCTTGTATGAATATTTTATAATCTCACTGCAATGTGGTGAGAAATAGCTTTGGGTGGTAATCTCTGCTGGATTTCATTTAAATATATACATGCTTTGTTGATATGGAGACTTATTCTGTAAAACATTGTTCTTTGTGGTTTTTTTTGCTGATGATATGAGGGGAAGGATGTTGAGTGCTTAATCTGCTTTTATTACTAGAATTTAAGTTGTATTCTGAGATATGGAAGAGTTTTATCCCTGAAGTGTAAAATTCTGGATATTGCAATATGGAGATGTTTTCCAGGACTGATTCTTTGTATGCTCAAGAAAATGCTAGCAACAAAAAGATCTTGCTTTGAGACAAAAGCATCAGAGGCTGTTTGTATCCTTATAGATTTTTTTTCTGTTTGCTTTGCCTACTTTAAGAGATGAGAAACTTTTTTTAGTTTTGATATTGGAGAATTATATCAACCCTTTAGACAGTTACCAAAAGAAAAAAAATAAAAGAAAGCTTGAGCTGTAACATTTAAAGAGTGATGCCAGAGGAATGGCCTTATTTTGTTACCTCAGAGAATATCATAGTGTTTTGCTTTTCCCTTATTGTCTCAGTGATGCTTAGATTAGTAAATAATAATGATGCTTTGCTCTTACACAGTGCTTTTGTCCATACATCTCAGAGAAGGTTATTAAAAAAGAGGTTGATGTTATTGCCCTGTTTCAAGATGGAGAAACACAGAGGTGAATTGAGTTTCTGAAGGTTATTCCATGTGAGAGAGCTGGCAGAGAAATCTCTGTCAGTGTCATTTTTCATTAGGAAAAGCTGATTCACTGAAACCTTTCATGGAAATTCATTAGTGTCCAGGAAACTCTGCATCTCCAGAAGCTGAGGAAAATGTCACATGCTGTAACAAGGAGCAGCTGGGAGCCTGGTGGCAAGGACACCTGGTGTGGACAGGGGAGACCTGTGACGTTTCACTTTTGGAACTGTGGTGGAAAGGGAATTCAATCTGTCCCTCTCAAGGGAATATCCCCATCTGTAGGTGTGGAATGCTGCTTGGTCATCCCCCCCTGGGCACAGCACAGCCTTTCTCACACAGCTCAGCCAGCAGTGGGTCTGCTGAAGGGTCCCAGCCTTCCCAAATCTGCTTCCCTGGTTGATCCTTGGTGGGGATTAGATTTGCTGTGAGTGTATTTTGCACCTTTCATATCTTCAATATGTAGGAAACAAAAAAAAAAAATCAGCTAAAAAAATTTACAGCCAAGAAAACTCTCTTCTATGTGCCTGCTGTTTTTGAATGTGTTTATATTTTTTTTTTGTAATAGAAGGTTTTGGAGTAAAGAAGGCTGTGAGAACAGGATAGATGGGCACAAACATGCTGTAAGGTCACATATGATACTTTCCTCAGGAAAGAACCCCAGGCAGAGTCATCAGAGGGTATTGATTTTACCATGACTTTTCTAAAAAAACTTTGGAAACAACAACCAACCAAATGTTCCACTTCTCAGTCCAATAACTCCACTGATGATCTTGGACAAGGATGATCTTGATCATGTTTACAAGCAGAGAGGGTGGTGGCTTTTTGCCAAGGAAAAGCTGGAAATAAAAATCCAGACTGAACCTCTCAGGTTGAGTGTTTCACATGGCAAATTCAGTCTCACTAGAAAATACAGAATTCAGACTGGATGTAAAGTCACTATTGCATTTGGTATATGAAAGCCTGAAGACAAGAGAATGTTTTGCTCAAAAATGCTGGAGCAGCCATTGAGCTTTGGGATAGACAGCTGGAGGCAGCTTGACTTGACAAAGAACAAGATTAAAAAAAATAGCTACTTATTTTCAATAATTTAGATTGAAATACTGAAGAAGGGTTTTATTTTTGTGCAAGTCTTTTGAAAAAGTGTTGGCAGTCTCACATAAGAGAACTCTCCTCCAAGAATTTTTAGCAACAGGTGCCCATCACTGGAAAGTGCTGCTGACCCCTCTCTGCCTTTGAAGAGATCCTTGCTATTAACTAAGTCAGTAATAAACTGCCCAAGATTCAGTATAGCAGCCTCCCTGACTGTGAACCTCATTATAACTTTTTTCCCCATATTGAAAGTCCACCTCTTCCTCATCTTTGCCTTATATTTGTAAATCAGTTCCTGCTATGGGAGAGTATTACACAAATTTTCCAAAAAAAGTAATTTGCAGCTGCATTAATCAAAGGAGTAGTGTGCTGAAGGAAATGTCAGGCCTATTAGCTTGTCAGTGATCAGTGGCAGGAAAGCTGCTTTCAGCTAGTTTGCATTGTTTCTTTGACACTAATTAACAGATTTGCTACATTTTAAAATATGATAAAAGGGAGAGAGGACAAGACCTCAAGATGTGTGTTGCTGTGGTGGGAGTGGAGCAACAGGCCTTGTACATGTGAGGGTCTTTAAGATGGTTGTCCTATGTCCTTTTTTTTTTAGTTTGCAGTGTGGGTGATTCTTAGGAAGTCCAAATGTTAAGCAAGTTATCAGACAGGTGTTCCTCTTTGTTCAAGGAGGAGTTTTGGGCTGCCTGGGGACAGCAGCAAGGGTTCAGACCAGACTGTGATTAAGCTGTGTGGAGGCATCTGACTGTGCTGACCAAGTGGACACCGCCACAGGTCTGGCTCAGCTGTGCCTGAGCAGCACACAGGAGAATGCTCTTTCATTCATCTTCTCACCCAGCCCCAGCCCTGTGTGAATGGCCTGCTCAGTGTGTGCAAAATTCTGGCTGTAATCACCTTGAATAAGGAGAGCAGGAACCTTTCTGTGATCCTGGGTGTTCTCTACGCTTCCTATTATCAGAAAACACCTGAGAGAAAGGCAAACTTCCCACCCTTTATCCACCCTTGCAGTGGTTCATTCTCTGAGCAGCTGAAAGACAGAATCTTGCATGGATTTCTGAGCCCTGTGAGGAAAGAGAAATTCATGAGCTGTTTGGGTTTAGTGAGTTATTAGGGAAGCTCATCCGCTGAGCACCTCATCCATCACGGGGCTCTTCCCTCAGCCACTGTTTAAACAAGATATCCACACACCATCTCTCCAGGAATCCTCTGCCAGCAAAGCAGAGGAGATGCTTGGTGCTTGGCTCTGGGAAAAGGCAGGGGCTGTTGCAAAGCACAGCTGAACAGGAGCTTGTGCTGACAAACAAACCGGCTGCTGGATGAGAAAAGTCCAAGGGAATGGACTTAAAGGTGACTTATAATCAGAATTAGGAATGGACTTGAGAAAGATAATTGCAAAATGCTTTGACCACTCATTTTGTGGCCATTCAGAGGTATGTTGTAATCCATGCTTCCTTGTTCAGAAACTCTGGTGTTTTCAACATGTGGGCAAATGGGCTCCAGAATAAAGACAGGGTATATTTTGTTCTTTCATGGAGATATATACACATATTTGCCTCAACTCTGAACTATTATTTTCAATATAATTTCAACAGTAAGAAAGTCACAATGAAATTCTTTTGCCTCAGTTAGGACATTGTTTTATAAATATTCCTTCAAAATGAGGAGTAAAAATTTTGTTCATTATTACTGCTTAGATTCCTGTGGGATTACTTAAAGATAAGCATGTATTTAATTGCTCTTGCTGGATAAGGATATTCTCAGCTCTGAAATTGCACCTGAGCTATGACATGTAGACAATGGCTGTTCTATTTTCCCATTAGGGTACTGCATTTATTCTTCACTCTGACAACTCATAAACCTACCATGAGTCACAAGAAGTTTCTGCCATTAAATTCCTCATTTTCTGATACAATTCAGGGTGGAAATAGCTAGAAGTTTCATTACACATTATATATCTTGTAGTCTCTTTAAACGTAATTAAGAGTTGAAAATCGATGGGAAATGAATCAAAATATTTTTTTACAAGTTCCTAATGAAGAGTACAAGCTGATAGACATTTAAAGCTGTTTAACATTTTTTGTAAAGATTGTACCAGATCAAAGAGTGTTGAAATGAATCCACCTTTTGGTGGTCTTTCTGTGCCAGGCATTGTGAAGGGTACTGAAAGTGTGCCCTTCTGCTCATGAGAACAGCAATACTGCTCACAAAAAATGCTTCACCTCCTGGGCTGGCAATTTGGCATTTCTAGCTAGTTATTTTCAAATGGGCTTTTTATGCAAATAGACTGGGTTTGATTGAATTCAATTATAAAAAAATCAGAAAAAGCTTCAAACCCTAAAATGTTCCATAAGAAGATACTGAAATATCTTGATTTAAGGGACATAATTTAAGAAGCCAGCCTTTCTCCTCTCCCTGGTTCCTCAGTGGGAATAGCAGGGTTTTATCAGAAGTGATACTCTGAGGGCCTGGTTACAGGTCCTGCTATGCAGTACCCTCCAGAAGAACTCCTTTCTTTCCTTTATCTGCAGGGATGTTAGTCTCCCCACAGAAGTTACCCTTCGGCATTGTAAATCCAAGGCAGCAGGAATACCTCCCAAGGGTGGGGGTTAAAATTGGGCAGGTAGGCCTGCTTGCCTGAAAATAAAGAGAAGATGAATGCCCACATCTGCTTCTGGCTTGCACCTGGGCTTGAAGGGATGCCATGTGAAAGTAATCAGCAGTGTTCTATTTAGTTTGTATTGGTTGCCACAATTGTTCGGATTGGGAGCTACATTAAAACAAACACACAAGAAAGTTTGTGTGGACTTTGTTATAGATACCAAAATGAGAAAATAGATCTGGCAAATCTTATTTTACTCCACATGGCACGTTCCATGTGACCTGTCCTTTTGGACATTTGCAAAAAGCAGGAGCAGATTTGTTGCAAATTTTTCCACCAGCACAGGGAAATGTGGAGTGTGTTCCCTCTTAAAGGCTGGGCTAAAGAACACCAGTCTCCAAATTCACCTTAGGCCCCTGATGCAAGCACCAGTTTGGGATCAGGCAGGGGTTGTTTTTGAAGGTGGAAGGGTTTGTGTGTGAGCAAGAAACATGCACCTTGTCACAAACACCTAAATGAGTCTCATGTAGAAGGTGGCACGATAAGCATTGCCCTATTTATCTTCTGACATTAACATCTTTTCCCCAGCTTAATGGCTGCTAAAGTTTTAATTTCCACTCAGTAGCAGACTTTTCCAGTGTCTCAGTCTAAACCACGAAGGGAAGCTTGTGTCCTGCTGCAAGGAACAGCATGGGCCTAAAGTAGGTAAGTGGTGTCATGGGAAAGATAGTCCTGTGACTCTTGATGTGTAGGTAGAGAATGGATGTAATTTGGGAATGTTTCATTCTGGATAGTGGCTGCTACCACTGTCCAGTAAGTGCTGAGGCAAGGGCTGCAAGTTGTCCAGCAAGTGCTGCTCCTGATTGCTGACAGGGTTTGAGTGCAATCCAATCAATTCTGCACTTCCAGCTCAGCAGTTTCAGCCAAGTTCTCCTAGAGTCAGTTTTGCCATGGTCAAGGCATGGAGCCTCAGTGGCAGAGAAGCAGGTTTGACAGCTTCCTCTGCTCCTGTCCCAGCAGGGGATTACCTGTGACCCAGTGCCCTGCTCTGTAGCTCTGGCTGCTCAGCTGGATGAACACTGATTCCTGGTAATCCTTGGTGAGCCTGCTGGGAGCACAGGTTAGTCCTCTGCTTTCCAGGGGAATTTCAGATTTTCCTCAAGTACATGGAGTTAAATCCACTGGCCATGACTGAAGTCAGCTCCTTGGGATAATACACTAAAATAAAACCAATCTGCTGTGCCTCCTAAAATTCCAAACAGTGCAGGATGTCTCCAGATCCAACCTGCCACCACCACCAACTCAGGCTGTCCTGGCAGTGCCAAGCACATCCTGCAAAGTCACATCAGGGAACTGGGCTGGTGGCTTTTGTTTCCCATGGAAAAGGGCCAAACTTTGTGTCCTGTGGCCCTCAGAGGGCTGTGGCCTCCCCATCCCAGGGAGTTCTTGGGTTGCTGCCTGTGCCCACATATATCTCCTATAATGGGTGTCGTATCAGCAAATAGGCAGAGAAAACCTTTGGCTAACTGCTGCATGGAATTAAGGGGCAGGTAAGGCACTTTCTTGCAGAGCAGCTCTGAAAAACTTTGTGTTGTAAATTATGGCTTTACATTTTGTTGAAAAAAACTACATTTATTTCTTTTTTATTTGCCAGCCTTGCAGATCCAGCCCAGCTGTGGATGTGTGAGCTGGAGTCTGCTTGCAGGTAGCTCCCAGGCTTGTTGACTGTTTATGCTCTTCATTGAGAATCATTAACTGTTTCCTTGTCTTTACTGTTACTGGGACATCACAGACTCAGAGCCTCAGAAAACTCAGAGCTTTCAGGGCTGGCAATTAGGAAAACCATATTTTCTTTATTTCTAAATTAGCAAGGTGGATTTGGAAGGCAGAGAAAGTAAACACATCCCTGCTTTTTCACAAGGTCACCCTAGAGAGTCTAATGATGTTTTAATTTGGAGCAATGCCTTTGGAGGGTGGCAGGCAACACCTCATGGTACAGTAAAGGGTGATTCCCTGTCATCAATGGCTTTGACTTTAAAAAAAATAATTAATGAATGCCTTTGTGAAGTCAAGAAATGAAAGAAAGGTGAATAAATAATAAAAGTTCTTTGTACCATAGCAATAGCAAAAACCCTTTCCCTTTCAGGGTAAGGAAGAATGCCTGTAGAAGTAGCATTTCCTCTCACTCACAGGTGCTGTGTTCCTGAATGGAATGAGAGCAGCTTTCAGAAAGTCTGTGTTTTGTTCCAGAGTGCTAAACTGTTTGGCAAAGGAGAAATCAATGACAAGATCTCCTACACAACTGGCATAAATGTAAACTGCACTTTAGCATTTTATCTGTGATTTTAATGGATTATATTACTGGCAAATTAAAACTTGGCCTCTGCCAAGATTTCTGTGGTGGCTTTGGCTTCTGAGTACCAAGGAGACCAATGGAATCAGGAAATGAAATTCAGATATAGCCTGGTACTGAAAACACTGCAGAGCAGAGGAGGAACAAGGGGCAGATGCACACTAGCATTCCTTTTATAAAAGATATATTCTAGAGATCTCCTGCCAGTTAGACATAGCAGAATATTAATAAGTCTCATGAAATGTCATGTCTCCTTTGGATAAAGCTGGGGATAAGGCTTCATGTTTTTTTAAATTTCAGTTGTGATTTTCATGGGCTTTGTCTCAATTTTATTGCCCCACACCTTTGATTTGGTAATAGAGACAATTATAAAATAGCATTAAAAACTGTTAAAGCATTAATGGATTTGCCTTCTTTGCCAGATTTGTTCCTCAGTCTAACAGAAGAGCCATCTGTGTAAAGGAAAGAAATGGCTAGGGCCAAACCTTGGGATCACAGTTTTGGACAAGTTTTGACTGATTTTCAAAGCCAGTTAAGTCCTTTTATGTCTTTGCAGACATTTTCTGTGGTGGACATCTTCACTGAGTGTATTCTTTTTGAAGTTATTGAGTATTCTGGCTGTCAGATGTCTCTCCTTAAATCCCTAGTTAGTATTTCTGAGATCTGTGAGTTTTTTGACAGTGTCCTAGACCTTGGATGCCTTCCCTTATGTAAAGTAACCTGAAGCACTCATCCTGAAGGAACAATCTATATAGATTAATGGATTTCCTGAGTACCTACACGGTGTTCAATTATAGATTAGCATTAGCTGATGGGCACATTGAAGTATTATGTTGTGGTTTGGGCAGTTTTGTGTGGTTCTGTATTTCTCCCTGTCAATAGGGATGCCAATAACAGTAATTTAAGAAGAAAAAAGCAATTTTTTTTTCTAGAGAGCACATAAACATTTCTGTAGGTAATGAGTTCCCCCAACATAAAAATAAATATTAAATTAGTACCCTGTCACTTATATCAGTGCAGACTTTGATGTCATAATTTATTAATTTCGTGGCTCACAGTTCAAGTCTCTTAAAGTATCATTGATGGATTTTCTGCTAGAGCCTCTGCCTTTTGCCCTTCCTCCTGTTTTCTCTGAGCTCCTGTCTGGAACGTTACCAGCAGAGATGTTCCCTTGGCACAGGTGCAGAGGTTTTCCAAGAATGCTCTTGATTGCCAAGTTTTTATCTAACTCCTTTAGTGCAGTGCCTTTATTTTCACTGTAGGACAGGAGCTCAGGCTGCCCAGCCCACTGGGAGGTGCAGCTGGTGCTGTGTGATGCTTCCTCTGCCCACATTCAGGACAGGTACTGTGAACCTGTGGAGGGTTCAGGTCCCTCAGACACACTGGAAAATCCCAGTGAGGTGAAAGCACTTTTCCTCTGATCTCTATTTGGAGTAATATCTGGAAGTCTTTGGATTTTCTCTGATTGATCTTCTCATTAGCCCTAATTTTCTTTCCATTGCATTGGTCAAGAGGATTGATCTTCATTCAAGAAATGTCTCTGATATTGTTCCTCTGTATGAATGTGCTGCAGTGCATGTTCCTTGAGTGCTATACAATTTCTGCATTCTATATATGGATTATAAATAATTGTGCTGTTGTTCTGTGCTCTTGCAGAGGTTTAAATGGGCACTATTATGAGCTGCATATTTTAAAAATTTATATCTAAAAATACTTAGTAGAGGAAAGTTGGATGTGTAGCTGTATGAAAATCTACCTTTTGCCCATAATTTGTGGACAGACAGTGGTGATCATATTATAATGCTCATATAACACCCAATGACTTTGTCTGGAGCTCAGCACTTTGCAGTAATCAGCCCCATGTTTCATCATGATGATGCCATTGCAGCTTTCCCATCTCAGTTTTTCTGTAACTAATATAATCCAAACTATATTATCCTATTAGGAGGCTCATTTTTTCCCTCCAACAAGCAGCATGTACCTGCCTGCTTACCAAGAGGAAAGCAGTGCAAGTGTTCTCCCTCTATTGTTTCAATGTTAAAGGAGGTAATTCAGGCTGTAAACAGGGAAGATTGAGCTTGTTGAGTTAAAATGAGCACATTAATTCTTGAACAGAGCCCTGCTTTATGATTTTCCCCTTCATTACTCATTTTGCATATCTTGGCTATGACTGCAGTGGATGGGGAGAGGCAGCCTCAGAGTGTGATTTGGAGCATCTCTCTCAGGCCCTGTTTGGAATAAACAGGCTGTTCCTTTATTCTTTTGCACCAGCAAAGCTGGAGCACAGCCCCAGAGCTTGCTGGTGGCATCTCCAGTCAGGCCCACCAGCTCCTGGGTGTGCTCAGGGTGGAGGGGAGAGACAACAGTAAAGAGGAGCTGCTATGATTTACAAAGTGCTCCTAAATTACAGTAAGTAATGAATTGCCAGTCAGGCATAATGCCAGGGTTGAGCTGATGGGAGCTCTCATCACAAATAGATGTAAATGCAGCTGTGTTGTCAAAACTTGGAGTTGTCACACAGCCTTTTGAACAAGGAGTAGTGTGTTACAACAAAGCAGTTCTTTTTCTCTCCTTTCCCACCTCCAAGATTACATCTTTTCTAGTCCTTCAGAGCTAGGCAGCTGGAAACATTCTGTGCTATTTCCATCTACAGCATACCAAGTTAAACTTACAAAGAGAGATGATGCTTGGGAGGTCAGAATTTAGACAATGTAAAAAGTTGAAAGACAAAAATGTTAATCTTAGCATGATGTGCATTCTAGAGCAAGTGTGGCTCAGGTTTTCACAGCAGGACTCTGAAAACAGGTCTTTTTCAGGTGTCTGAATAGCCACAGAAGCCATTGAAAGCCCAGTGTCAGGTTGGTAGATGACTTGCCAATTAACAGCTTCATCTAATGAACTCCTATGGTGTCTGCATTTATTCTTCATATTTTTATGTGAATGTTTAAGCAATCCTGTTCTTTGGGCTCCAAGATGTTTCTGTTAACAGGGCACAGGCTGCTCAGATAAACCCATGACTGAGAGACAGAATCACCTCTGTTGCAAACTGTCTGCTTGCAGTGGCCATGTGCTCTCTAGTTCTGTGTATGAAAACTTAATGTGGAGATAGAGCTGGTGCCTGAGGCAAAGAACTTTTGAAACAGGTTTGGATGTTTTCACTTTGCAAATTGTTCACAGAAATTGTTAAATACCTTCTCAAACACCCATGGGAGCATGGATGATGTTTGACTTTGTTCTGTGTATAACTTAAACACACATTTCAGCTGCAGCTTACAGCCATGGTGTGTTTGCTTGGTCAACATTGACCAGGTTTTTTAAAGATTTCTTCTTTCACAAGCAGGACTAAAAGGGCTGATACTGTTTTCCTTGCTTGCTGAGGTAGGAAAGTTACAACCAGGCTGTTGCCTTGTGAATTGGGCACCTGGTGCTGAGGATTAACACCTAGAATCTGTTTCTCTGCACAATCCTAAGAAGTCTTCAATTTCTTCCTCCCTTCTTCCTTTCTCATAGGTCAGTGTCCCAGTGCAGTAGAGAAAGCTAACCCTGGATTTTGCCTCTTTATCAAATTTCTTGCCTTGGCTTGATTTTACAAACCAGAGCTGTCTGTCTGCAGCATCCTTCCAGTGACATTCCAGGTGAGTGTTCCTTGGGGCTTGAGAATAGTTGTGAGCCATCTAAGGAGAGTTCAGATAAAAAACTCCTGAGTGCAATTATTGGTTTCAAAGTTTGTTGTTTTCTAATAGAATTCATGTTCCTCAACTTTACCTCTACACAGTGTCTAGCAAAAGTGTGTGTGCCATTCAAAGTTTCAAGCTAAGGTTAATGAGAGCCTCATAAAAACTTAGGCATCAGCTCCTGAAGAGGAAATTTCACCTTCGGAGTCCAGGATCAAAAGCACCACATTGCTCTGATGTCTCTATTGAAAAGACAGTATCATTAGTTTTAGTTAGCATTTTTCTAAGTGCTAGTTCTCTCTAGTGTGCATTACCATTAAAACTTCCAGTACTAAAATCTAAATTACTTTCCTTTTGAAATGAGGTTTCCCCCAGTGCCATCCCTGCTTGCTTGAACTGTGAATGATTGGCTCTGCATAGAGCATTTTGTAACCCTCCTCAGGGAGGCAGACACATGAAAATAAGCATTACCATCCAGTCTGCTTTGCATACTGTAGCTGGGTGTAATTCCTAAGCCTAGGATTCACTGCTCTGCTGACCCTGGCTGCCCCAGTGGGCTCTGGGCAGGTTTTGTGACAGTTTGAACAAATGTAGTGTCAAAGGATTGCAAAGGTTGCAGTTGTTATTTCTGTTATACAGGATAGAAGAACAGGAAACTCCTATATAATATATACACTGTTATTAAAGTGTGTCCTTCTTTGAAGGACAATCACTTGAGGGCCTGTCCTTATGAAGTGATTAACTCATCATTTTCAGATTATTCTCTATGGATCCCTGTTGGTCTATTAGCTGCTGCTAAGAGATCTGAGAAAGGTAATTAAGGAAGGCAAGAATATTATTATTATTATGCTGACATTGGGGGATCCATAGGGAAATACCTAAGAGTCTGCAAATCAGCAGAGCAGGAAAAACACCCTGAAACCCACTGAATGAGACTTTCTAGGGAATATATGGGCACACCCTGTGTTTTTCAGGTCATTCTAATAGGAAATGTTTCATCTGCCTCAGCAGATTTCAAATTTTGTAATCCCATCATAGCTTGGAGGCATCTTAAGGGTAGACGTTGTAAAAGGTCACATTAACTTGTATATTCTTGGCAGAAAATAACACTGAATGACTGAAATACTGGCCTGGTAACTTATATAGGCTTTTGTGAGTAATGAAAACTGCTTTTTTTAAAACAATGCTCTTTGTAACTGTTCTGCAAAGCACAAGCTTCTCAAACAGGTGCTTGATATGTCTGTGGCAAGGATGCATAAAGGGAAACAGTGTCATGTGCTTGTTTAACATAAATCTACTCTGCTTTATTGGGGCTTTTTAGTGAAGTTTACAGATATGCTCTAGCAGGATTTAGCCAGGAGGACTTAAACAGCAACAGGAAATTTTTGGTTTCTTGTGTTCTGGAAAGAACAGGTCTTAGAGAAACTTTGGTTACTTTGTGTACTAATGTAGGGAATGAGAAAGGATCAAAGCTCTGCTGGCCTTGGTTGTGATCTGTGGTGTTGTCTGGCCCCAGAGCAGGTTAGGTGTGAAGGTCTGTAGCCGTGGGATTCCCAGTGATTGCTGAGAACAGCCTGGTTATTTCTGCAGACAATCCATAGGGATCTGCATTGTTGTGTCCTGTGGGCATTCCTGGGTGCAAGTTGGAAGAGCTCAGCTTTGGTTGCTCCCTGTTCAGCACTGCTCCTGTTAACAAATGGCAGAAATGGTCTGGACTTCTCCAAATCAGCTCCTCTGTGGCCTTGGGAAGAATGTAGCTGAAAGTACAGTACCCACAGGAACCATCTGTTTCCAGATTTATAAAAGACTCCCTCCCCTCAGATTTAAACTCCTGTTGTTCTGGGGAGGCTGAGGAGTTTGTGCAGCCCCAGAGTGTGCTTTACTCATGCAGCTGAACTCTCCTCTGCTTTGTCCTCTCTGTGTTTGCTCCTCTGCTCAGGGCAAATTTACCAGGAAGCTCAGCTGGGGCTGGGAGTCACTCCTCTGGCTTGGAAACTGCCTCTGAATCAATTACCTACTGTGAAAGAACAATGCATATTCTGCCCGAGAGCTAGAAAATGAAACAATAAAGGGTGTTAGAATAGTTCTTAAGAACCTGGGTACCCTGAAGGAAAATGAGACTTTGGGAGAGTGATACAGAGAATCCATTTTAGGAACCTGCCTCTCCTTTCAGTAACTGTACATGGAGGTATCAAATTGAGAATGTCTAAGTTAAATGGTGTGAACACCTATCAGTGAGCAGCACAAGGACAATGTTTCTTATAATTTTTGGATTATTATCAACTTTCTTGTTCTCTTCTGAGAGCAAGAGCATTCCAAGGAGCTCTACACTTCTTGCACTGCATGGGCAATGTGAAAGGGCTGTAACATTTCATTTGTTTCCCTCTGTTGTTCTTACTACATTTGTGTAGCTGGATTCAAGCTTGTTTCTATGCTGAATGTGTATGTGTGCTTCTGTTCAAAAAAACCAAGAAATGTTCTGAGGAATGCAAGCACTTGTGGTGAAACTCATATCATTTTACACAGCAAACAAGATTAGATGTTCATAAGAGCATCTTTAGGGCCTGCAGCCAACAGATATGTAGGATTATCAACATGTCCCTGAAAATAAATAGTTCATTTTTCATAACAAAGCGATACTCACTGACACTGAAAACTCTAGATTAAGATACTGAAAACAAGATCTTTATTTTGGGCTGTTTAGAAGCCTGCCTCACAGAAAGCTGAATATTGGCAAATGTCATGGGAATGAGGGACTTAAACATGTCACTGAAGTGTGTACTGCAAGTTCCTTCATGATGAAATATCAGATAAATTGGAAGCATCTCAAGCTTACATTTTGGGAAAGCCCAGCAAAATTTCAGATGGAAATGAATGGAAATTAATTCAGGGTGTAGAATTAAACCCAGCCTCTGGGGGCACAGCAATTGTGCCTTTTAGGAAAAGGCCTCCTGCTCTTTGCATTTTAACTGTCTGTAATTACTTTTGTGGTTTGTTGGTTGTGGAGGAGCTTGACAAGCTGGGAATTGGCAGATTCAGTGTTGCCTTTATTTACAGGGCTTTTGCCAAGTTATTAAGTCAGCTATAGGAGGTTTTGTCCTGACAAAACTAATCCCTTGGTAGGGCCAGACACTGTATTTTCCTTTTAACTTTGTACTACTGTTTAAAACTGTTTTGGCTAAGATTTGGATTGGCATGAATTGTCAGAAAACCACCAAAATCAGTATGGATTAGCCAGGTTTTCTCTCCTCCATCTGTGTCATGTTTTGTCTTTTCTCACAATGAGCTGTGCAAAGCTGATTATGTCCTGGGCATTGTGCAGCCCTGGCTGGCTGGAGTTGCTCCAGTGGGGATATTTGGGTACTGCCAAGGGGACAGGGGGCAGGAATTCACTCCTGCAGGGGGTTTGGAGAGAGCCAGGCAGCTGCAGGAGCTTTCAGAGCTGTTGGATTTGCCTGCCCCATGAGTGCTGCAATATTGAGCACTCAGTGTGATCTGCCTGGGAAGGAGGAGGAAGGGCAGGTGCAGGATGCAGTGGTGCTGCTGACCTTCAGAATTGCTGAACCACCACCCTGGGGCAGAGATGGGCTCTGGAAAGTGACCGGGGGACTGTGACACTAAGTGTGATGCTAATGCTAATTGGTGGTATCATTCTTTCTTAAGAAATAGGGGCATGTTTTTATCATTATTCTGTAGGTCCTTGTACAATTAGGCCCTGACCTCATCAGAATAACATTTGAATTGGAAATGAGCAAATATCTAACATCCTCACACTGGAATTTCCTCAATTCTATTAACCCTGGATATATTAAAACCTGGCATTAATGGTGATTCTCTGGCACCAGGAGAATCTAAAGGTGCTTTATGCATTCTGCAAAGTGACTTATAAACTCCGGGATACAACTGTACTAGCTGCTGCAGCTGGGCCTCCTGTCCTTTCTGCCACAGATCACACAATCAGTTGAGCTTCAGATCAAGTCCAAGCTGAGTTAGGGAGAGGAGGAACTTGCTGAAGGACTTTCCTCTCTTCAGGAGTAAGCAGTCTTCATGAGTTGCACACAGACCCAGTCCTGAAGCCTATCCAGGTCCCTCTGGATGGCATCTCTCCCCTCCAGTGTGCCCATCACACCACATCCCACAGCTCTGGTCACCAGCAAACCTGCTGAGGGTGGACTGACCCCACTGTCAGTGTCACCAACAAAGATTGTCACTGTTATATTTTCTGAAAAATCCCTTCATCAGGATTTTTTCTCCTGGGAAGCTGAGAAGCCTCAGAGAAAAATGAAAACAATAATTATCTAATTTGCTTTTCCTATGTTTTGCTGCTTTGGAATGTGGTTTGGACATTGTTTACCAACTAGTCGTTGTTTGATTGCTTTCATGTGAATTTTTTAACTTAATGACCAATCACAGCCAGCTGTGCTGAGGCTTTGGAGAGAGTCACAAGTTTTTCATCAGTATCTTGTTAAGCCTTTAGTCAGTATCCTTTCTCTATTCTCTAGTACAGTTTAGTATAGCATTATATAATATGATAATAAATTAGCCTTCAAAGAACGTGGAGTCATTCATTTTCCCTCCCCATAATGGGGGACCCTGAAAATAGCACAAAAGATATCAGTGCAGGTCCCAGTGCCAGTCCCTGAGGAATGGATTTACCACTTGTCTCCTCATGGAACTTGAGTCATTGACCACAGCTCTTTGAGTGTGACCATCCAGCCAATTCCTCATCCACACAGCAAATCCATGTGTGTGAATTGGTATATGGAGGCAACCAGGGCAGACACCCAGGGCCAGCTGCAGTACAAAGAACAGTTTTATTTCATTGCCTTGCCGACAACACCAGGAGGCAGAGGGACATGGGAACACAGGATCTCTCAGGCCTAACTCATCCTAGCAAATACCACTTTTTCCCACACTGATATTCTTAGCATTCCCAGCTGCTAGGTCACTTTGAGAGAAAGTACTCCCTGCTCACCAAAATCTTCTGGGTTTAGTCCTTTTTTCTCAGCAATGTCTCTCTGGTTTAGACACAAAGACATCAAACAAGGCAGTGTCAAGTGCTTTGCACAAGCCCAAGTAGGTGCCATCAATTGCTTTTCCATTATCCACTAACTCTGTAACTGTCACAGTTTGCCGTCAAATTTTTCACTTGCCCTTGGTGAAGCCATGGTGGCTGTCACCAGTCATGTCCCTGTGTGCCTTAGCATGGTCTTGTTGGGCACCAAGGTGAGACTGACCTACCTATAGTTCTCCAGGTTTTCCTTTATTTCCTTTTTAAAAATAAGGGTTACATTTCCCCTTTTCCAATGGTGTGGGAACTTCACAGAACTGCCATGACTTCTCAAATATGATGGATTGTAGCTTAGCCACGTCCTCTGCCAGTTCCCTCAGGACCTGCAGGTGCATCTCACCAGATTCCAGAAAGGACTTCCATGATGCATCTCCCATTAGCTTGGGTTGCATCTCAGTGGTAAGCTAGTGTTTAAGAACAAATTCATTTTGATTGATATTTAAATAACCCTGACTGGAGGATCTTGCACTCTAGGGTGGATTACTTCTGTGAATATTTGATCCTCATCTTCTCAGTGAAATAAGGCCTTGTTCATGCAGCTGTGAAGCATTATTAGATGGTAATGGCACACAGAGTGGTCTTCATTAGAGAGCACTGTTAATTACAAATGCCAGGCAATTTGCAGGCCACCTATTCTGGCTGTAATTATGATGTCGCTTGCAATACCTGTGTCTGAGAGTATTTCCCTCTAACTAGGGCTCAATTCTTTTGACTCAGCAAGGAGCCACTCTTGATTGTGGAAATAGCTCTTTTGCTTTCTCCATGGGCAGAGAACAAGACAGAAGGGAGGGAAAACTTGAGAAACAGCCAGCAGTGGAAGCAGGCAGTGAGCCCTAAGTGACTGTGTGGGCCTACACAACAGAGGGAGCAGGTCTTGAATGCAATATGATGTAAAAATAGGCTTAAAACAGGCCTGTTTGCTCGTGTGTTTTTTGATCAGTGCAACAAGTGTGAATTAAAACTTTAGCACAGCTTCTCAGTAAACAGCATTTTCCCTCAAAGAGAGACAAACAAGCAGAGGGAGAATTTTGATGCTGGGAATAAGGTACTATGAATAAGAATCAGCAGCAAAGGGTTTAGTTTAAGCTAGACTGGAATTTATTGCAGCTTTATGTTTTTATAAAGGAAACCTGTGTGTCAGCTTCTAGTGGTGACAGGGATGCTGAGAATTGGCAAGTGAGGATAATGTGATAATATAGAGACACCAGGGAGCATGTGTACACAAAAATGCATCTCAGTCAGCCAGAAGGCCATGCTGTGATTTCAGTAAAAAGCTGTGACAGAAAATCAATAGCTTTGAGAAAGGCCCATGGTAAGGCAACAGCATTATCTGTGTGTTCTGCATTCTGCCTCCTCCTTCCTTCCCTTCACAGAGACAGAGCTGCATGAACTCGTGTTTGAGTTTTGTTAACTCTGGGCCTGAGCAGCTCCAGCAGCGAGGCAATTCAGGAATACAAAGTATGTGCAAACCAGGCAGAGATGGAGAGCAGGGAGGGGTGAGTCAGGCAGGGCATTGGTTTATTGACAGGCTCTGATTGCCTGGCAGGCAGGCTGGGGGACTGCAGGCTCCCCCTCTGTGCTTCATCTCAGCTCTGCTCTGAGCTTCACAACAACTCCCCACTGTTCCTCAGAGCAGCTTCAACCTGCTCTGCACTTTGATGTGTGCATCAACAGCCAGTCCCTTCTCCAGGCTCCCACACAGGGCAGGACAGCCTGGCAGGAGGAGCTGGCCAAGTAGTTCCAGGTTATGGAGTTTGTTAGGCACTAACTTCAAGTGAGGTTTTCTTGGATTTTTTGGCTTGTTAATTTGGTGGGTTTTTTTGTGTTTTTTTTTTGTTTTTTTTTTTTTGTTTTTTTTTTTTTTTTGTGTCTGTTTGTTTTTTTTTCTTCTCCAACTCCTTTTTTTTTTTTGTCTGAAATGGCAGAGTACAAATTGCTAATAAAAAGTAGAGTAACAGGTAGATTGCTCAGTATTAGCTGACACATGGTTTGTAATTGCGTTGTTTTATTTCAGTTTATTATGCTGCCTCTGTATTTTGTCCATAGGCATGCAGTACACTCAGAGGGGATGCTGTTCTTTGGGCAGAAAGGCCCACCAGTAACATTCAAAAGGAGTGGACTTTTATTTAAATGCATGTAAGGCTGAATCTGATGTAAAGGAAGTCTGCAGGAGAGGAAGAGTGAAAAGGATGACTCTATCATGTGATTGGTGAATAGAGCACTGCTGGGATTGATTCTTCACCTTCTATTGAAGATGATACAATGTGTCACTTGTAGATGCTGTGCTAAAGCCAGGAAACCTCCAGGGTTTCATTATTCTTAAATATTTCCATGTGCTTGGGTACATAAGCATTTTGGGATTGGGAGACTTTTCCCACGTTGGCATAGAGAGGTAATGCTGCAATCCCATAGCATTAACTGATAATCTACTGGGTTTCTTTTGCTAACTGATAACACTGAGAAATAGATGATTTTTTAGCACATAGTTAGACTGAAGTGACAGCAAGGAGTAAGCCTGTTCTTTTTGCTGACACTTCTGGTTGCTTCTCACCTCACCCAAGAACTCAGTTCTTTCTCTATGCAAAACTCTGAGAAACAGCCATAGACTTGGCTCATTAAAAAGAGGTGGGGTGGTTCTAATTTGATTTTTTTTCCATGAAGCCTTCTTTTTGTCAGAGCTTAATATTTCAGTACTCCCAATGCACAAAAGATTATTTAAAGAGTTACACAGTGAAAAAATCAGAGGAAGGAGAGGGCATTCTCTGGTACCTAGGAAAAACACTTCCATGAATAAATACAATGCAATGACTGCTTTGTTCCAGGCTATGGACACTGAAGTTCAGGCAGGGGTTTGTTAGCTGGAAAACATGAAACAAAGTTTGTTAGGGTTTTGTCCTTTGTGCAGCTGAGCTGCACAAAACACATGAAGTGCAAGAAAGTAAGAACATGCTATGTATTTACTCATTGAACTTTCAGAGTTGCTGGGGTTAGCTGGTGTCTTAATTGCCTTGCAGTTGTAATTATACCATGGTATGGGTCACAAGTGCTTGGAGAAGTGTTTGAGAAACAGAAACACTTTCACAGGAACAATAGAGTGGGGCTGGGCCTGGGTGACTGTAAATTACTGATCAGTGCCACATTCAAGTTTGCTTGGGCATGAACTGAGCAACTTTCCCAGTCTCCTAAATGCTCTGAAGTGCTCCTAGATCCCCAATGGGACACTGGAGCCAGCTGGATTGACTGATCCTGCCCTTCCTCAGCCTCCAAACACCATAACTCACTGCTTTTGAGCAGCCAGGACTTGAGGAAAATTGGAGCTTGGGAATGGTTGTAGCAGGGGGGAACCAATGTGTGGAAAGTCTTCCTCAGTGATCCCATCAGCACAGGCTGAACCACAGCCCCGGTCAACCCCAGCCATGAGAGCTTCCTTTGGGAACTGGAGAGCTAGGCTGAAATGCAGGGAGAAGCAGCACACAAATCTCTGACTTAGCTGGGCACTGGAGCATGGCATGCCTGCAGGATTTAGAGGTGGGGAGGCATGTGATGGGACATTGCTCCCTAGGGATGGATGCCCACAGTCCCCTTGAAGGTCCCCTGGGTTTGTTTCCCTGATCTGTGCTTTTTCGTTCATGTTAATGGCTGAAAGCAGGGACAACTTCTACTGCATGAAGTCAATCACATCTTCTGTGAGCTGTCCTAAAACTTAATATTTTGTTTATTTTCTTATTTCTCCTCTTTCTGGATTCCTAAACATCCTGTAACTCTTATCATTGTCCCTTGTATCTTGCTGCTTCAAAAGTTTAAAATATCTTGAGGTTAATATGTGCTGAATGTATATACTTGTGTTGTGTTACATTGTTATTTACCTAAATAATGCACTTTTGTGCATTTTAAGACAAATTATTTCTAAACAAGAAATGTCAAGCTGAAATCTGAGACTGGTTCTTTAATAACAGATTAAGAATCAGTGGCAGTTCTGAAACATTTGTTTTCAAAATAGAACATGTTTCAAAGTGGATTGTGCCCTTGGGGAAAATTATTTTTGGCAATTTGGTTTCTGCCAGCTCACCAGAAAGCTCTCAGTCAGCGAGCACTTTCCAGAACAGCACTGAATAGCATTGGTAGGAGTTGCAAAACCTTGCACTAATTGGCTTGCCAAGGCCCCAGCTCACTCAGCAGAGAAAACTTGCTTTCATTAGGTGAGCAGAGCTCTTCATTAATACTTAAAAAAGGTAAGTTAGTCTGTTCAGAGGCTGCAGGCTGGAAGGGAAAGGCTGTCACTTTTCAGCTGCAGAACTCCTGGAATCATCTGTGGGTCTGGGGTAATGTGCCTGCTGGCTGGATACCAGCACGGAGCTGCCAGTGTCCTTTCTCTGTAGCGCTCACACAGACAGAAGGATCTGCTCAAATTCCCCATCATTTGGGGTTCTTTCCCCATCATTTGTGGGTTTCCAGCTGTATTGTGAAGGTGGATGCAGAGGCACAGCACTGCCATCCTTGCTGACATTTAAAAGCAGAGGTCAGGAGGTGATGGGGATTTGCACCAGCTCCTTTTGGTGTGCCAGCCCTTTTGGCTGCACACCCCGAGCAGGTCCAGCCCAGCCAGGTGGATCTGCCCCAGCACCAGTGGTGCACAGTCAGGAGAGGCAGGCATGGCAACCACTCTGCTTTCACTACAGATGTCAGGGTTTCTCAGGAGGTGGAATTTTCAGGTCACTTATGCCAAATTCACCACTTGAATAAGTTAACTGCTGAGCTGCAGTTTTCTGGAACTGTGCTGTCTTTGCTAATTTGATACTCTGCCTCTTGGAGGAAACATAGATTTCCTGTCAAAATTGGCATTATCTATTCAGCAGAACTCACCTTTCTTCTTGATGAGTCACAAATTCTTCTGTGCAAAACATTATCTTCAAGGATGTTGTCATTTTATCCTATACATGGCGTGTTTGGGGTGAAATACATTTTAGAGAAACAAAAAAATAGTCTGCCCCATGCTTTAGCAGTTCCAGGAAGATCCCAACCAGGAATTTACAGCCAGCAGAAAATGGGGCTGTGCTGTTGGCCAGCTTGCCTACAGAGTTTTGGTTGTGCATGCAGGCACTGTTGGATCTCAGGCATCTTGATGCTCTGTTCAAGTGAAGGACCTGCAGCCACAGTCAAGTGGTCAAGTAAGAGTTCCATCACTGGATCCATCATGAAATGTTTGGCTTGACACTGAATTTGCATCATGACAGTGAAAAATGTTGCTTAGAAATCCCCACTGCAATGGCAAATCTTTTACCTGCCTTCTGTTTGCTAAGGGTCATGCAGGGTCTGGTTGCAGGAAATATCAACCACTTCCTCACAAATGAGAATGGACTCATTGAAACATTAATTCACTGGTCTAAGGTAAATCTTTCTCCCTCAGTGTTCAGTGGTGTAGGTCTTTATCCATGCTTTCCAAAAGTTGTTAGATCTAGTTGCAATATAATCTGCTCACAATAATCTTTACTTGAAGTCAAGGAGTCAAAAAATAATAAACAGAGTAGTTTTTTATTAGAAAAATCCTGTTGTGTTAAAAAAGCCCCAGCTGTCAGGAGCTGGCTCCTTTCAAAGTATTCTTCAAACAAATTATTTGGAATGTTAACTGACCTAACTATAACTTTCTCATTTCTATGATTTCTTCCTTTTTTGTTTTGAAATATTTTGATTCATTATGTTGTACCATAAAATGAAATTTGGGATGACAGATTTTGGTATACAGTGTGTTTTAAATTATGAAGAGCACATCTGGATCATGGAGCTGCCACATATTCCCACTGTTCCTGTGCAGGAGATGCCCAGGACCAGTGTGTGTCCAAACCAGCTGTAGGAGAAACAGGTTCAGAACAAGAGACAGCCTGCCATGATTCTGCAAGTTTGGTTTGAAGCAAAAGTCTTTTGCCCTGTGAATGACTCCTTTGTTTATTGTCAGGCCCTGCACTTCCATGCACAATCAACTCTCTAAAACTTAAATCAAATATTAAAATGAGTGGTTCATAAGTCATTCAAGTGTTAACTTAGCAGAATCTCTTAGTTTGCCCATTTTAACAAACTGTCATCCTGATGCTCCTTTCTTTGACACCTCCATGACAAGTAATTCCATAAGATAGATGTGTGAGTCCAGGGACCTTGGAGCACTTAAGTTGCCACTGTTATGTTATAAATATAGAAATTCCCTGTACTAAGTAGCTCTAATGTGATTCACCCCAACACACAGAGCTCTGCTCCAGTGACATCAGAGGATCTGCATGAGGATGGCTGCAGGGCAGGTTTTAGATCCAGCAAAGCCTGGAGTTGCCCAGGGCATTCAGCTGCCGTGCCTGCCCCAGCTGGGGCAGGGAGAAGGGCTGGGAGATTGGGACAGGGATGAGCCAGCTATCCCTGCTCAGGAAAGGCTCCCCACGTGGGCTGGGCATTCCTGCAGTGCCATTCCTCCTGCCCTTGCACACAGCTGGAATGGAACAGCTGGACATGGCACAGCCAGCTCTGCCCCTTGCTGCAGTGGGAGTGAATTCATGGAACTTGAGGCCAGGGAGGAGGAAAAAGGAGTCCATAGGAGAAGCTGGCTGTTGGGAACCAAAAAGACCCTTTTGTCCTGCTTCCCACATATCTTTTGAAGCCTTTATCCTTTTGGGAGTTTCCAGAGTTCAGTCTGTTCAGAGTAACAAGGAGACAATAACACCGCATCTCTCATCAAGTGCATGTGCAGTGTAGAGGGAAAGCTGAAGAAAATTAGAGACCTTTTGTATTTATTACAGAAAGATCTCTGTACACCACAGAATGAAGGTGTGATGGCAGCACACCTGGACAGGAGCACCCTAGCCAGGGCAGCTGGTGGCTGTGACTGGAGAGGTGTTGGCACAAGTTGTGACACGTGTAATAGCTGCAGCACAAAATCCTCCCAGGCACCAGCCACTAGCAGAAGCTGGAGTAGAAGCAATCTTTGTGCCTTTTTTTTATGGTGTAGAAGCATCAGGCAGTGTACCAGAAAGGTGCCTCCAGTTTCTATCCATTTTTGTAGAGAAAAAATTACTGCCAGACCTTGCAAACTTTGCCTGGATGTAACGCAAGATAAAACAAAGTCTGCTCTCTGCATGCTGGATGCCAAAGAAAACTGAACATAAGGGACACATTTTAATTAACTGCTACAGTAATTTATTGAGGAGAGTGATTTGTTGATCGCTGCTCCCAGGCTTTAAATAAGAATTTGCTTTCTAAGGGGAGTGCTTTTAGTTCAGCCACATTTTATTCCTTTTGGTGTAGGAAAAGCTGGGGTGCATTCCACATACTCTCAAGCAGATCCAATGAGGTGATCACCACAGCTCTTCCTGCCCTTAAAATTAAAAATTGTTTTGATGTATATGAGCATTTCCTGCTCATATATTTCAGGTTAAAATGAAAAGATAAAGCATGCTGTCTGTAATGAGGTATTGTATTTTATTCTAAATATTTTTGTTCATTTTTTTGTTGGAGAGGCAGGTAAGGCATCTCCAACCTTAAGTAAAGAGTTGAGCTTCTCAGTTAAAATCAGAACTTTCTGATCTTTCTGCAACAGAAGTAAAACTTGGTGGGACCAGTTTTTACATCTCTGACCTCTCTGCTTCCCCAACACTGAACTTATATTTCCAAAATCTCTTTCTGATGTAGCTGGGTGGTGGAAATGTGGATGTCTAGAAAAAGGAAGCTCGTAAGTGGCTGATGATCTCATTTAGACTTACCTAGAGGAATCACTGCTGTTCATGTCATTAAAATAGTTGGGATTCTTTTGCCAGTATTTTTGTCTTGTTCTCCCTCCTGCAGAATGATGCCAGTTGTAGGTGAGGTGCTTGTATAAATGATGTATTAATATTAACAGGTTATTGAACAGGGATTGATGTTGATCAGACCATTTGTTTCATATGCACTGCTTCAATTTTGTTATCACTGTAAGCTTTCCTATTAATTAGCTTAGAAGGAGTAATTCCCCAACAGATTATAGAAGCCAGCATGTAATTAATGTTTCTGACACTAAAAAACCTTATTGATGGAAATTATCTACATTGAATATTATCTGGGTATCCAGATATACCTTTTGATCTGCTTGTAACAAATAACAAAAAAATTTTTATCACATACTCTCACTTTTATTTGATGTTTGTTTAAAATTTATAAAAGTTTGTCTCCATATGCTTGAGCAAAATTGACTTTTTTGAAGTGAACTGTTTTTTGTTGAGCCAAGGCAAAAAAAGAAAAAAAAAGCTTCTTCAATTTATTCTTAGGAGACATTATTTTAAAATTATTCTGTGAAAAAGATCTGGATTTGGATGGATTTTGAGACAAGAGAAGCCTGCTGTTCATTAGTTACTCTCTGCAAGCTGGTAGTTCTATTAAATATGGATTTTGCTAATAGGTGCGTGTGATTGTTTTTTTAGGTCACATGGATTGCTTTTTCATGAATTCTGGGTCTTTTGCATTGAATGAGCCTGCAGAGGTTTTCAAATCTGACTGGAAGCTTTGCCCAAACAGTTTTCTTCTCAGCTGGAGAAAATTGTGTGTTGCTATTTCAGTCTTACTGGCAAGGCACTTTGGTCAGTACAGCACTATTCTTCTCTGCTTAGAAAGAGAATTTCTCACCAGATGGGAGCATACTTGTCATTTGAATCTTCTGAGCTCCCTTTGAAATTCTGAGGCAGCTAATTTGCAAAAACCAGGGATGTGCAGCTCCTGTGCATTCAGTGGGCTATTAGAGACTCATTTTTGCCTGTTTCCCTCCTGTCTGTGTCACCAGGTTATCTCTGGAAGTGATTGGGGGCTACTCCTGTCTTAATGGTGTAAGGAAACTGCTTTTAGCCGGTCTATGCATCAAAAATATCTCAATGGATTTTCTTATAATTGTTACCTTTTAGAAGAGACAAGAATTAGAAATGTTGATCTATGAAACTCTGCTTTTCCTCTGAATGATTTTGAATAATCCAGTGTAGTAGAAATCACAACCAAAACCCATATTTATAATCTAGTAGTTCATGGTGTAGCCTTACTTGAGTTTGCATTATCTGTGTAAAAGACTAAAAAAATCCATAAAGTTATGGAATTGTATGTATTTTTCTCTGGATAGTCTAACACATAAATACAATCATTATCTTCCTAGATATTGACCTGTAAACTTATGGTACCTGAGAAGGCATTAGTGATCTGGGTCAGCTTAAAGGACTTTTTTACATCTGTTGCATACTGAGCCTTAGAGTGTGTATAACTAAGTAGCCTCTAGATTGTGAGAGGGAGGAGCTAGAATAATGGAAAATGGTGCTCTCTCATCCTAAAAGTCACTGAGAATGGATCCTCCCTCGTTTTCCCCTCACAGCAACTAGGGTTTCTTCACTCCCACTGTCTTTATCTTGAGGTTCTCTTTCCCTGTGGACAATGAAGGAACTTTACCTAAAACTCCAGACATTCACACAGCTGATCTTTCAGCAAACCCAAACTGTGGAAATGCAGAGGGAAAGGTGTGAAAGTAAACCATCCCTCTGCAGTAACCCATCCACATGAATTCTGGGAAAGAGCTAAGGTGTTTGATGGACTCTGAGATAGAGTAGCCCCCTGATATAAATCTCTCAGTCCACCTAGATCAAAAGAGATGATCAGAGCACAGTCCTGACAGTCCCCTCTTTGAAGGTTTCTCTCCCTTCCTTTTCAGCAAGTTTGAGCTTTTGTCTTCATCTTTTTGTCAATCAGATCTGGAGAAATGGTTTTTCTCCCCCATGATGGGGTGGTTTTGGTGAAGCAGCACTGTTCTGTGTTAATGGGAACTGCAAAGGTGCTATTTTTCCTTAATTTCATCCGAGTGATTTATCTGTCTGGACACATCACTGGCTGCTTCCAGCAATGCCAGGTGACATGTGCAACAAAAACTGAGTCTTATGTCCTTGTACAAGGATCCAGGGATTTGTAAACTCCCCATTGTGCCAGGCCTGTGGTGAAGAGGGGCCTTGTTGCTGTGCTTTGTACACACGGGCTCTCATTGCACACTCCATAACCTTCACACCCAGCTCATAGGAACCACATTCTCCCCACATTGGAAAGGCGGCAGAGTTTTCAGGAGCTGTAGATTAATTACAAAACAATCCTTAATACAATAAATCTAAGATGAGCCAAGGAATAAATAATGTCTTTGGGCTGCCTGCTCAGTGCTCCTGTGCTGCTTCAAGTGCACTTGTAGCAGTTATTAATAATAATCATCATAGCACAGCTGTCAGTGGCTGCAGAAATGTCTGCAACATGGAACTTCTCATCCTTGTGACAAGGTGTTGAATTTAATTAGAGAAGCTTTGGTTTTGTTTGTATTTCTGTGTTGTGAAAATGGTAAAGGAATGAAAAGCAGTGTGAATCCATATGGGATGGCAAACAGGAAGTCTTCTCCTCTGAGCATTGCAGTGGCTTTATTTTGAGCATGTGAAACAGGTAGGGACTGACAACCTTGTGCCCTGTGTTGGTCCAAATCCAGTCTGGGCTTCAAGCTGGTTGTTGTAATCAGCAGCAAGACCCAAGTTCCCCAAAAAGGTCTTTTAGCAATCCCAGACTTTGGTGTGAAACATGAGGGGGAGGAGGGCTGGTGATTGCTCACACACAGGTTTTTGCTGGTTTTCCCCCAGTGAGCACACCTGAGGCTTGGGCAGAACAATCTGCAGCCCCCCAGACAGACAGACAGAGCTCTCCAGGCCAGGCTCCAACACCCACCCAACAGCAGCACCTTCCTGAGCATCCTCAAACAGCCCCTTCACATGGGGGGCCTTCAGTGGGAGAAAAACAATAAAATGCCTTTAAAAATGTTTGTTCCATTTCAGCTGGGAAGAAGGTGGAAAAGATGAGAGGGGTTGAAATATTATGGGTTGTCAGAAACCCAGCAGGAACCTCAGAAGGAAGAGAGGAGGATGTGGATTGAAGAAACTGGAGCCCTGAGGGCAATCCTCTAAAAATATATTAGAACAGCACTGTCAGTAATAGTATTCTCAAGGCATGCAAGTCCTGCACTCTTAATTGAAAAGTGCCAGAGGTAAGGTGCTCACCTTGAAACTCATTATCTATTAAAAGAATTTCTTTCATTTTCTACTGCTAAGGACTTGTTTCAAACTGATGTAAGAGTTGGAGTCTGAAATGCCATTTTCATGTTGTTCTGAGGGGCAGCTCTTTCAAAGGGAATGGTAGAGTACAGCTGATAGAGCCTGGTTTGTTTAGGGTATATATTTATAGTTTAGCAATCATTTAATGCCTCTGAGTTTAATAATATTCCTCTTCTCCTCCCAAAATATGAGAGATTTAATCATAACTCTAGTTTGAAGTACCTGTGTGTGTATATGTATATATCATTTGTATGGGTGTGTGTGTGTGTATGTAAATATCATTTCATGTATCTTTGGGCACCACTGTGATTTGGGGGCTGCTTTAGGGATCTTGTACTGAAGTGGCTGAGGTCTAACTAAACAAAAAAAGCAGAAAAAGAGAGAACTATAATTTCTTAGAACAGGTTGAGAACAGAAGCATAAAAAATGCAGTGACATATAAAATTAAATGCAGAATCTTATACATGCACAAAGCATATTAAATATGATTATTGGTTACTACATTTTCCCCTGATTATTATGAAATGAGAGAAGATTTCATATTAGGATTAGGAGTCTGATATTCTCTTAAAGTTCAGAGCAAATAGTTGAAAAACTAAAAAAAGGACAACCTAGGAGAATTTACTCTTAGGACAGAGATGAGGTCTTCCCTGTCAGCTGAAGGCTGAAGCCCAGGGGATGTGGTGATTATTGAGTAATTCATATCAATCTGTTGCAGAGCAGAAGAGAAAGAGAAATTGAAGACTGGAGGAGCAGTAGGGTGTCACAGCTTTAAGGCCTTCTTCACTTATCTCTGGGCTCACATTGAATCCAGAGTTCAGTTCAGCAGTTTGTAAAATCAATCTCTCTGTTCTGAGTCACCTTCAGATCCTTTGGCATCTCTTCATTAACCCTGTGATTTGGGAATAAGGCAGCCATGTGTGTCTGAAGGAAATAAGTCGTAGGAGGGTGTTCTGATTTCTTCTGGGCTCTGTGTGCCCAGTTACCCCACAAAGCAGGAGCTGGGGGAGCAGGGAGCTGGGTGACCCTTCTGCAGCTGGGAGAGGCAGCACTCATCGCACTGCTGCTGCTGAGACTGGCAAAGTAACTGGCTTGCTCCAACTGGTAAATGCTTCATGCTTCCTGAGCTGTGCAGCAGCATCAGGAATTAGTCTGGTCCTGTTTTGTTTTCCCTTCAGCCTTGCCAGAAGGCAGGAAGGTAACTGCCCCCCAAAAGCCATGGATGCTGAGGCAGGGTGCTCCCTCCTTGGCAGGGGACCAAACCTGACAGCATCCAGCCATGAGCTCAGCAAGGATGGGGCTGGAGAAAGACACTGAGCATCTTTGGTGGTTTGGTACCACCCCTTCTGCAGTGCTTCACACTTAAAGTTTGCTGTTCCCTCTAGCTTTTCCCTCCAATATTTAAGTATCAAATCCAAAGTTTGTTTTGTTGTTGGTTATTTCTCTTTTTCTTGGTGGTATTGAGCAGTGTTGCAGTGTCTGACTGTGTGAAACAAATGAACAAGAAAGAACCCTGACTCATTCTGGGAGGAAGGGAGATGGCAGCTGCTTGATTTCACCAGTGGGAGCCTCTCTCCAGACTTCATTAATCCTTAATCCTGTCAGCCTGGGACAGAAGGAATCACACAGCTCTTTTAGGAGCACAAAAGTTGTGTAATCCATGCTCTGAATACCAGCTGCTGGGTTGAGGAAAGGGGTTCATTGCTGGTCCAGAACACACTAAATTCCACAACAGGTTCTGTCACCTAAGTAGTCCCCTTGTCCTGTCCTCTCTGTGTCAGAACTCTCAGGAACAAAGCCTGTTCCTGGCACTGAACTACAGGTCTAGGACCAACACATTTCTGGAATTCTAAGGTTCATTTCTCCCCAAGTCACTACACATTTTCATTGTCTTTTTTACCTGCCTTATGACAGGAGTAAGTTATTCTTTAAGGCCACTTTCAGGAGCAACTTCAGGCTATGCTCACTGGGAGCTACCATTCAAGTCTGTGTTCTGTGACTGCTTTATACTTAAAATCAGTCCTTAGTGTGTCATTTGAAATGCGTTTTTATGCAAAAATTTCCAATACTTGAAAGACTGAGAATGACCTGATTTTGTGGGATGCAGCATTGCTTAAGGTAAGCACTAAAGAAAGTTTCAGGCACTTTCTTTGTGTCTCATTAGCTTCTATTCACACCAAAATATTCTGTGTAGTTTGTGTAGTTTTTCTGAGAAACAAGACAATCTGATTTACTTAAATATTTAAATAAGCTTCTGCATGTTTACTTCCAAAGGCTAAAAGGTAAATAACTCTAAGCACTTTCTAGAGCAGTGCCTGTTAGGCAAAGAGTGGCTCATGTGTAAGGGGTGGGCCAGTGGTCAGATGTATAACAGGATTAAACCCTGGATAATGGATAAATCTGTGTAACTGGGGGCAGAAATACACATTTTTTTGCCTGTTCTCAAAGCTGACTGAGTCCTGCTGTGGATTCTTGGTGCTGCTCTTCAGCAGAAGGAAGTGCAATTCCATCCTGGTGATAAAACACCTCAAGAACCCTTGGCTTGATATGGTCAGTCATTGCTGTGGAGGTATATAAAAAGTCACCCAAAGTAAAAATGCCCTCCTTTATCAGTTTTTCCTTTAATTTTCTGGTTGGTTGGTTGGAATTTGTGGTTATTTTTTCACTCTACATTGAAAATCTTAATCAAGACATTGCCATTTTACATTTCAAATTAGAACCATGACTTTCTTCCCTTGCTAAAGAGAAATGTTAAAAGGTTTGACCAGAGGTACTTATAGAAAACCTCGTGTGTTTTTAGTGGAATAATAGGAATGTGACTCTATCATAATTTTCTAATTAAGTAGTTCACCTTGGGGCAAGCAGTGTGAGAAAGAAAGTAGCAAGGACCTGGCATAGTGAAAACTTATCAATACTTTTCTTCTGTGATGAAGAGCAAACATTCCTTTAGTCCTACACATTTCTAATTGCTCATCCCAGCTTCTGGGAGCTGGTGGTCTGGGGGGCATCCCATTTGCAGCCTGGTGATAAGCAGCTGTTTCCTTGGCAAATTCATCTCTGAAAGTGAGATAATCCCATTTGAATGGAGATGCAGACACACACTCATTCAGCCAAGCAAGGAGAAAAGGGGGGAAAAGAAAGATTTTCCTTTGTGTCTTCCTTTGTGCTCTGCCATGATTCAAGGACAGATAAAAATCTTGGTCTTGTTTCTCTCCTTCTTGTTTGTGGCCCTTGATAGCTTTGTCAGTCTGTTATTTTGCTGGGAATCACAGACTCACTTCACTCTCCTTGGTGTAATTCTTGCATCTGTAAAGCTGAGGCTGTGCCAGCACACAGGCTTTTCATTCTGATTCAGCAAGGAATATAGGCAAGTGTTTAATTTAAAGCATATTTTAAGCCCACCTGTATTCAGCAGAGATCTCAAGCTATTTTTATTGAGAATTTGCAGTGCCCAAGAGTGGGAAAACTCCTCATAGTATTGGGAATGTGAGTGCTGCACACATCCAGGAGCCCATCTCTGACTTATCAGATGCTGCAGCTGTTCAGTGATTTCACTGATAATTTTTTTGCTGTTTTTCTCCTTCATTTTAGAAGGAAAAAAAGCTTTTGTATTTCACTATATCTTTCCTCCTCCCCCTTCCTTATTTATACATTTTCTCAAGTTGTCGCAACACGCGAGAACTTGGGTGACCCTTTGTCTGGGTGCAGATTTCTCCTACAAGCTGCCTGAGCAGTTTGGTGTGCAAGCCAGGCTGCTCTTTTACCAGCTTCCCCCAGGCTCTGACCCATCAGCACTCCCTGGGTTGTTGTGGTTTCTCCTCTCTGCACTCCCTATGGAGCTGTGCATGGACATAAACGAAGGTTATGACCTGTTCCTCAAGGTCTGAGTGAGAACTTGAGGAACAGACATGGACATGGTGCTAAACAATGGGCCAGAGGCAGTGAGGCTGTATGGAAGGTAGGCAGAAGAAATTACTTTGGTTTTTGGTTTTTTTTTTTCATGACAAATGGCCCAGAATATTGTTGGCATGCAAGAGAGCATGAGGATGGGATGGCAGCTGGCCAGGCTCAGCTGCTTTACACCAGGAACTGAAGGAGCTCAGGATTGAGGAGCACTCACAGAATACTGAGGTTCCCGTCTGGGGAATGCACATTCTGGTAAAGAAAAGTGTTCAAAAGCGTTTATAGCTAAGAGCTGGTTTAGTGTAGTTTAGGTTGGATGTCAGAAAAAGGCTCTTCCCCTAGAAGGTGGGCAGGCACTGGATCAGGGTCCCCAGGGCATTGATCACAGCACCAAAGCTGACAGAGATCAAGGAGGGTGTGGACAATGTCCTCAGGCACAGGGTGTGATCCTTGGGGTGGCCTGTGCAGGGCTGGGAATTGGATTTAGATGAACCTTGTGGTCCCCTTGCAACTCAGGATCTTCCCTGATTCTGTGATTCTTGCTGAAGGGGACAGTAACCAAGCCATCTGAGACAGGTTCTGCCTCATCACCTTCACAGATTTGCCCCTCCAGAGACCCATTTTTGGCAGGGAATAATCTTGGTCATTGTGAGGGCACTGTGCTTTTATATTTGCCTGACTGTGCTGGGAGCCTTTTTAGAGCCTTTGTCCCTGTCATTCCTGTGAGTCTTATCGCTCTGATTTTAATGTTAAAAGCTCTCATCTGTCATAGACACATTTTTTAGATTAAGGAAAGTAACATTTCACCCTCCCTGTAGCATGTACAATATATTTACCATTAGATAACACCATCCCTAAGGCAGGAGTCACCCAAGCCTATGTCTGTACAATTATATCCCAGCCCTCCTAGAACATGTCTCTGCTATGGAAATTAAGCTACTTCAGTGACATGAACCCATGCCAGGAGCAGTGAGTGTCTCTACAGCAGAAAAATACATTTGTACTGCCTGCTGAGATGAGCAACTCTGTGCCTGAGAAAAAGTAACATCTCCAGATTTACAAATATGCAAAGTTTTTGTATTGGTAAGGGATTTATTAGCTGTAATTGATAAATCCTGGCTGGGGACTGAGTGGGTCAGACTTCATGGGAGTAGGATAGGTCTCTCCCAGCTGTAGCTTCCACCAGTTCAAGGTTTCACATAGATGCTTTTGTGGCTGTGCAGCAGTGGCAGCCCAAAAGTTAAATGGCTGCTTTGCAGCTTCTGACAGCAGCCATGGGGGATTAGATTTTCTCAGTGGGTTTCTAGGTACTCATGTATCACAGAGCTCCCTTGCTATGATTTCTTCCTTTTTCTGTAATCTTTCCAAGGAACCAAGTGACCTCTTCTCAGCAAGGTTGCACAATTGATGATATTTTCCCTGTAGCAAGCCACAAAACTTTCTGTTCTGTTCTTAGAAGGTTATTGTTGGGGGGTTGAAAATATCCAGGTGCCATCTCATGAGAGAGAAAGGTTGCAAGTCACTGATCTATGATAGTCTATGTAGCTCTCCCCATTCTCCTGGCCCTTTGATGCATTTGGCTGATCCTTTCTTCCCAGCACTACTTCTGTGTTTACTGCCTGAATTCCCCTCTGGAAATACCAGAGTTTGTTTGTGTTTAATAAAAGGGATTGGGCAGTTTATATGTGCATGAGAAGGAGCATGGCAAAGGGCAGTGAGTAAAATATGTGCCTTCAGCCAGCAGCTGGAGTGACCCTGCTGGGTGGTCCAGCTGCACTCCATTTGTTACACTCCTGTGTAAGTTTCAGCAGATTTAACACTTATTAGGTCATAATTATGCTTTTTGCAGGACACTTCTCTGCACCTGTCAGGGGTGGCATTGAAGTGGAATACTCTAGATCAAGTCCAGCCAGTTTACAAGAGATTTTTATTATGTTCAGCCTGTCCTTTTCTCTCAGAGGATTATTAATCTGGTAATGGTGCTGTCTATGATACTAAAGGAGATTCTGCAAGAGAATTGTGCTTCCTTGTCAGATATGTGTGCAAGTCAGAGGGCAGAACTGGACTGGAATTAAGTTTATGGACTCAGGCTTCAGTCTGAGAAATGTCTTTGAGGCTCTAGGCTGAATGGTTCCTAAGGGGATGGAAGAACTAAGGTTTAAAATTCAGAGGCTGAGGGGAAGAGGATTGCAGCCTGGAGCTTACCTTGGAGGGGGCTGGGAATGCAGGGGATTCCTTGGCTGTGCAGACTGACAGCTTGTATTTGACACTTTAGGCTTGCCTTAATTTGTCTGGCATGGCCTGGGATTGCCCCAGATTCTGAAAGCTGGAAATTCTTTGAGAAAATGTATATTTCTTGGGGAAAAGCATATTTGTCATGACTAGCATATATCACAGGAATTTGCTGGTTTTCAGGAGCTTCTGACAAAACACATGCAGGGATTGCTGGAAATGGTTTGCTGCCATTAAAACTGGGGCATGACTCTGGAGCAGGGAATTGTGGCATGAGCCTTGGAGCACCAGCTGCTCTGCAGGTGGCTGCTGCTCTAACCTGGTGAGCAGGATGTTTGTCACAGGGCTGTGGCTGGGCATCCAGGGACTGAGAGGTGACATTGGGCTGCTGTTCCTGTTGACTTGGGTGCTGTGAACCAGAGGGGAGCTGTGATACCAAGCTGCAGGAGGGGTGATGGAAAAGCAGATTCCTGCACAAAACCCAGATGGGTGTGACCCACCCAGAAGTCCCCAAGGCTGGATGGTGATTTAGGGACACAAGTGGGTGTTTGATGCTTCTGGAGGAATTGCAAGCACCTTGGCATAAAAGAAACCAGATGAGGTCTGGGAGTACTTTCTCCTTTAAAAGAAAAGAAAATAGTGGGCATGATGATAAATCATGCTGTATCTTTCCTGATTTGAGGCAGCATTAAATCACTTAACTGGAATTATTGTCAAATATTAAAAATAGTATATGACAAGTAATAGATTGAAGAATTAGCAATATATGCTGAAAAAATCATGGAGGAAAGAACAAAATAACATCTTTCTGGGAAATAGAGATTATTTTTCAAGGGACAATAATTTGCATGAACGGATCTTTTTTTGTAACAGCAACTTTAAAAAGAGGTCACAGACCTCAGTCTTTAGAATTTAGTAGCTCTCAGGCTGAAAGCTCCCATAATCAAGAGAATAAGAGAAAGCAGATCAGCTTTCTGGAGCTTTAATACAGAAAACTGCTGCCAGGCAAGTAAATTGATCTCAGAAAGGAACAACAGAATTTGAAAGTGCAATAAAGAATGTGATCATAAACCACAGCACAAAAACATATGTTTAATGCATTTTTATTCCTTATTTTCCATTTAGCACCGTGATTATGCCGTAGCTAACATCAGCCATTACACAAATCAGTGGCAGAGAGGCTGAAATACTGCTCCAATTACCCTGCTCACAGCAGCTCAGCCCAGCCCAGTTATAAATAACCAGCAGATCCTCCATGCCTTCCTGGATTAAGATTAAAGATGGGCAGATGATTTAAGCCCTCAGCATGGGCTCCTGCTCTGCAGAATGTATTTTGGAGCCAGTTGCTTGTGCCCCCCAAAAGGGAGTACACTGCTGAGAGGCTCCCCTGGAATGAAGCATTAGGCTAATAGTGTTTCATGACAAGGCAATGATAGACTAAAGGAAAGCAATTCATCTCTCTCTCTCTGTGTAGCATTGTGTTAGATAGGTAGGAAATGTGTTTTTCCTTCTTCTAACCTTTCCAGGCTCCTGGGGAAATGAGGCAGTCTGTGCCTGTGTCCTGCACTCTCCACAGAAGGGAGCTATATTCCACCAGCCAGGCTGGAGAGAGGCTAATTCCTCAAAATTCTGGTGTGTTCAATCAGGTTCAGTTGAGATGATAACAAATACAAACACAAACATAACTCCTTCCAGCCCTCTCTGTTTCTGGAGAATCTGTGCCTGTTGAACATCCAAATGACAAGAGGAGCTAAATTATGCATGGAACAGCATCCCCCAAAAGTTCTCCTGTTGTTTGAATACCTCTGGGCTTCAAAAAAAAATTGGTTTTTGAGCTGTGGAGTGGGAAGGAGAGACATTCTGGGAGCAGAGTGAGGAGTGAAGGCAGGCTGCTGAGCTGTGTGCTATGAGCGCTCTGTTGGGAGCCACAGAGAGAATGGAATTGCCTTGGAGCTGGGTAATGCAGTGCAGGACAGTGCAGTGCCTGCTCTGAGCTGACCAAGCCCTCCTCAGGTTCTTTTCCTTGGCTCCAAAATCAGCCTGGGATTTATATTCATGAGCAATTTGCTGTGAACAGGTCCTTGAAACAGCTCTTTCTTACCAGGCAGGTGAAAGAAGAGCTAAGCTGTTTTCTTCCTACTCTTCAGATTTTAGTGAATACATCAGTGTTAAGAGTTCATATCCAGGATGTGAGATGTGATTTTGCTGCCCTTAACTTGACAGGACCACTGCCTGCATGTTGGATGGGCTGGGGAGTGCCCCAGCCATCACTCTGCTGAGCTTTTTGATTTTCAGTGAACAGCAAAATATTGATTGAAGCCCAGTAAGTAAGAGTGAGAAGTAATGTGGTAGTTAACTCCTTAGTTTAGCTGCAGATTCTTGGACTTGAGCCTTATTTATCTCTTTTCTTTCTCTCCCAGATGGAACTTGCAGTCAGCAGGCAATTAATTTTCTCTCTTTTTTTTTTTTTTTTTTTCCTTTTTGTTTTCTGTGATTCAGGGAGTATTTTACAACTTTAACAGGGAGGTTAGATAAAACATTTTGGTTTAAGTTTTAGGGAATTTAACTGGAATCTTGTTTATAGTCCCTGCAAAAGGAGAACGTTGAATGTAAATCTGCCACATTTTAGATAAATTTGCCAGTCACTGTGCTAAGAGGTAAGGGAAGAAGATTGGAAGATAGCCATGCTGGGGTGTAAAAAGCAATGCAGTAGTGAATTTGTGAGCTTTGGTGTACGCGTGACCTTCTCAGGGTGTTGTGGACGCTCAGAGAGGCAGCATCTATCACACCTGCAGAACTCAGATACCTGGGACAATCCAGTTCCTGGGTTAGATGGGCTGACACTGACCCTTGGTAGGTGTTCTTTTTGTTCATTCCCATCCTGCTGTCTACTGCTTGGGTGTAACTTGTTCCTGACAGTTCTAAATGCTTTATAAATCTTAAAGGAGTTTGAAATGTCTACACCATTTATCAATGCACTGATTAATGAATACAATGTATTAAGGAAGGCAATTTGCTCAAACATCTCAGCACACATGTGCTGTGTCTGTGAATATCTTTATTGCCAGGGATAGGTTTAGGTTGGATGTCAGGAAGGAATTCTTCACTGTTTCTGAGGATGTGAGGCTCTGGAACACATTGCCCAGGGAAGCTGTGGATGTCCCACCCCTGGGAGTGTCCAAGGCCAGGCTGGATGGGGCTCTGAGTGACCTGGGGTAGTGGAAGTGTCCCTGCCCATGGCAGGGGGTTGGAACTGGATAATATTTAAGGTCCCTTCCAAGCAAAGCCATTCTTTCTCCTTTTGCTGTGAATTTGTGGTGTTGATACACTGTGAGGACGTGACCAGATGAGTGTGTGTGTCCAAAGCAGTACAGTGACTAAAGGAAGAAGAGAAAAACATCATCATGGGAGTGGATTTGGCTCTGATTATTTTCAGTGAGTAAAGGAACCCCTCAGATACAGCCCTGCCTCATGGGGTGCAAAATGGTCAATTAGCCATAATCTGCTGGAGGATGTCTGTGACAGCTCACTCCTTTCTTGTCAGCATGCTTGTCAGAATGATGGATGGGATATTTGCAGGAAGGGAAAGTCTGCTCTCCTGTGGTGGTTTTGTCATGTTTTTGAACCACAAAACCCTTCCTCTGTTTTGGGTTTCAATGCTGAGACATCGCATTAGAGACTCCAGCACTTAATGGGAAAACAAAAGTGGTAAATAGTTCAGGAGTGAGAGGGGGGTATTGGTAACCATGACAGGGAATACATCTGTGGAGAAAAGAACCAGCACCCTCAGACAGGCTTGAGAGGTTTAGGGATCTCAGGCTGCTGGAGTTCCTGAAAAAGGCAGTGATGGACAGCTCCACAATTGCACACACAATTGGGTGTGTTGGGGTGTGTTTAGGCACACAGATTCACTTGATTGCCAGCTGTGGAAGTGTCACACACACAGATCGTTCAACTAAGGCTCCAATAAATTGTTGAAATAATTTGCTGTAAAGAGTAACTGTAATTCCTGTACTTAAGGCATAAGTGTAACAGCCCTCCAAATGAGGTCAGACAGTCCTTTTCTGGGCTGTAGCTGGTTTGGTAATAAAAATAATGCTGTGAAGCAGCTATTTACTTTTGTTCCAAATGTGGCTTTAAAAACATGCTGATCACCTTGAAGTCCAGGTGATAACTGAAAAGTCTGAGCCAACAAGCAAACTCAGTACTCTTGTACTCTTGGCAAGCTGAGAATTAACTCTAGTTCTGTGGAGAGAAAAGACCCCAGCTGCTTCCTTCAAGGAGTGGAACTTTTCCCCTTGCAGCTCCCAGGCAGAGCAGAGAGAGGCTCCTGAGCTGGGAAGGGTCACAGTAGCCACAGTAAAAGCCAGGGACAGAAGGAGCAGTCAGATCTTGCTGAGGGCTCTCTAAACAGCTTGGAATTTTGGCTGCTTCTAGGAAAGGCGTGGTATCACCTCTGGGTTAACCTGGCTGGGGAATATTTCCTGTGGTGGGAAGGCTCAGGTGCCAGAGGGCTCTTTGGAGGGAGTGGATCAATGACCTTGAACAAAGGCAAATTGAATTCCCTCTCTTCCAGCTCCCACCTTGCATTAATCTCCCCTGACAGTGCAGTTAACTGAGGGAATTCTCTCTAGTCCCTGAAAACAGTAGCAAAGACTTACCACAGTGGAAAGTGCAGAGATTTAAGCCAAAGGGAGACACAGAGAGCTTTGCAAAGCACTTTTTATATTCTTTAAATTTTGTAGGGTTGAGGAGGTGTTGAAAGTTAAGAAATCTCTCAGTTTCTTTTCTGCCAGGGTTCTAAAATCACATAAAGGAGGCCCAGCTGATGAAGTTTTCCATTATAAAAATGAAGATGTGCCATGTACAAAGAATCTAGCTTCCTTTTAGAGCAGCAGCAAGCTAAAGAAAAGAGGCTGGATAAAAATTGCTTTTTGCTAATCTGTATTGTGGACTTCTTAGCAGCTCCATCCTAAGCACTGTCACCCACTCCTAACGGCCACAAATGCTGTTGAAGATGGCTCTGGACCAGATGTAGAAACCACTTGAAAATAAGCCATCTTTCTGACAGAGGCCTCTTCTCATCATTTCCTTGAATCAGCTCAGCCTGTTGCATCTTTTAATTTCAGGGAACAGAGTAAGGTGGGGTCTGTACCCCTGTGAGGGAATGTTTTGAAAGTCAAAAAGCAGACAGAGATGCCACAGACTGTGCCTGTCTCTGCTTGGGTGAGCAGAGCCTGCTGTCACCAGCATTTCTGACCTGAATGTAAATTCAAGATTCAGTTCCTGTGAACATTCTCTACTTGAGCTTATTATTCACTGTTCATTTGCCTGACTCCTGCCAACAGTCACATTCTCCCGTGTGTTTAGCTGCAGAGAACAAGCACTGGGTGTAAATCCTGCTGATGTGAATTCACTAAGGGGTTCAAGTGACTGTTTCTGTTCATTCGTGGCATTCCCTCAGTTCTGTTTGTTGCCATGCAGTCAGTTCTCAGCCATTGTTCCCCAGAGATACACACCAAGGCTAAAAACATTGTCATTTGTGCTGCAAAGAAAGAATAGGAGCAAGTTCCTATCACAAGTCAAAGCCCTCATTGCTCAGTTGGAGACTGGTAGGTTTATAAGTCTTGGCTTTCCCAGCTCCTCATTTTATCTGAGCTGGAAGACCTTTGTTCATTCTGCACACATGCCATGAAAACTCTTGCTCCTTTCACCCCTTTTTGATATTGTCTGCTCAGAAGTCTGATGCTGTCCTTCAGATTGTGTTTTTCCTCCCTCAGAATAAGCCAGTAAGAGAAGTGGGGTTCTTCTAATGCCTGTGTGCCAATATCAGACAAACTGTTTGCTCCCAGTTGTACCTGGCAGCAAACAGTTTGTTTTCACAAGCTCATGGTCACTGTAAGCAGTGTCCATGAGCTTGTAAAATGGGGACCCAGATGCCTTTTAAAGTAGCCAGCACCATTACTTTATTACTTTTATTTCTTATACACTTAGTTTTGGACTTGGAAGCCTGTTCTCTTCTCTTGTTTTGCATACAAGAAACCAAATGTTCTCATCCCTCTGCCCTGACACTGTGAGTAGAGAAGCTGTGTTTTTGTTCCATGGTTGAGTTGTTTGGCAGGTTCCCTAGTGCTGTAATGAATTAGAATCATTGCAAGGTTGTTTCTCTTTGGTATTTCTGGACCTTGAGAGAATGAAGCCACCTGGTTTAGATGCTTTTTTAGCCTGTGTCTCAGCTGACACTTTTCTCTCCAATCCAGGGAACAGACAGTTCTGTCATTGCCTGAACTATCTGTCTCTCACTTCTGACAGCAGCAGCATTCTGGGTCAGCTCTCCTGGGATACCATATTTCCACAGCACTGATTTCCTGCTGGTCACTGGGAGTTCTTTAACCAGAACAGGACTGGAGGACTGGACACTTTTAATTTTTTTTTTTTTTTAATCTGGTCATATCCATTGAAGTTGTCTCAGATCAAAAGGTTGTCCAGCAACAGAGGAGTTTGAAGCTGATCATCTCAGGGAATTGCTGTGGGGATGGGATTGGATCAGGCAACAGCACTGCAGTGGGAATTCTGATGAGAATGTGGTGCCACTGGAAAATGCCAGCCCAGTCAGTAAAATATGGGATGGATGGCAAATGTTTCACTTTATGAATAAGCTTACCCACTCAGACCAAGTGCTTTTCATTCTGGAGTTGCTCCTTTGCACAGTCATTAATGTGTTTTCATTATCTGCAAGTTTTTAAAATTAATTGAAAGAAATTCAGGCTGACACCAAGCTGTCAAAAGCCAACTGTGAGTAGGTCTGGGGCCTGTTCTGGTTGCATTGCTGCTTTCCCTGTGCATGTGTCATCATTCACAGCACACAGCAAAGACACAGATCCCTAAACTGCTCTTTTCCAGCTTACAAGCTGAGATGGGATCAAGTGGTTCTACCCTTCCAGAAGGACAGACATGCCATGGATAAGTCAAGAAAATCAGATCAGAGCCTGATTTCATTCTTGATAGCTATTCTGAAATAAACCCGTTCATGCTTTTGCCATGTAATCTGCAACTAGAAAGAGAATTTGAAGAATAAGTGTCTGTAATCATGGTTTTAATTGCGGATAGTGCATTCTGTGTTAAGGCATGGGGTTAGGAAGTGTGGCTTTTCAGGGAATTCCCTTGTTGAACTCAGGATGAGCAAGGAACAGCAAACTGAATTCCCCTTCAAGGGCAGCAGCAGCTGTGGCCATCTGCAGGGTAATCACTGGGCTGCAGTGATGGGCTGTTTCTGAAGCAGCTTCAGTGATCTGCAGGGGCTTCATTTCCACAGAATCCATTCCCAGGAGGTTCCTCTGGATCTCAGATGCTGTGGTGTCACTCCAAAGCAATGAGCATTGTGAGGAGGCTCAGCAGGATCTGCTGCTGCCTGGAGAGGGCAGGTGTGGGGCAGAGGACCTGCGTTGGTCCCCCCATTAGCGCCTGCCCAGCACCCAGGAGTGTGTGCATTCCTGGCTGTAGCTCCTGTGAGCAGACAGGGCAAACCCAAGGGCTCCTTGTCTGCCAGCACAGGTACCTGATTCCTGAAACCTCTTACAGCTCTGGGCTTTGATTCCCCTGTTGATGTAACCAGAGTTTGAGTTGGGTGCCCACCTGTTCTTGGATCTCTGCATGCCTGGCCCTCCTGCCCCACTGAATTCCTTTGCTCATCAGAGCACACTTTGTGGTTTTACCCTGCTGAGTTTGGGTACCTTTCAGATTTTTCACAGCACTAAGATCCATTCTTTTGTTTTGGAAAACACCTGTGGATGTATTCTGTTCCACCAGGAAGATCAGACTTCAGGGTTTTCTCATTTGCAAGCAGTATCCACATGCCACCATTGCATACACAGGCTGTTTCAAGCCTTTCCTGTAATTTTTTTTAAGATGGCAGTGCAAGGGCAAAGCAGGGATCTGGAGGAGACTCCACATTTTGCTGGGGCCAGAGATGCAGGCACACCTGTGAGTCAGGAGAGCTGTCTCTGCTGCAGCAGGCCCAGCACACCAACACCTCCCTGCCAAAACCAGCACAGGGGAGTGGCAGTGGTGTTTAATACCATCCAAAGAGTGGCAATGAAAACCTGCCTTCTGCCCTGTGCTCAGTAAACTGAACAAAGCCTGAGCAACTGTGCTTTTGGGAGAGAAAAGTGAATCAATAACTCGATGAGGGCTGCCAAGTAATGCTGTTGTCTGCAGTGTCTTTAATGGCTTTGGTCAATAAACTGCAATTATTTTACAAATATGTGTTGTGTTCTCTTCTAAATCTATCTCTCAGCTTCCTATAATGAATTTTTTAAAATGAGAAATATCCTAAGTGCTCACATTGTATAAAATCTGTGCTTAAAATCAATGGATGTACAACAAAAAGCCTGGGCTTGCTTATCCAAAGTACATACATACAAAGTGCCATGTCTTCCAGAGTACATTTTCTCCTTTTTTTAAAAGGAAAGTGCATAATATATCATAATTTATAAATTTTCAGAGACACTTTAGAAATATAAATTCTTTCTGTCTGTTTCCTCTAGAGGTTGGAATTTGTCTATGTATCTCAATATATTTTGCTTCAGAAAATTTAAAAGAAAGTAATCTCCAAACACCTCTACTATATGAATTTCTCTGTCTAAATAATTTTTATTTTTGTTGTGCTGCAAATCTATACCTCTCTTCATTTTAGAGTCATAACAATATAAAGATTCTTTTTACTTTACCTAGCATTTAGTTGCTTAATTTATTTTTCCCTTTAAATAGTAAAAGAAGCAATGAGGAGGTAGAAGGCACAGTTTATTAAAAATAGAAACTAAGCTCAGCATAGGTGGTGGAGTTCTGCTGTCTAGTCTTCAAAGCATATCAAGATGGTAGCTTTCAAATATTTAAAGGTGTGCTACTTACTCAGTGTGCAGGTGTCTATAAAGAAACCAAACAGCAAGAATGATCTTATCCTTAGGTAACAGTGTTCACCCTCAGTCCTACCACAGCAAGAGCAAAGAAAAGCAAAAGATTATTGACAACAATAATTGACACTTGTTATTTGATAAAAAGAACATTTTCAAAGATGCAGAAAGGTGCTAGGGGTTGTCTCAAACTTCCTGGGCATCCAGCTCCTCTGTAGATTGGAGTATTTCCCCTGTTTTATTTACCATTAGTTAAGTGAATAGTGAACACAAGCCCCTGGCCTTACTGAAAGAAAATATTCTGATAACAGTCATTGAAATATTTTTGCTTTAGTTCTGCATAATTTTTTTTTATTTCCTAAAGCATATTTCAGTGGGGGTAAGAACTTCTTGAATACTCTTGGCATTTAATCTTTGAAGAACCACTAAAATCTGATCTCATTTGCCCAAATGGGCTAATCAGGTTAGAGTGGGAGGAGGAAGAAAATAGAGAGCCACTGCAATAGGCAGCAGCATTGAAATTCAATTGGAAAAGGAGGAGTGTTGGCCCCTGGGGCACCCAGCATCCCCCAGCCAGCTCCTTCCAGTAGGAACTGGCATCTCTGTGTCCTCCCTGGGCTCTGGCATCTGGGTTAACTCACTGAGGAGAAGGTGCTGAGAGCCATGCAGGGACTCAGGGCTTCACCTGAGAGGAGGAGGATGTTGTCACTTCTGAACAAAATGTCTCTCCCTCAGCAAACATCTCCCAGCACATCAGCTGTCTCCATCAGCTGCAGCACACTCACCTTTCTGCTTAAATAGCCTGGTAATGCCACTCTAAATTAACAATGTTCCTTCCAGGTAACCTCTGTGTCTCACATGCTGCTCAGACCGCTGCAGGAACAGGAGACATAAAGATCTGCTGAGGTAAATAATAATGAATTTGAGATTAGCTACTGTGTATTTTGTATCCATTGTATGTTTTTACACAATATGGAAAAGTAACTTGATACCACTTGATACATCAGGTTTTATTTTGTTTGCAAAAGCAGTTTTGAAAATGCTGTGTGGAATATTTTTAGCATGGATCTTTTGCTTCTTTGCTGGGGAAAAGACAAAAAGGATCTACCTACTTTATACCTCATAGGGTATGAAATTTGAGCAATGATGATGAAGTTGAGAGTGCATGCCTGCCTCTCATGTGCTTACTCAGGCTTTTCCCTATTCAGCTTCTCTCCCAACAACTGCCAGTAGTGCTGTCAGTTCTGTGGCTCTGATATTACTACAGAAACCTTTCCCAAAGCTCAGAGTTCAGGGGCAGGAGGGGTGGGAGCACCTCCAGGCACCATTTCACGTGGCAGTGACATGCGAATATTGCATTTGTAGGGAAGCTCCAATGAATTATTATACTATATTCTATTAAAGAATACTATACTAAAGACTACAGAAAAGATACTTATTGAATGCTTAAAAGATAATAATGAAAACTTGTGATGCTTTCCAGAGTCCTGACATAGCTTGACCCTGATTGGCCAAAGAGTGAAAACAACTCACAGCAGAATCCAATGGAACAATCACCTGTGGGTAAACAATCTCCAAACACATTCCAGATGAGCAAAACACAGGAGAAACAAATGAGATAAAAATTGTTTTCTTTTTTTCTGAGGCCTCTCAGCTTCCCAGGAGAAAGATCCTGGGCAAAGGGATTTTTCCAGAGAATGTGAATCCCACATGGGAATGTGTTTCTGGGCCTGCGCTTCTGGAATTAGGAAACACAAGGGTGTACAGAAAGGCATTTGCAGTTCTTCTTTTGGAGAATATTAGTGTGTGAAACCTGAAAATGCAGCATCAAATTGCATCTTGAGATAGGTAAAGGTGGGAGATTGACTGTCCAGAGGCACAAGGACAAAAAGGAGCCCAGATCAAATCATGCCCATTTCCAGAGTGCGTTGTGTTTATGAATCAGTAGGATACAGACACTGCTATTTTAAAACAACAGCACAGAAGGTCATTTCCTTATACCCTGTCAATCACATGCTCAAACTTTGTATTGGCCACCTGAGAGACAGAATTAAAGAAGCTTTTTTAAATGGAAAGCAATTTTCATCATGTTTAGCACTTGATTAATTGCTTCTTCATGGGTTTCCTCTGAGATAATTAATAGTATGGTTCCATAGGTCCTAGAGGTGCATTAGGACTGGGCTCCAAGAAAAGGAAGGGTTGGATATTGCTGTTCTCTTTGTGGTCAGTGGGAATTTTGTTAAAGTTGGAACAAATCAAGACTATTGAATTTTTGCTGCAGCTTTTAAAAAAGTTGGTAAGATTTTGTAGTTGCTTCAGGGTGTTCAAAGGGTTCAGTGACTGCAGTAGTGGATTGCAAGCTTTGGAAGGCAGCAAATTGATTCACAGGAGAGGGTGGGAGAGCTCTGGGCCCAGTGACTGCACTTCCTAGAGCCCAGGCTGTACTTCAGTATAAAGGAATTTTCATTATTCATTCATTCTTGTACACCTATTCTCTCTAAAGTACAGTGGGATAATATTCTTGCCTTTCCAAAAGTTGGATAGAGAGGCAATGATGCCTTTGCATGTGCCAGCACTGATAGTGAATGGAGAAGGCTTGAGAATGGCAAGAAGAGGCACATCAGAATAGGCTGAACCCTTTTCAGAAGACTTTTGAAAATAACAATCCTATTTGACTACTTCAAAACCAGAGGAAACTTTCTCAAGGTTTATTGGCAAGATCTGCAGATGCCCTCAGTATTCACTGGGTACCAATAAAGGACTGAAGGGGAACTTATGGCTCCCTGCTTTGAGCCTGACTTTGTTGTGGCCTTGGCAGAGACCAGAACAGCTGGAGTGCAATCCATTAGGTACAGGCCACCAGCTGGGACCTGTGGCATTCACATTCCCTGAAAAATCCCCTCACCCAGGATTTTTCTCATAGGAAGTTGAGAAGCCTCAAAGAAAAGGAAAACAATTCCTATCTCATTTGCTTCTCCAGTGTTGTGCTCACGTGTGGAAAGTGTTTGGAGATTATTTACCCACAGGTGATTGTCTCATTAGATTCTGATGTGAATTGTTTTGGCTCTTTGGCCAGTTGGGGCCAAGCTGTGTTGGGAAAGAGTCATAAATTTTCATTATTATCTTTTTAGCATTTAGTAAGTATCCTTTCTGTGTTCTTTAGTATAGTATAGTATTCTTTAATATAATAAAGTATTAAAATAATAAATTAGCCTTCTGAGTCAGGTTCATCATCCCTGCCTTCGTTGGGACGTTTCCCTGCAAATACAGTAAGGACCTGCTGTGGCCATGCCTGAATGTGCTCAATGGAAAGGAATACTGCTGTCTCTTTTTTACCAGTAAGTGTTTTGTGTGTGTATATACCCACAGGAGTGTTTGCCTACCATGTATTTGAGATGCTCTTTCTGTGTGTGACACCAGTCTCTCTGGTCCTCCTTTATTCTCCTCAGTAACTACCCTGGAATTATGGTGCTTGTTCCTCCTGATTATCCTAGGGCACAAAAAAAGGAGGCAATGGAAATGCCATGGCTTTTTCCTCGTAACAGAAGCATGGAGAGGAAAACCAAAAAATCAGTGTTGTCAAGTGAGCAGAATTGACAGGGAGAGCAGAGTTAGCATCAGGCTGCTTGGAGAAGTTTCCAGCAATAGGAAGGTGCTTGTATCCCACAGAACAGCCTCAATAAGGTGACTTAAAAACTTGCTAATGAGTCTGGCAGCCTGTAAGGCAGAGGCAGTGTGTTGAATTCACATTTGTGTCAGTTTCATCATGCTTTACCAGCCCTGGGAGGCTGTTTGAAGGGAAGCTAATGTTTTGGCTCTGTGCACTATTTGCAGCTGAGGAATAATCAGAACAGAGAAGCATGACTTGCCTTAGTGTCTGTGCCTTGCAAAGACTACAAGCCCTAATCTTCTTAGTAACTGTGTTTATATGCTATTTTTGTGCTGTGCAAAGGGCACATTTTCCAAGAGCTGTCCTTTTGAACAGAACAAGGCAATAACTCCCCCCTGGCTTGTGAGCAGAGGCCTGCAAGGAGGGGAGAGGGGTGGACTACCAGGAGTAGCACTCCAGTGCAAGCTTTGTGATGCTGCTGTCACAAATTCCTGCTGGGAATTCTTTGGTGTAATTACAAGAGTTTTGTCATACAAAAATAGGCCATATGCTGCCTTGTTGTCTGCCTGCATGAATAAAAAAAAATGACAGCATTAACAGCAAAAAAAGGGTGGAGATGTAATATTCTAGAAAACATGGCTGCTTTTATTCAGAGGAGAGAAGGTGAGTGAAATTAAGCAAAAGCTTTCTGCCTCTCCAGTTTTCTTCTTTTAAGTAAAAATTTATAGACTGCTGACAATTGTTATGCAAAACCAGAATCAATAGCTCATACTAGGGCTGAAATTTCTAAAGACTGCCAGCTTGATTCATTTTTAAGTAATGTATCTGAACTGCTTGTGCTGATTCAAGGTCAAAATTTGCAGATTGTATGCAGCATATGGTGAGAACCTTTGAATTGTTCCCAAAGTTTAATGTTTTGTCCAAACACACTGATAGGACACAATTCACTACTAGTGTTACTTTTTTTAAAATTTTATTTCCATCTGCTCATTTAGGTGACAAGTGTAGCATCAAAGTGGCTGCTGAGGCAAACTTTGTAGCATAATGATGTTTAAATCCATGAATCTGTGTTCAACAAGACTGTGGACTTAAATACTTTTCAAGGTTTTCTCATGAGGGGTGAATGGTCAGTTGAAAGGAAAGAAATGTTCTCCCAGAAAGATGATCCTGGGAAGGTCTTTTCTTTGGACTTGTGCATTCATAGCTTAAAATACAAACATTGATGTTTTGTTTTTGTACCACTTTCTGGGTGGCATCTCTTTTCTAGCTGAATAGACCCTCGTAGACATTGCTGCAATGGGCACCCTGAAATGTGAGAGAAACATGCAGAATAGCTGTGCTTCATATTTATCCTGCCCTGCTGTCAGGTTTGAGCCTTACAATGAGGACATCTTGTTCCAGGGTGTGAACAGCTGGCCATTTAGCTCCATAAACTGTGTTATTGAGAAATATAAATTTGGTGTTGCATATCATAATATCAAGGTCACTTCTGACTGCAGACACCTTTGATATATCTTAAAATGTGATTAAATAAGACAAAAAGCAGAAATTGCTCTTGTCAGACTGAGAATTAATTTGAATGGTGTTAGGTCAAGCCAGATTAAAAAATGTCAATAGCTCCTGTTCCCCAAAAATGGGCAGAGTGCTACATCTGCAGATCACAGCATTGGGGTTATTTTGAATTAACATGAGAAGTAAATTTCAAATTCACACTTTGGATATGGAAATTTTTCTCTAGGCTCTGGATGTCTGCCCATGTTGGGAGGGCATGGGTTTGTCTCCCCGCAGGAGCAGAAACTTTGGTTCATGGCACAGAAATGAGAGTCAGCTGAAGGATTTAACCAAAGAAATCTGCACAGGCTGCTGACTGCAGAGGAGAGAGGCTGCTTGCCCCACAGGATATTGGACTTCCATTCTCTTGCCAGCTTTATTTTGGTTGTGTTTGGCACAATGACAGCACTTAGGAGGGAAAATCCCATTACAGAAGTGTTTGAATTTCTGCCACACCCAAATTCCTGCAAAATGAGCAAGACGGGGAACTCCTGTGTCAGCCTGCCTTGCTGGAGGGCACTGACCATCATTCCTGCATAGTCCTCAGCCTGCTTATTGCAGTCCTGGTGAGTTTCTATGGCTTTTTTTTAGAGGCCTACTTGCCTCTTCTGAGCTCACAAGAGTTTTTCCAGCAGCTATTATTCTATGTGGGACTTCAGTCAGGGGTTCCTGTCCTCTCTGTGTGTTATTAGGTGAGGGGGGCATATATTCCAGGGAAACACTCAGTTTTCAACTTGTCAGTAGCTGAACAGACCCTCTGCCAAACCCTTTGATGGTTCTAATTCAAGCACGCGTCCCCAAGTTTCCCTGGAATTTAATGGCCTTTGACAAGGGGAAATGCAAACTTTGCTTTAGGCACAATGCATGCTTGAAAGTTTTGAAAATAACTTTTCTCTGCCTTTGTGTCTTCACTGTTATATTCCTCTCTGTGGAAAGCTCTGCCTTTCTTACCCAACCCTTGGCTGTAAATTGATACACTTCTCTTTTAGAAAATTTGCTCTGTAGGGATCAGAATATATTAGCTGTGAAAGTTGTTGGAAATGTTTTCTGTTATTGTGGGAGCTTGTCAAATCCACAGTCCATGTGGAATGCAGAAGCAGCAGAAACATCCACTCTTGTGTTGATGGCAGTGCATTCCAATTATCCTGGTGCTGGAGCACAGGAGGGAGTTTTGGGTCCTTGGGAAGCACAATGGCATGATGCCACATGTTAGGAGATCAAGTCTCTTCCCTGATTTCAGATAGAAGTGTGGGGCTTAGTGATACCTGAAATCTCAGGAGTCCAGGAGTGAGTGGTGAAAGGAGACTGATGGAATTACAATAGCATATGGAGACAGAATTACAAGATGGAATTTCAATTTCAGCCACGGCTTTTCAGCCACTCAGGAGTCAATCAGCCACTTTTCATAAGCTGGGGCTCTGTACGGATTGATTTGTTATTGTTGCAAAGCCTTTTGTGCAGGGCTCAAAACCTTTTAACCCCTGCTGTGGGGTTGGGAGCAGACCATCTCCCATGCCAAAAGCTGGGGATGTTCCTGCAGCAGGGCTTTGCCAGGGTGGTAACTCTCCACTGGTCTTGTCATTGCTCAGAGGCAGGACTGGGACACTGCCCCTGGCAATTGCATCCCCACACAGGACAAGCTGTGCTCCTAAGAGCAAGTTCAGCTGTTAAACAGCACTTTTGGAACACTGCAGGATAATGTTCAGTGTTTGGAATTCACCAGGGCTCATAAAGCATTCACTGGATGTTTTTCTCCCGGTCATTCTCAGTCATTCTAACTTTTCTTTTTTCCTTTTCTTTCCCTATAAATGCAATGCAATTTACAATCTGTAAGGGAGACTTTTGGGGCTGCATGGCACTTGCCTGTCAATCACAGATCAGATCTCACTGAAAAACTTACATTTATGTGCCAAAAGCCAGAGATTTCCAAAATCATTCCTTCATTCTGACAACTGAGTACTCCAGATTTGCAGTGAGCAAGAAGGCAATCCAATATTTTTATTGTAATATTAAAATTTTTTATTAATTGAAAATGATAGCAGCAAATAAGTTTCATGTGAAATGCCTGTTCTGACAGGCCTGCAAAGGAAAGATGTCAGGAGTATGTGTAACTGGAGCATAACTTTCCTAAACTCAGATTTGTCAACAGCAAACCAGAAGGCAGAAACAATGTGAAAATGTCATTTCCCAGTGGAACCAGTTCCTAATTGGCACTTGTAGCCTGCAATGCCTGTTTCTCATTTAACAGCTTTCACAGCAGAGTACTTAAACTTTACCCCACGTTTTCTTGCTTAGTCTCAATTTCTTACTTTGACACACAGCAGAATCCTAAGGGGAAATGAAACAACAACCCTGCTGCTTGTAAACTGATGAAACCTTTCTGGGAGAATCAATCCAGAAGGAAACCTGATGTGATAGACTGCAGCTGGCTCTATGCAAGGCTTACAAAGCAGTGTCTTAAAACATGTTGATTTTTTTTTTCCCCTGGAAAAGTCTCCAAGTAGAGCATGCAGTTCATTTTCAGACTGTAATTTTAAAATTTGGTGAAGCAGATCCTTGCATGTTTTCAAAAGTCGTTACTGTTTCTCTCCTTCTCCATTAAAAAAAAAAAAAACAAACTACATATGTTGCATGAGCTGATGACAGTAAATGGCACTGTGCTTTTTGTGAGTGTTTTAAACCTTCAGATAATAAAAGGGAGGATAGTAGTGGTTTTTGAAAGGAAGGAAGGAGAAGATGGTTAAGAGAAGTGGTTTTGTGGAGGGGAGAGGCTCCTCAAAGCAGGTATATTCCTCTAGCTTCTATTTCTTGGAAAGGTAAGATTTTAGGTTTGTCCTCAGCAAATCCTTGCTGGCTCTGAGAGATCCCTCTCTGCTTGTCTGGCTGAGTTGATTTTCTGGCTTCTGTGGTTCAGTTCTGGGATTATGGCAGTCAGGGGAAGAACAGGAGGCAACTGTTTGGGAACAATGACACTGAACATCTGAACAGGAGAGAATCCCAGACCTGGGATGGCATTGCTCAGGTCAGGGCAGGTTCCCTGCTCAAGGGGACTCAGTAATCATGATTTTCCCTTGGCTCCTTAGGGTTTTCCTGGGCTGTTGTACCTCCATTTCTCCCCACAGGGAGCACACACACCCCAGGGAGCTCACTGGGGCTCCCCTGGAATACTTGCTTGGCCAAAGGTTGTGCCCAATACTGTGACACCCAAAGGTGTTTACAAACCTGGACCTTTGATTTCTAGGCCCTAATTCAGAAAACAATTGCATGCATGATTTAACATGAATCAGCTCCTCAGGAACCTGTTCTTGATGATGAATGTAATTATTTTCCTTTCTTTTGCTCTTCACCTAGCAACTGTAGAGTTGCAAATTATTTATATTTTATGAGCATTTTTCCTCTTCTTTCCTTCATCACACTGCTTTCTCGCCTTGGTTGAAGGTGCTGTAGAGGGTTTTCTGGTTTTTATACTGTTGTGCAGCGCTCTGCTGCCTCATATGTTTATCCTTAAACTATTCATGTGTTTCATGTGGGCTATTTCTCTGTGCCTTTCAACTCCTGTTTTTAAAATAAACAGGACAGCAAAGTCAGTGCTAGCTTTTTCCTGCCTACAGATTCAAAGAGTGAGGATTCAACTGGCCACCTAAAATGCAAAGCTCCTTGCAGGTCTTTTCATGTAAATATGCAGGTCTTAAATCCACATGCCATAGAAGAACTTAGAGAGGGTATTTTTCCTAGCAATATAGAATATAGGTAGTGCCATTAGTTTGTTTAGATGAATACCAGATCAAACTAGGAAAACATCTCCAAACTCATCTTCCACTCTGAAGTAATTTGGTATGTGACAGCTTTGTTTTTCCTGTTTACAAAAATATCTTTCATCTTTTTATTCCTTTCACTGAAAGACATTTCACTTGTTTGAAGGTCCTTGATCACCACATTCAAACTGGATGGCATTGACAGCTCCTGTGCTCAGGATCCTTGTCATGTCCTCGTGGGCTTGCTTTGAGGCTCACCTCATTTAAGGTGAAAAAGAGTTTTGGGCTGTCTCCTGCACCACATTTGTGTCTAAACTTCCAGAGCTTGTGCTGTGTGTGCTCCTGGAAGCTGGAAGGCAGCAGTGGATGGGATACATGTAGGATTGGGGGTGTTTTGGCACAAACTAAATCCACTCAGCTACCAAGGGAGAAATCTTACCTTTTCCTGTTGGTTTTTAGCCCAGGTTTCAAATTCTCCCAGCTGTCAGTGCCTGCCCTCACACATCTGGTTGAAAGATAATCTCTTTCTTTGAAGTTTAGCAGTTTAATCCAGGTTTAGATTACATTATCTGACCTAAATTTTCCTGTAGAATTGGATGTTCCCTTTCAAGGACTGGCCTCAAATGCTGAAGTGATGTGTGCAGCAGGGGCTGGGCTGTGTTTCAGTAAGGCCCCAGCCCTAGAAAAGCTGAGGTGTGTGTTCAACCATCCCCTGCTTTAGGTAGGGTGCAGGCAGAAGGGCAGAGTGTGTGGAATCAGCACCTACAATTCCAGCTGGGGTTTGTCAGAGTGTTCAGCCTCATATTACACAAATTTTCAAAAAAACCCCAGTGCTTCCTTCTGCTTTGGTAAGAGGAAAAGTTGTGCACTGCCTCCTTTCATGGGGGAGCATCCCCAGTCCTTTCACAGACATTTCTACTTTTGAGGAGGTTCCTGGTGCTGCAGGGAGTCCCAGCAACAGGCAGGCCTTTTGAATAAATGTATTTTCTGTTAGTTTGGAAGCAGCATACCAGTAATTCCTTCCCTTTCATCAGCTCTTTTGTTTCCCTTGTAAAGTTTGGCACGTTTTCATCCCCACATCTTACATTTGGTTATTTCTCTGAACAGCTCCCTTGTTTCACCTTTCAAACAGGGACTCTGGGTTTTGCATGAAATCTGGTCTGTAGGTGGCCACAATTGGAGCTGTTAAAAATTTATCTCAAAAACAAGAAGCTCCCACCTGCTGTGAAGACCATTTGTTAAAATAATATACACAATTGAACAAGAATCCTGCCTAAAAAAGGCAGTCATAGTTTCTAAACAGAAGGGAAACTGCACACATTATCGTGAAATAAGGGGATTTTCCAAGGCTATCTTCTCTGTAGTGTGAAATGTCTTGACTTTCACTGAAACACACCCAATTTCAGGTGGAATTCCTTTATACTTTATTTTGACAGTCATTGAGGGAAAAGGCTCGAGGCTAAATCTGAGATCTGTATCTTGTGCATTTTAGAACTAAAAGCTCAGTGAATATTTTTCAGGGAACTTATCCATGTGTGAGTAACACATGAGCAATTAAAAAATGAAATGATTGGCTTACTTTGGCCTGAGAGTAAAAAAAGAAGACACATGATGTCTTAAATTGCCACTCAGCTCTTAAAAATATTTCTGTGACAGTGGTTCCCTATCCTTGCAAAAAATACACAGGGTGGCTATGGCAGAAGGAATTGGAAATGTAAAGAAGTAATACTGAAATTTGAAATACTCCTTTCAGTCTTCAATAGAGATATAACTCAAAACATGACTTTGATTTGTTGGAGTAAATAGAGGGGCTATTTTAATTATGGAAACAACAACTGTCTAACCAAGCAACTCCCTGCCCCAGCTGTGCTGTGAAGGGAGGTTTTACACCCTGTGCTATTTCAGTGTTCCAGAGTTCAATAACTGCTGGAAAAATGGAGCCAAGAGTGTTCACATTGTGTGTATAAATCAGTGATTTGCATCTGATTTGCCAGGTTCTAATTTACTAATTAGCAATTGCTATTTGAATGTGTCTAAACCCCAATTTCAAATTAGCATGCGTGGTAAAATAAACAAGCTAATTGAGAAGAGGCAAACGAAAGTTCACATGAAACCATATCTATTACTAAAAAATCTGCTCTCTCAGTCCCAGAACCCCTTACCATTTGCCTGAGTACAGTAATTTCTTGAAGGCAGTGGCGCTGGAAGCCACAGCTCCTGCCTGCACTGGGGATTTCTGGTCCAAGGTGTTGGTACCAAATCCATCAGTACAGTTGTGTGATACACTCTTAGTGTCTGGGCTACAACAAACTGGTCTTTGCCAGTGAAGTATGCTTGGAAACACTTTTAGTCATTTTAATATATTGAATTCTCAGAGAATATTAGTGCCATGAGTAAGTAATGTTTTAGTTACTCCTATTATTGAATGGAGTGCTCAAGTTAATCAGCAAAATGTCATGAATTTTCTGCTTTCTGTCACTGGGGAATAGCACTGAGTGTCAAAGAATGTATCAACCTTTATTATCATGCCCAAATGTGATTATAGAGCTACTGAGATGCACCTTAGAATTCTAATTTATTTTTCATTCTAAGTTTTCAACAATAACTGTAGACATGCCACTCTGGCTTGTATATTACATTTACAAATTATCTGTTACAAGAGTACTACAAATATAAGACCATAATTTAAAGAGTCATTTTGGTCAGATGTCAAAGACCCAGGCCAAAACTGTCTTACAAAAATAATGAACAAATTAATACAGTTCAGTTTGGTATGAAATCTCAATTAATATTCAGTCAAATCCTGTTAGGCAAGATGCAGCAGAAATGTGTATATATTCAGGGTGAAGCCCTATAATCACCAAGGTCAGAGGAAATTACAGCCCCTTAGTATATTTAATAGTAAGTTCTTTTTCTCATGAACTGATAATGCCAGAAATAATAACCAGAGGAGGTGCTGGGTTGAAAAGAGAGTGGGGAGCACACTGAGTCTTAGCCAAAGCCAGGAAAAAGATGTCTTTGCCTAATTAAGGGGAAAACAAAATAAACAGAGTAAAGAAACCACCTTCCCTCCTTGCTCTGTGAGCTCACAGCTTTTGTTACTCACCCTTGTGAAGGAACCAGGAATGAAAACATCCAGCAGCACCAAGAAGAAACAGGTACTTAAGATTTCCTTTCCTTGGAACTTTGACCAAAAGGGCGATGGCAAGAACATCATTGAGATTGTGGTCTGAGCACTTCCAGGTTAAACAAGGCAGGCTGTGTTTCTGGGAGGGGAGCACCAAGCCCTTGGTCAGCAGTGGTGTGAGTGTGATTGATAGATTTAGCACTCATAATGTTTGTGTTCATCTCATGACACCATCCACAGAACTTTCTGAGGATGTGCAGAGGCTTTCTAGGAGCCTGGAGGGTCTTGATCTCACTTGTATTCTGTCCTCTCAGACATCTTGCACAGTTCTGCTGCAAAAAGAGAGCTTTGCTCTTTTGTTGTTTCTTCTTGCAAGGAGCAGCTTAAGAACTTCGGCTAAAAATTCTTCCTGTTTGAAATTTGAGGGCCATCTGTACTTTCCACAGGTTTGTTGGAGTTGGTTGTTCCCTGTAGAAGCAGAAGATCTGAAAGCAAGAATCTCAAGCTATCTCTGTTGAGCACTGGACCCATTTCCTCTTTCCAAACCTGGAGTTCTATAGCTGCAAAATTGAGAATTTTGCAAAGTTGATGCATGGGGAAATTATGTGTCTGCTTTTTTTGTTTGGGTTTTTGGTTTGGTTTTTTTAGTCTAATGTTTTAATCTTAAGGAAAGTGGGAAAACTCTTATTTTTACAGCAAAACTAGTGGATTTTTCCCTACTCATGGAAATATTTTAGTCCTGGAAAACATTTTATCTTGGAGAAAGTATGAAACAAGACTTAAAATATTTGGTTGATGCTGGAACTAAATTGTGAATATGGGACCCCTGTATTTGATTATAGTTGATTGGAATATGTAGCTCCACACTAGCCTGGTTTAAAAATTCTTTTTCTCTCACAAACTTGGTACTTCTGTGGCAAATTGTGATTTGTTTGGTTTTTGGTTTTTTTGGTTTTTTTTTTTTTTTTGTTTTTTTTTTGTTTTTTTGTTTTTTTTTTTTTTTAATTTTTTTTTTCCTGGTGTGGGCTTCACATGACTTCCTCCAATTCTTTCCACCTCCACAGAGAACTGAAAATCCAGGGGCTGATGCAGGTTAAGAAATGTGAGGTTTTCACACCAGATGCCCACGTTTTATTGATTTTTCTTTTGCCTCAAGCAAAAAGTGATTGCATTAAGAACTTTTACAAAGCCTGGGTGTTATTTCCATCCACTATTGTGTGCCCTGGGGACAAGTCAGAATAGCTCAATTCCCTCCTGCAAAAGTGAACTACCATGAAGAGAGACAGATATAGTGAATTTCAATGAAGGAATGACAGGGTCTTTACCCCTGGGACTGTACCAGAGCAATCAATGAAAAACGTGTCCACAGGGCCTACAAATACTGCTAAATTAAAATTAAAAGCCCCAAAGTCCTGGTATTGTGGGACACCAAGAGAAGAAAATTACAGTGCTTCATACAGTGTGACACCAGAATAGATCTCCAGAACAAATTTGTTCCTTTTTTTTACCAAATTGTCTTTGGAGCTTTGGTTTGATTTTTGTAGCTTGCCTGTCAGCTTCATAGTTATTTTCTTTTTTCCTAGTTTTGCCTCTTTAGTTACTGCTGAGTATAGCCCTGGCTACCAGAGCAGATGTTCTTATGCCTCTTGCAGGACCTCTCCAAGGTCCTGTGATCCTGTTTGGCTTCTTGTGATCCCCAAGGGAAGCCTGCTCAGAACTGACTGGAATGAAATGTGGTGTTGAGACACCAGCTGAGGGAATTATCCAGAAGATGAATCATGAGGTCTGTTGCAAATGGTGTCAGGGCTTAGAAAAATACCTGCTGCCTGCAAAATCCCAGAAAATAGGTCTTGGAACTCTCCAGCTGTCATTGGGATTTCCATCAATGCACAGAGGCACCTGTATATATATATATACACACACACAATATAGACACAGTTCACATGAATAATTTTCTGCTGTGCCAATGTCAGCAAGTGTTAGCGTGACAAACTCACCTTCAACATTTCATCAGGGTTCATCAGAGGCCATCAGTCCTTGACTCACAGAACTATTTCTGATTCAGGCCTCTGTTGAACAAAGTTTTCAACATTATTTTCTCTCCTGGGCTTTGTGGTCCTTAGAAGGATCCCAGCTTAGGAAGATAAACTTCCAGATGTTTTCCAGTCACAGCCTTTGCCTGTCAACAAGATTAATCTCCCTGCCAATGAGTTGAGATGTCCTTAGGAGGTGGGAAGGCCTTTGGCACAACCTTGAACTGTCTGCAGTGCAAGGTTGAGTTATGAGGAGGGTGGTGTGATCTGTTCAGTGTTCAATCTCAAAACCTGTCAGACCTGTGAGTGTTCTGAAGTGTAACTAAACCCAGCAGTGACTTGCAGATCTCTTAGGAACAAAGCAGTTTAGTTTTGAAGGCAGGAAAGGCTTGAGGCCTGCAGTGTGGACTGCTCTGACTTGCCTGAATGTCTGTCCCACAGCCACATTTCTGCTTTGAGCACTGAATTTTGTGCACCCGTTCCACAGGAATTCTCCAGCAGCTTGGATGTGCTCCATCCCTCCTCTCTCCCTTGTAGCCATGCCCACTTTCACTTCCATTAGTCCTGTTCTTTAAACTGAAAATTCAATCTCTGTGCTCTTGAGATGCCTCCAAGAAGTACTCCAAGAAGCCACAATGTTCCTCATTAAAGGACAACTTCATTTTCTCTGTGATTGCTGCTGAAGTGACAATGGATGGATCACCTGCACAGTGGTACTTTTGGGTAGAATACATAATTTAATTTTTTTCCCTTCATCTACGTGCTAGAAAGAGAAATGGCAACTTGCTGAGTATTTTCAACCCTATAGGTATTGCATTGAGTGTCTGGGAGGAGTTTCTTTACCAGGTGTCACTCAGAAAATGTGTTCTAATGGCCCTTTCACTATGAAGAGTATTCCTTGTGTATGTATGCTTCCAGCACCAAATCAATCACCAGCTGGCATGAACTGTCATAATGCTAAAGAATTGAGCACTAAAATATCATAAAACATAGATATTGTGAAGGCAAATTAGCAGCCTTGATTCCTACATATATCTATATATCTATCTATATCTATCTATATCTATCTATCTATTACACTTCATGGCAAATATAATTCTTTACATCTCTTATTCCCCCTTATTTACCTCCCTCACCAGAACAAGTACATCAGGGATTTTATTAATTCAAAAGAAGTAGAAAGAAATGTTCTCAGAGCTTTCTGTCCATAAAGAGAGAGACATAAATTGCTCCTCATTGTTCCAGGCTTGATTTTGTGCTGCTCATGGGAAGGAGCCCAGGTATCAGTGTCACCCTGCCCACTAAGCTGGTCAAATGTGGGAAAGCAGCACACAAACAGAAGGAGTCCAAAATAATTTGATGGACCTAAAAACATATTTCCTTCTCTTTGTGTATTGAGTACAAACTAATTTTTTTGTGATACTCATGTTTCAGAATTGGATAAGTTTTAAAAACTTTAACTTTTGTGCAAGAAGAAAATTGTATTTCCCACCCAGGTTTAAGCTTTTGTGTGCAATTTTACCTACTACCCAAGGAGGGGGGGACCTTTCATCATACTGTTCAGAGGCACTGAGAGAATCTGAAATGTCACTCAGGGATGGATTGTCTAACCACCAGGTATGGTTGGTCATCTGTGCATGGAAGGAGCAGCACATGATACAGGAGGAAATAAAGAGATGCTGCTCATGAGAACTGAATTTCAGAAGGTCAAAGTGAAATTGTGAACTTTGTGTTGAGATAAAGAGCGTGCCAGAAACTTTTCCCAAAATTGAATTTTGTTTTTTGTTGTGCCAAATAATTTAAAATTTTAATAATTGGTTTATTTTAATTGCAAACTGTGGTACAATGTTCAATAAAACCCTGAGAACAGCTCAGCAGGGCAGAGCATGGTGCTGATAGCACCAAGGGCATAAGTTTGATCCCTGTACAGACCATTCACTTTAGAGTTGGACTTGATGATCCTTGTGGGTCCCTTCCAACTCAGAATATTCTGTGAAATCTTGCAGCAGAGAAATAAGGAATAATGATTGAGCCACATGGAATAAATTAGAAGTCAGAGGAGCTGTTCTGCTATCAGCAGGTGTCTGTAACATTATCGCATCCTTATTCATCAGGTTATGCTTCTCACGGGTGTAAGCACTACAGACAGAATGATAAAGAACCTTCAGCTGTGCTCCAGGCTGGGGAAACAGTGGTGCTGTTGCAATGATGCTTTTGTTCTGCATGTTTACTGGACAAAATGTACTGTATTTCACATTATTTTTTGCAGGAGAGTGCAGTTGTTTTTTTTCAAATATCAGGGAAGTTATTAAAAGGAAGTGATCACTCAGGTGTAAGCTGCATAATGAAACTTAGAGGGTTTTTTAATGGCATGTCTATTTTCAAGATGTGTCTTGCTGTTCCTTCTTATTTAAATATCTTCACAAGGAAAAATTTTTTCATTCTGCCATCTCCACTACCTTTTCTGACACACACAAACGATGAACTGTGGAATTGAAGTGTTGGGAACTTTTTACGTTCTGTAGAGCACAGAATAGAGTCCACTGTAAATTTCCTCTGTAATCAGAGGTCCTGGAAAGTAAGAACAAAGGCAAGTTTACAATCTAAATTGTAACTGAACTCCTTGTCTGCCTTTTTAGCAAAGCTGTCTCTGCTATCCAGGACAGTTCTGTTGTCACCTGCATGGCTGAACCTGCCTTACCAGAGAGGCAACAAAACAATTCTCTTTATCTGCAGCTGGAGGTGAGGTGTAGCTCACTGCTCTGGCCATTCTGGGTGAGTGCAAAAGGTGCTCTGGCTGATGGCCACAAGAACCTGAGCAGCTTCTTCTCCTCCTTTCAAGAGTTGTTTCAGTTTCAACTGCTTTTATATTTGAGCTATAAACTCCAAATCATATTTTTCCTTTTTTTTCTAGCCTGGGACTCTTGTAAAGTGTTTTACCCTGCCTGTTTTAGAGCCCCTGACATTACCAAGAATATTCTGGAAGTGGTACAGACAGAATAGTCCTGAGCACCAGATAACAGATCCATGGGAAGAGTGGGGAGACAAAGGGATGTGTTCTTTGCTGGAGGTAATTTCCTTTTCTTTTTCACATTTCTTTACCTACCATTTCCAATTGTATTGCAGCATGTTTGGAAAGACTTTTTATAAAATATGGCCCCAGCCCTGAAGTCAGAAATATGTGTGTGAACTTTCTGTCCATGTGAGTATCCTTTTTATTCCAGTGACTCTCTAAAGTGGTTTGGGGGTCCTTTCTCTTGTGCCAGACATAAATAGGTGAAATAGGGAACTTGTGAAGATGGCAGATTTAGTCTTCTGCTGTATAGCTTCTTTGGGAAGGTTTCCAAACAAAATTCATAACAAGGAGTTGAGAAAAGTAGGTTGTTGCATCCTGAAAATAGCTGGGGATTGCCAGTTTATTGAGGCTACAAAACAGGCACAAATGAAATTCACTGTTCTGTGCCTCTTTTCCTTTGTGTGTGGGTCACATGAAGCAGGGAAAATATGGGAAAATATATTCTCCTGCCCTGCTGGGGAATTCTTTAGAGGAGGGGAAGGAAAGTTTGCTGTAAGAAGAACATTCCTCTGAAAAATAGTTTGGTTACTTTGACAGTAGAATATTGGTGATGGAGACACAGCCTAGGGCTGAGCTAGACTGCAACTTGATTTCATTTGCCTGAAAAACTACCAGTGGAAAGAGCAGTTCCCTAGCTGAAATTTAAAGAAACTGTGGAGAATTACTTCTGGAGGGAAATATAACATATTTAGAATGAAGGATAAACCCATATGAAAGCAAGAATGCTCTCTTTTCTCCCCTTCCCTGCTGTTCCTACAAGGGACACATCTGTTCTTTGTCCAGCTTTTCTCCTTTCTTCCATCCCATTATCTCTTCCCCCTCCAGAGCTCTTCTCCCCAAATGGTTTGTTGCTGCAGGATTCCAAGGAGTTCCTCTAAAGTTTTGGGCCCTGCTGGCCTCAAAAATTGCTGTGATTCAGATACCTTGTCACAAGGTGTCCTGTGTGGCTGAGTTCTGCCAGAGCCTCCTCCCTTCCCCTGCTGAGCCCTGAGATTGCTGTGCTGGGCTGGGACAGTGCTCAGCAGCTTTCACAGAGAAAACTGCCTTTTTCTACACCTGGGAAATCAAATAGCACATCACCCCACCCACCCAAATGCACTCTGTTTTCTGAAATGGAATTCAGAAATGCTGAGCAGACTGCGTCAGAGAACCAGCAGGTCTACATCGGCCCAAACTTGTTGATCAGACTGCAAAGGTTTCTGACTAGTGCATAAAATGAGGCTGTTGTCTGGAATTGAGCCTTGTTTTGTCTTCCAGTCAGCTCAGAAAGCCAAACCCTCTGTGTCTGTCACATCAAAAACCCACCTGGAAAACCTTAGTTTATTGGAAAGTTTCACCAAGCAACTTCTCTCACAATATAGAGTATTTCTTACTACCTACACACTTTTACTGGATTCTTGAAACTTATAGAGCTTCTGTTTGGGCCTGAGAAAAGAGTAAATAATGTCAATAAATATTTTCTTGTAGCAGCACAAGATAAGGTCATGCCAGGGAATAGACAATACAAAGATAATAGGCAGGCTGTTCTTTATCTCATTCAGAAGATATAAGAGGAGTTAAACTTTCTAGGGATTTTCACATAAACCCCAGAAAATGCCACTAATCTCATAATGACTCACATAAAGATAATGTAGAAAGAAGTCTCCTAAAAAAAGAAAAAAAGGTAAACTCAGAGCAACAGACTGGAACTTCCATTTGGATTGAAATTGGAGTAATTCAACACTGAAGGCCAAACTTTCTGCTGGCCAATTTCAATCTAAAATGCAGTGCAAAGTCCATTAGGCTCATTTGGAAGCTGTAAATTGATTCAGATTTTCATACTGGGGGTGTGCAGGGAAAAACTTTTCAGAATATGAACAATGTTGCAGCAGCTATGTAAAACTCACTTGGAGTGTGTAAAACTCCTTTGGATTAAGATTTAAAACATTGAAAACAAGGCCACAGGCAGCAGGATCAAATTCATTACCAGGAGAGACAGTGTGCAAATTCCTTTTCAAAGGTAGTACTGTCATCATTGGGGTCACACATGAGAAGATTATTTAGAGATTTTGGCTCCTGCTGAGACCTGCTCTTTGTAGCTGACCAATAAGCAGAAACTCTGAATTAGAGAGGGGGAAATGCTGGTCTGCTCTGTGCTATTTAATGGGCTTGGAAAGGTTTTGCTTTCTGAGTAACTCAAACAAATGCCTTGAGACTCTTCAGATTCAAGCAAACATCAGTCAGTCAATCAGACACTTAAATTTGCCAACCAATAGTGCAAAATTCACCTCTAAAATACCTTCAATGCTTGAGTGAATAGGTAGTCAGCTCCTTTTGCTATTTGTATGTTATCTTCTTTCTTCCATTTCTTTTATTTCATTGGTCCTTGAAATTCCCTTTATCTCATTATAAAAGCCGACAGTACTAAGTAGCATATTAATCCTTTCCCCTTGGCTTTCCCAGTAGTTTAATCAGATATTTACTAGAAAACAAGCACAGATTGAAAGCTTCCTAATCCATATGATACAGCTATCCCTGTCAGAAACACAAAACCTGACAAAATCTATTATTCTCTATGGAATAAATCCTGTTGAAATTCCAGGTGCTACTTTTGAGAACTTTTATACAAAATCCAGGTTTTCTGCTTGTGCAGTGGAGGATTTCAAGAGCTCATTGGAGGCCAAATGAGTGGCAGCCCTCCCTTCTTTTCCCTGGCTCATGCCAACCTCTTGGGTGGCCATCAAATGCCCTGGCTGTTCCACACCACAATGGATGAAAAGTGGCAGGAGAAAAATTCTATCTCATAAATCACCTGATTTCTGCAACTGGAACCTAAGGGTAAAGTTTGGAAGGCTGCAGAGGGCAGAACAGGAAGAGACATTTACAAAGAGATGTGAAAAGAACCATAACAACCCTAAACATGCACATTTGCACAAAAATTGTCTTGCATGCAGACACAAGTAGAGTCATATTTCCAGGAATTCACATAAAGTGAACTACAGCAATGACATATAATGCCAACTTTGAATAAATATGTTGTTCCAATCTCATATTTCATAAAAACAAACCCCTTTTGAACGCCTCAGATTATCTGCATTCTTGGGTCTGAAGCTTTGTAAGTGAAATTTATGAGATTTTGACTTGTGCTTGCTATATAAATGACAGATTTAAGTGGTGCAAGGTACAAAGATGCAGAAATGCTTTTAATAATGAATAGGCAAGTCATGTCTAGGATATACACTGTTTTTCATGTGGCTTTGAGAATCTTCAAATTGCCTTTCATATGATTGCCAGGGAAGGCTGCAGGCTCTCCAGGGTGTCACCATTTTATTGGCTGGTTGGGTGTTCTCAGTTCTCTGCAAAAGTTGTGTGACAGAGCCAAACATAAGAGCAGAGGGAGAAAAAAGGTGGCAGAAACTGATAGAGAAAGCAGCAATTAAAAAGGCAATTGTAAGAGTTTTCATGCTTATCTCCACAGAGACTATACAAAGTTGATGACAAAAACTGAAAGAAAATGCAGAAAAATCTCAAAAATAACCAACTTACAAAATAATATCTGGTGGGTGTTGCATGATTGATCACATTTTTCACCATCCTCATCTGTCATGACTAGGAAGAAATGAGAAACAGAGCTATGGGGCATGGACTCAAGTATGTATTGGGTATGGGAGATGAGTCAGGTATTTTGCACTGTTGTTATGGCAAGAACATCATATAAACCTTAGAAGGTCTTTGCACAGAGATGAGTGCAGTAGCAAAAGTTGGAAAAAATCTTCATTCATTTCAAAGTTTTTCCTGCAGCTGCCATTAGGAACTGAAGGGCCTTTGTGTTTGATTTTTCATTTAGCAATCATGGTTTGAGCAGGAGCTTTCTTTGTCCAGCTTTCCTATTTCTACAGCAAAATATTATCTTTTCTAATGATAGTTATGTGGGCACAAACACCGGACCAACGCATCAGGTTCCTTGCCAAACTCTGAGCCTGCACACAATTCTTCAAAGACATCTCTGTTGCACAGTGGAGGCAAAGCATTTCTGTGTGTTAAACTGACAGTCTTGGACTTGTGGCCATGAGATCTTTACCAAAAGTTGTTTACAGTTTGAGTAAGTCACACAAAGGGAAAGCAGAGTGCAACTTTACTGTATGTTTTCTATAGGGCAGTTAAATTTAAACTCTGTATAAAAATGCCCTTGTGATTTCTCTGGCTGATTGTTTGCTCCAGAAGATGCACAGGAACAATTGGAGTGCTAATGGTCTGGTATTGATCTGGAAGTCCTCATTCAGAAAAACATTTCCAGACAATCCATTCAGACACAGCCCTTCTGGTCTGCTAACCATGCAGCCCCTCCGAGGGCAGGAAGGAACAGAACAGAAGCAGAGCATGAAAATGTCATCTGCCATTTCTCCAGTGTCCTGCAGCCCTGGCTTCAGGCTCCACCTTGGAATAAACATCCACTGCCCAGATGTTCAGCCTCACTTGGCTGCTGGGGTTATTGCCTTTGAGCAATTACTTGCAAAGTTTGGAGAACCAAGGTTAAATGTGTTCCCAGAAGCTTGCACACTGTCCTGCAGGGTATTTGTGCAATATTGCTATGCCAAGGGAACATCTTAATAAATACCTCTGTCCTTCTTTTTTTTAAAGATAATTTCTTCATGTTGCATTTCATACCTGTCTGTCCTTTCCCTTTTGGAGGAGAAGTGAATTCTGTGCATGTTTGCAGGTTTCTGCCATCAAGAGAACTTTTTGAAAATGAGTAAACAGGAGCTGCACAAGCACTAAAACACACAGCATCATTTTTCTGCTGTCCACCAAAGTTATGAACTTTTATCTAAACTTAGCCAGATTTGTTCATCACTGCTGCTGACCCATGAGCAAATTTGCTTTCACAGGATTTTTTCAGGTGTCCTGAAAGTTTAAAAATTACCATTCATGTCCTTTGTTTCATGCATGTGTCCTGTTGTATCTGCTTATATCTGTGGATATTTATGGTTTGCCACACCTTGGTAATGTAACTGATAAAAAGAGCTGCTTTCAATTACAGCAGTAGGAAAAAAAACTCAGACTAAATCCATGTTTGCCTGTCTGCCCTCAGGAGTGCAGTCCCTGGTTGCTGTCCTTGAACTATTTTTTAGCATTCATTCCCTCCCCATCCCTGTCCCATTAATGTTTCAGCTCACCTTTCTGTGTTCACTCTGTTCTTTTATTCTCCTCCCTCTTCCACACTTTTGCCCAGATGATTGAATACTAAATTCTGTTATGCACTGAACTAATGTTTAATGTTTTTACAGGCTTATCTCTCTTTTTAATGCAATCATTACCATTTTCTCTGCTTCCTTTGTTCCCAGCTTTCTCCTATACCACCTCCCTTTTTCTCTTCTCAGAATTCTCTTGAAATGAGAAGACTTTTGACTTCTTGGCGTAGCAAACCAACGCCTCTCCCTTTTCTGATCTGAGACCTGCCCCCCAAAGATTCCCCAGCTTGTCCTGCTGAGTCTGGAAAGTCTGTTCAGGTATGAAAAGGTGAAGAGAGATAATGGTACTATTTCTTTTCTTGTCTGTAATGAATTTACAGAGAAGTGCTGGTTTGCACATGCCTTACCAGTGAGGGAGCAGCTCCAGCCATACAGGGATGACCTCCTTAAACCTTGAGCCTGGATTAAGGCATTTGCAATCACACCTCACCCCGAACTGTCCCACCTTTCTTAGCCTTTATTTTCCTTCCAGGTGCCTGCAGTAACCAATATCCTTTCACTGCACACGGTGTTCCTCAGAAGTCTAAATGCTAATGGTGCCATTTGGCAAGGTGAGCTCCATCAGCTATATACAATATAAGTGTGAATTGGAAATTGTTTAAGCTTTCAAATTTGTTTCATGCCATTAGATTTTCTCATGATTCATTTGTCATTCTAATTGGATTCTAACATGTACTTTACATTTCAAAACTTGAAATGTTGAAGACTGCATAACAAAGAATGCTTAAGAACAGGCAGCTCCTCAAGCTGTGTTTAATTTATACCAGATGAGTGAATGAGGAAGGTGAAGAGTCACAAAAACACTGAGTAACAAAGTGATGCTGCCTTACAAATCCAGCAATTAATTGCAAGGATAATAGGAAGAGTGATTAAGTTGATTCATTTAAATCCTCCTGCAGCATTGTAATAGCTCAGTTGAGAAGGATGCCAAGGATGATTTCTACCCTTGCTCTTCCAACTTTTTTGTAGATCTTTCACCTACTCTTGGCTGGCCTGACTTTGCACAGGATTACCTGAGGAGTGAACAGAAACTTTTTCTGCTACAAGTTTGTTTTTATAGCCCATGATATTATGCCAGTGACCTCAACCAGTTCATTCTTTCCCATTCTTTTATTCTGAATTGTGGAAGTCAAATCTTAGAGCTCAATGTTCCACTGCACTTCTCTGACAGCTAAAAGCATAGCACTGAAAAAAACCCAAGGGGTCTAATTCTTGTTTGGGATAGAAAACATACATATGTAGCATCACCACTAACTGGGATTTGCTGGTGTATGTCTGAGATGTAGATAACTTCTGCAGTATTTAATTTCTTTCTTTGCTCTGTGACTTAGCTGCCTTTTTTAGAAAGATTGAGTATATTGTTTTTCTACATCAGAAAAGAGCTGAAGAAGCTCAGCTGAAACAGTTGTAAAGAAAGTTATTGCTGAGATGTGAAAAGTAAGTCCATTTTTTGAACTTTTTGTTTTCTGTCCTCTGCCCAGCAAGCCCATCTTTGTGTGAAAACCCTTTCACTGAAGAATCCAGCAAATGTGGGTACACTAAAGTCAGGGATACATCAACAAGCAATCATATGAAAAAAAATCCCTTTATTATCCATAACTTATTTTTACAACAAGTAATATTTAACACTTCAACCATGAATACATAAAAACTTACACAGGTGCTGCATGTTTTTAGACCAGATGGGCCTTTTAGACAAGAGACAAGAACATATTGGATACAGCAAAACAAATTTGCATTTTTTAAGATTTTTTTTTCTTTTCTTTTTTCCCAGTGTGTTCTTTCTCACGAATACATCAGCAGAGAGTTGTGCCTCTCCTTCTGAACCAAGTGCAGCCCAGGCAGCAGATGTGCTGCTATCCCCACGCTGCCCTGCCCAAGCAGTGCTCGCTGAGCTGTGCAGATGGGCTGGAATTTCCAAGGCACCAGCTCCAGAGGCATCCAGGCCCTTCCCTGTCAGCTCCAACACGACAGAGGAGCAGCCATTCATGGTGCTGCTTTGAATCACTCCTCTGCTCCTTCCCAGGAGCTGGAGTGGGGCTCTTGAGCAGCTCCTTCCCTGGGCTCATCTCGAATCGCTGACTCCAGAGTGAAGTGTTCCTGCAGTGGGGGATCAGAAGGAGCTGAGTCATTTAAAAACAACAGTTCTGGTAATATTAGTCACAGTTTGTATTGTAATGGTTTCCAGATGAAGGTTAATCACTGTGCAATGTATTATACAGACAGTCTGAGAAATCACAATCATCTTCCACTTTGGCAGATGGGTTTCTGAGAGGATCACTCATTCCCAGGAATATAATGTCTGCTTTCCTTGGTGCTGTGCTTCCTTGATCAGCCAGTTTGTTACAGGGCTGTGTGATGAGGGATTTTTTCCAAGGAAAATGTAAATACAAACCAGGCCAGAACATTTTTTTAATCTTAATTTGCCTTGCAAATAGTCATCTCCTCATCAGAGAATGTGAAGAGCTTCATCTAAAAAGAATTTAATTGAACAGATTTTTAGGAACATGTAATATATACCCTGAGAAAGACAAATTCCATGAAATGTTTTGTTTTGTCAGAAACTCATTTTTCCCTGACAAATGGATTTCAGGGGAGATTTTCCAGAAGGCCCTGCTCATTGGTCTGTGTGACTGGAGGAAAAATGAGAAGCCTGAACCAGGAGAAACAGAGACACAAAAAATTTTGTCAGAGAAGTTAATGTCTGATGGCAGCTGGTAAGGAACATGGCTGGGATTCCTAGATCTCTTCTTTTCCAGGGAAAGCTCACACAGGCACTTACTGTCCTACAGCAGTAGGACAGTAAGGTTCAGGCATTGCTGCGGTCCAGCACATTTCTACAGCCTGTTTTAACACTCACTCATAATGGAGGAGCAACACCTGTGATCTTAACTTTGGTTTCTAAGGAGCATAAACCACAGTCACAGAATTGCCTCCACAGAATTACCAAGCTGGGTAATTCTGCTGAGGCAATTAATTTAACCTGTTTAAAAAACCCAAAAAATCCAAACAAAACCAACTTTCTGCAAATGCTTTTGACCAATCTTTGTCTCCTAAGTGAAGAAAAGCATTTTACCTTAACATTTTTGAGTGCTTTTAAAAGCATCTGTGTTTTGAGCCCTTTCATCCTGCTTACCAGTTTGTTTATTTTGCAGGAGGACACCTGCTACTTGTTTTCATCCTGGGGGACTCCTGCAGCACTGCTGTGCCATTGGGAGCTAGACTCCAGTCTAGTTGATGAAATGAATCTAAAAAGAACAAGAGGCCTTCTTGATGTAGCAGGCATGTGATCATAGATTTGGAGAATGCTCTTGATATCTGTTTGATCACATATGGGTTCTTTACACGCTCTTAAAAAGTAAAAGCAGCAGCAGAGCTGCTCAAAGGAGAGCCCCATAATGGCTCAGACTTAATGAGGTCTTATTTTCCTTATATAATGAAATCATCCTACCTCCTTTTATTTCCCCAGGAGCACTTGGGGGGGTTGTGAGAGAGGTGGTTGTTGCCATGAAACACAGCTGTTTGCAAGGCAGATAACTCCCTGATGAAGTGATTTAATTTTCTTGTATGTGGATGGGATGGAGCACACTCCTGTATGGCTCAGAAAGGGCTCTGTGAGTGTGTGTGTGTCTGTGTGTGTGTGTCTGTGTAGGAGGCTGCCTCAGTCATGGTAAATTCATATTAGGTAGCACTTCCAGAAATGACTGGAAAGTGGAGCTGTTGTTGATGCAAAAGGTCACAGACATTAATAGCCTGCAGAACAATTCCAGGGTACAGAATTATTCACAGCTGCCAAAACACAAAGAAGAGAATAAAAAGAACAAGGGAAAGAAAAGGTTTGAAACAATGGCATCTCTCTGTTATTACTGCTGTTGCACTTTTGGATTTTTAAAAACATTCATATTGGAGGGGAACCAGGGCGTTAATTCTGAGATGTTTTCTGCTTTCATCTTTTAAACAGCAACAGGAACTGTGTCCTTTTTTTGTGCTGCTTTTATTGCATTTAGAAGCTTTTGTGGAAATATGAACAGCAGTGAGTCTTGATGAAATGCATATTCTTCTGGCTGAGAATGGCCTTTAAAGGGAGTCCAGGCTTTTTTTCCTTTTTTTTTTTTTTTTCCAAGGGCTCCCGACCAAGACAGAAGAGTTAAAGGGTCAGAAAAGGGAAAGGATGGAAGGGAAGAGGAGGAAAGCAGTGAAAAGGAAGGGGGGTTGTTGAAGATTCAGGCAATAATATAGGCTGTTCCTTAGGATTGAAAATATTTTGTTGCTCAAAGAAAATCAAATTCCTCTATATTTAAGGCTGGTTGTATACTTGTGGCAGAGGCACAGAAGGGAAAGGCAGAGCTCTTGAAAGCCTTTACATAAAAAAAGGAATGAAAAGCGCCCAGAATATCAAATGGTAAACTTGTGTGTGTGCTGCTCTCCCTCTCACCAAGACTCACAGCCCCCCTTATTTTCCTCATAACCCCTTGCAGACAGTCAGGGGCTTCAAGCAGGAGACAGAAAATAACAAAACATCTGTGTTTATAGTCAGGTATATAGCTGGTGTGATTTGATAGCCCAGGCTGGTAGCCAGTGCTTCTCTTCTATGTACACTGGCATTTATTATGCCAACAAAGTCACAGATCAATCATGTTCACCCCTGCTGCTGACAGATCAGGTGTAGGCTTACAGCAAGTGAGGAACTGGTGAGATTAGGAGCTAGCTCCATTGTTCTCATTACAAATCACAAAGTCTTTGACCTGCTGAGTAAAACAGGAACAGACATCTTCTCTTTTTCCTTTCTGACTGAAAAATGGAATTACTGTGATATTTATAGCCACCTTTTCCTTTCCCACCAGCATTGCCCTCCCCTTCAATACAGATCAATAGTTCTGTCCTTTCCAGCAGTTATTTTCAGAACTCCAGCAGTCTGCACTCACCCTGGGAAAGGAGAAAGCCCTGGTCCATATCTGCATCCTCTTAATCTGACAAATGCACTCCCTGACTAGTTTTATCTGTGTTTCCTCCACTGTTCCTCCTACAAAGAAATCTTTGTAGGGATGGCTCAGGAGGCAGCCAATGGTCTGTAACACCTTTCCCTCCTACATTTGCTCCCAGCAGTGATTATTGCCTTGTGCTCTTTGAGGGAAGTGAGTTCTCCTTGTGCTCCTGGCAGAAAAGTGTCTAAAGGATGGGATTCATGCATTCATGGATAGTAGTTAATATGGGCACAGCTGCAGTGTGATGTGTATGGACCAAGTACCCTTCCTGGAGGTATTTGGGGTTGCATAAAACTCAGTAGGTAATGGAAAACAATTGTATTTATTTTATAATATTTTTTCCTATCCTTACACCATACCTGCCGTGTTTGAGTTGTCTGTGGATTGGTAAAGTGCAGTTTGTTGTTAATTATCTGCTGTATGGACACTTAGCCAAGATCTTTTCCTAGGGACTTGCAATCAGGTGCTGACAGAAAAAAAAAAAAAAAAAAGAAAAAGAAACCCAAGCAACTCCTCAAAATTAAAATAGATGTTACTATTGATAAAAAATGTAGTGGTTTGTAATAGTTTAGCCAATGCTCCTGCTTTAAATATTGTCCAAGGGTGTACATTAGTTTGTCCAAACCATTGGCATGACACACAGACTCAAATAACTGTCACTGTGAAGGAAAAGGGGAAGGAGATGAAAATCTAGTCCAGGAAATCCTTTTTCTTCTAAGGGAGAGAAAGAGTTCATATTCCTGTTATGGGCCTGCTGCTCTCCCATCCTGCCCGTTTTCTTTCCTCTGGTCGCTGGTAACCAAACCAGCCAGGGAATCTGAGACAGGCTTGATGGGGAATATGATGTACAGGTGGTCAGTGTGCTTGCCTGACTCTGGGACCAGTTCATACCTTGCAAGGTGGTGAAGAAGGCTGCAGGGTTTGTATTTAGCTCCTATTCAAGGGCTGCTGTTTGCTGGAGCTTTGACTGCAGCTGTAGCTGTGGGTGTGTGTGTCAGGGATGTGCAGGGAGTTTGCATGTGGCAATCTCAGGTGGAGATGGTGGTCATCTGAGGAGCTAAGGAATGGTCAGGGATGGCAGCAAATCATGACAAAGGGTTCAAAATAACCTGTTATCTGTATCACACTTCCACTAAACTTGATGTGGAGTGCGTGGATAAAGCTAACAAGGATCAAGCAATAGTCATCACTAGAGCAGTGGAGATTTCATCAGTGCTGGCACTGAAATCTATTTATGCAAAAAGGTACAGAAATAGTCCTATAGTTATATTAATATTATATTTTATATAATAATATAGATTGTTAGAATATAATAACCCATAATAATCTAGATAAGGTCTAGATAATTATATAATTAGATAGATAATTATATCATTATATAATATTATATAGATAATTATATAGATAGTATAATAATCTATGAATAATAATTCAGCTGCCTCTGTAAGAGTTCCAAAAATGTTTTGTAAAACAAAGGGGGGTTTTTCTTGGGCTTGCTTTTGTTGGGGTTTTTTGGTTTTGGGGGTTTTTTAGTTGATTTTTTTTGTTTGTTTTGTTTTTTGTGTTTTTGTTTTTTTTTTTTTTTTTTTTTTGTTTTTTTTTTTGTTTTGTTTTGTTTTGTTTTGTTTTGTTTTGTTTTGTTTTGTTTGGGTTTTGTTTGGTTGGTTGGGTTTGGTTTTTTGCTGTAACTGAGAGCTGATTCCAGGAGACAGATCCTGTAGCAAACAGGCTCAGGTATCCCTGCTCAAATGTCAGCCATCCAAGTGCTGCCCTTGGTGTTATGTGAAGAGAATATGAGCCCAGAGTGCACCAGAGGTTCCTTGGGATGGCAGGAATCTCATGCATTTGTAATGGTTCTACTTTAGCTATTGCCCAAGCTGTTTTTAACTTCTTACTTCATATTTATCTGTCATTAAGTCAGAAATCATCTCACAGCAGTCCTGGTGTCACCACTCCAAGCTCCAGACTCAGCAAAATTCTATGTGTTTTTTGCCTGGTCTCAGAGAGAGTGGATGAAGAAGCCCTGAGGATGTGCAGGCACCACTCCCCAGGAGCAATGGGGACTGCAGAGGCTTTTCTGCAGCAGGGTTTCCTCCTCAGCATTTAAACAAGGGCAAGGAAACTGGTGAGGTTTAAATGCACAGTTCAGCAAGCTTTCCTGGCAATGCTTGTACTTGATTTGCTCAGTTCACAGAGAAAAGTCAGATTTTAAACAAAAAATCCTTAAGAAAATTCTGGTCCCCAGTTTTTTCATGGAGTATCCCCTGAAGTTCAGAGAAAGGACTTGCATGGGACAGGAAAGGCTTTTGTATGTGTTATTGCATCCTGCCTTTCCTTGTTTCACAGAAACCACGAGTGCTAACAACATTTGGAGAAGGCAGAGTCTGACTGATTGCATCCACTGTTTTCTTTCCTACTTTAGGTTGTCATGCAAGTATTTTGTGACAGTGCTTCTGAAAGGCATAAGGAGGGACAAGTCTAAGGTAATGTTTTTTATGTTTAAGCTTCATTGAAGTTTCAGCTAACTTGAATTTGAAATTCACACTAAAGACAATCTGAGAAGAGACAAAGGCATCTGCTGCTTACTGTCAGTGTTTCATTCTCATTCAAATCATTGCAGCAACTCAGCTGACACCTTCCTGGGGTGTTGATAGTTCCTCATCACTGTGAGATTCATAGAGGGGAAATGCTATGCTTTTCCTTTCCCCTGGCACTTTGAGCCAGTATTTCTGTTTTTGGAAACCCATAGTGCATCAGACTGAGCCCCTGCAAGGTGTGGTGCCAGTATTTTGGGAGCACCAGCTCTCCATGAGCCTGGCTTTGAAAAACAACGTGGTTTGGAAATAGATCAATAACACATTGATGTATAACACACCATGTGAGACTTGGCTTTGGTTCCCATGACAAACAGAGTCCTTTTGCAGCTGCCATGCCCTGGCTCGCTTTCAGAACACCCTGCAAGGCTGACCCTGCCTGTTCTTGCTCCTTCCCTCACACACAGGTTTGCATGGGTTGCAAATCCCCCTCCCTGCCATGCAGAGCAGGGGCTTGGCAGATGGCAAATATCTTTTTGAGGAAATATCTTTTTGGGGAAATATCTTCTCGTGTGCAGGCGCTCTCCGAGATGGGTGACCTCAGGGAGACTCTGGAGACAGTAAAAGGCAGAAAATCTTTCAGCTGGTGCCATTTAATAATGAAAACACATTTCAGCTCCTCATTTGCAGCCACATGGATGGGCTGCCTTTTTCACTTGAAAAAGAAATCTTCCAGAGAGGAAGAATAACCATTGTTTTTGCAAGAGTTTTGCTACATGAGCTGTAACAAAGTGACAGCACTATAAAGCTATTTATAGATCCCTAGTTTCAGACCAGGATGCTCAAGAAGGGCTGATGGAGTAGATTTATTTTGTGAATTTAAGTTAACTTATGTAAAGGCATTGTTTCTCTGGGAAATATGGTTCTTTTCTCCCTTTTCTTAAGCAGTTTTTCCAAGCAGAACTTTGACACCTGAATTACTTCTCCAGTGCAATGGGAATGAGGAAAGGAGTGTCCTTGATGCTCCTGTGGGCACTAAATGGGAAGTCTTACTGATAAAGCAAGGGTGAAGAAAATGTGTTTGGAGAGTTCTGATCTTCAGTGGTGTTTATACATCCTCTTTATCTCTCCTGCTATCACACAGTGACTACTGACACACTACACTTACCTTCCCTGAGGTCAACAAACATTTCTCTGGTTCATTCTGGGAATAGAAGCAGTGAGAATTTTCACTGTTTCCTCCTCTTTTTTTTCACTGTCATGGATGACACTTAGCTCATCTTCCTACCTCAGTACTTTAGTTTGATCACTCCACAGTGTCCATCTCATCCAGCTGCCAAAATGTGCCTCGTTGAAAACCTGCATCCCTCCTGTTCTTGCAATGAGACACTCTGGGCTGGCTTTGCTGCTTTCCTGGGAGCAACACGGCAAAGTTGTGCTGCTGGCATGGCCTGTGACTGTGTAGGCATCCCTGCTCCTCACCAGGAGCTGCTGCTGCTGGAGCTGCCTGCCAGTGAGCACAGGTGGGTAAAGGCTGCAGGATTTGCAGCTTGGGCATTTTGCTCTGAAGGTTTTGCTCTCAAGTACAGATATAATGTCAGTTCTCTCAGGGAGAAACTTCTGTTGCTGGGAAAGTGGTAAAAAATGTTATCTTAAATGTCTAAACACTGGGCAATTTACTAATAATGAGATATATTTGATATGTTGACCCACAGCTTTTTCACACTTGCTGTGAGTACTACAGTCCTTCCAATGCAGCAGGGCTGAGTAAGACATTATTTCTTCTAAATGTGTAGATATAGAAAATAAAAGTCTTTTGGCAAAGGGATGCCATGCTATTCAGCAAAGAGCTGCAGCAAACCACTTGCTCCACCACTGAAACATTGCAAATGTGTCTTGGTAAACTAAATCTTTTGCCTGGCACAGATGCAACACTGATTAAGGAGCTAGAAAGCTTTATAGCTGTGTCTGTTTACACAAGTCAGAGGGTCTTTGTTCAGTGTGGCTAATTATGTTGATTCTTATAAATTTAGAGACAACATGAATAGTATGTTGGGAGGAGCTGTAGCAACAATGGATATTAAGGTAAAATTTCCCCTTTGAATGGGTGGTCAAGCACTGGAACAGATTGCTCAGGGGAGCAGTTGAGTCCCCACCTCTGGAGGTGACTAAAGATGTGTAGATGTGGCACTTAGGGACAGGATTTAGGGGTGCACTTGGCAGTGCCAGGTTAGTGACTGGCCTCGGTGGCTTTAAGGGTATTTTTTAAGCTAAACAGTTCTAAGATTCTGTGACAAGAGTAACAACAATTGGGAAATTGTGCTGCACATCACATCTTCCTTTTGGTTACCAAGTAATTGGTTCTGCATAAAATGTTCACAGTGCTTGCCTCAAGTCTGTGTACAAACACAGGAAAAGTCCTTTAAAGGCTCGCTGGAAGGGCAATTTGGATATTTTGTTGTTACTAAAACCCTCCTGACAGAGTTTATGCTGGTATGTACAGGTCATTCAAAAAGATACCTTCTAACAGGAAAAACCTTTGCACAAGGGAAAAAAATCAGTGTAAAGCATGCTAAAACCTGAATTGTAGGGCAAAAAAAATGTGCTGATTTGTTTTGTCGATTCAAATCAAAGATTTGTATCTGGCTTTGTATAATTTCAGGCATCCCAAATTTTCCTTTTTAAAAATACTACCAGCAGGTACAAAGGAGATTTAGCTCCTTGCAGCAGGATAAATGTATGAATGAAGGGTTTTGTGAGGCTCCCTGAGTCCATCCTGCCAGAGGGATGACAGGGCAGCCTCCTGGCTGAGAGTGTGCAGTGCTCTCTGATGAATGGCCTGAAGCTGTGGGGAGCCAGCAATAAAAATTGGCAAATTTACATTCTTTCCAGCACTCAAGCAGTCACCAGGGAATATGTCCAGCTTGAAGCATTTCAGAATTCATGAGCCAGAATTCCAAAAATCATTGAGGAGTTTGTGCAAATAATGATTAGGAAAAAAGTTGTGATTTTTTGCTTTCTGATGCTTTCAACTATATATAACTGCAGTTTGTTTGTTTGTTTGTTTGTTTGTTTTGCACTGACCACCTGCAGTTTGTCGTGAGGCTCACAACTCTCACATCCCACCAGAATAAGATTGGGAAATGTGAGTGCTCATGGTGAAACTCATGACAAAGTTCCTCTCCAACATTTTTGGGAAGAAATTATATGCTACTTTGGATATATATATATTGGATACCTAAACTCTGGAGTCAACCCCCAGGTTTTACAGTGTGGCTTATTCTAATCAGCAGGACATTCATGTTTTCCACTTTTGCCTCAAGTTTGCTCTACAGCCTTCAGCTCCCCATCAGGGGTTGGAGGTGTCACTGTTGCCTTTGACCAATACAAGTGCAGATATTTCTGTGCCAATCTTGCCGTTGGCATTTCAGCCAAATCTACCACAAGTCTGTGACCATGCAGACTGGGAAGAGGGAGATGGATTCCCTCTGGCCAAGTCTGTGCTACACGAGCAGGGTTTATGCTGTCCCTGCCCTGTGAGCTCAGCCTGGCCCGCATTACCAGCATCTCTCACTTGAGGGCCACACATCTCCAATTTAGCAGCTCCTGCCTCCCTCGGATTTATTCACTGGGAAAGGGAGCGGGGCTGCTCTCTGTCTCCCGGCAGCATTAATTTCCAAACAGAAAGCAGGCTGATCAATAACCTATTCTTCTGGCAGCTTTACTTCGTTTATTCCTGCGTCAGGTATTAGTTTCCTCAGCAATTTTGCCACCTGCAGGGTTGATGTCATCCATTCAGCCTGGCACGACCACTGGTCTGTCCCTAACCCTGGTGTGTCACACGTGTGGCCCGGAGCCACAACAGAGCTTGGCATGCTAGGTGAGATTAAATAATTCAGAGCTGCATGTAATTGGCCATCCCTGAATTAAGCAGACATTTGTGATTTATCCCAAAGCATTCAGCAATTGCAGCTGTTTCCATCCACCTGCACAGCTCTGCTAAGGGTAGGGAGATGCAGGAGCTGAACCCAGCAGTTCTGCTTGTTGGGGCATGTTACTCTTTTACTGAAAGGTCAGGTTTTGAGGTCCTAATTCAGAAAAGTGAAATAAAAAGGCCTCCCTAGTAAGAACATAGGTTTGGTTTTTGTTTTGTCACAAAACGGGTTATTGTCGAACTAAAAGCACCTGAAATTAATGAAATTAAGGGCTTAAGGTCACGGTTCTATTTTCCTCATTTGGAACAAAATTAGCAAAAGTTGCCAAACAGACCAAGAAGGATTCCTTTGCAAGCACCTAAAGCCTGGGCTGTGCCTGGCAGAGGAACTGCATGTACATCTGCCTTTCCAGCTCTGAGCAAGGAAGCTGTCTGTCCCTCATGCTCTGTCTGTCATTGAATACTGTTCAAAACCATAGGACATGATGTAATTTTGCACTGTTAAGCAGAAGCAGACAGAAAATGAAAGAAAAAATGGACAGTGTCTAGCTCCTTAGAACAATCACATTTTTGTGGCAGATATTCTCTGTATTTCTCTTTCTCTCTTGTTTTGAAGAGTATTTATGTACAGGAAAGAGGACCTCTGTTTCCTGAGAGATCATCTGTCCCTGCTGCTTATACCCTGTTTGATGTCATGATCTTGGTTGCTGTGGAAATGATTAAGCTGTCATCAAGAGATTCAGATGGGGAATAAGCTCTGGGAGTAGATGACACAACATTCCTTCTTTTATGCAAATGTGTGCAGTTAAGAATGGCAAACAAACAAACAAACAAGCAAAATATAGAGGCAAACACCCTTTAGCCTCCCCATTCACTGCTCAGACTGAGCAGACTGCTTTCAAAAAAAGCACATTTTTCCCAGGGGGTGTCTGATGGTGCCTAGAAGATGTCACCCACTGCTGTGGAAGTGGCAGAAGGGAGCTAGAGGCCAGTGAATGTCTTCTCATCACTTTGGCTTGGAAAGGTACAAATTCCAAAGCAGAACCCCTTTTGTCCTGAGCTTTAAGCAGCTCATGACAGGTGCAATAAGTTGCACAGGTAAGTAAGAGCAGCACATTTTTTGTGAGTGCAAACAAAACTGTGTTCTCTGCCCTTAAACAGCTTCCCAGGGCTGTGTTAAGCACAGCAAGTCACAGGGGGAAAAGTGATGCTCCCAGATATTAGAGGAGGTTATGTTGACTCAGGAAAATGAAATGCCTCCCAGAAGTATCTTTGGATTTAATTAATATGTGTTCAGAGTAGATGGCTATTCTCCAAAGAGGACTGGTGTTAGCCACCACCTGATTGCATGTGGGATTTCTCAGTGGCTGGTGCATATAAATGGGGAGTGGGCCACCTAGGTTGTGTGTTTGCAGTTGTAATTAGAAAGACAAACTGTGTGGGAAAGGAAAGTCAACAATGATCCTGATAATTAGTTTAATACTGCTGTGCACATCTGCTGTGCTCTTTGAAGCAATGCCCCTGTCTCAGGGATGGGTGTAAATACCTCACAGTGAGTCAAACCCAGCTACTTTTGGCTTTCCAGTCTTGGCAGCACTAATGTCTCAAACACGGTCAAGAAGGGTTGGAAAATGCTCAAGAGGAAACAAGATAGGGTTGTTTTCTCATCGAAGAACTCTCCCACAATTTTGGAGCATTTTCCCCCCAGGATCTCGTGGATGTAAAGCTCAAAGCCTTTTAGCTGCTCTTTACCTGCAGCTAAAATGATACACAGCATAAGGAAAAGCTGATATGTGAATAAGATATTCAGACATCAATAGAACATTATAAGGCATCAGGGTTATATAGATTAAGGCTGATACCAGGAAAATCTTTCTTGAACTTTTAAAATAATTCCTGATGCTTCCAGAAATGTGTTGAGGGAGTTTCCACTCAAGAAAGATGTGCTGTTTCTTTGTTCTTTCTGATGACAACTTCTCAGAGAGGGCATGGCCTGAGACATGTTTTGAATCAGGGACTTCACTCTCTTTGAATGATGCTGTGAAACAACACAGAGAATTCATTTTTGGATGTAATTTTTTGTTTCCTGCTTCCTGAAGCTATTTGAGGGCGTTATGGGGGTGTTTGGGTCCCAGATTTTAAACACCCATCTATATCTTTGAACACTTTTTTGAAACACCTCCACAGTAACTTTTTAAAGTGGGAAAATGTTGTATTGTAGGGTGAAAATAAGCACATGAACCAAGGGGAAGGGTGAAACTAAATGTCATAGTAGGTTATTGCTTGCATTCCTAATTCATCAAATACAGAATTGCATTCTATGAATACAATTAATTCTCATTAAATAGAAAGGCAAAGCAAACTTTCCTTTGGTTTTGTCAGGGGCTGAAAATAGATTTAATCTGGGATCTAGTCAAAAGTGCAAGGCTCTGTCTGCCTTCTTGTTTTATGCTATACAGTCTTTCCTCTTGCAAGTTTTACAGCTGTGTAAGTCCCCTGACTTCAGGGGAATTCTTATTTACAAGTGCAAGAAAGGCAGAAAAAATAATTCACAGTGATGTGTGAGAAACCCAAACAGTACAAGGTGGGCTTCTCCTCAGGATCTGATGTTATGCCATGAGGAATATCACAGGGATTTGTTACATGGCCTTTTAAATGCAGCTCCTGGTTTAGCAGTGGGACACACAGCACTGCCCAAGACATCCTGGAGGGCAAGGAGTTGTCACAGGCAGGACAGTGAAGGGGAGCAAGGAGAGGTTTGGTCTCTTGGCAAGTCTACAAAGTGCCTTGTGTTTGAATGACAGATGCTGTCAAACACTGCACAGATATGCCTCAGAATTAATACATTAGCAGTTAGCACACAAGGTCCTTATCCGTGACTAGAAATAATGCAAATATTGATAGCAATTACTCATGGGACTTGCAGTGTGGTTTCCCCTTACCCTTGTATCCTTTTTTCCTTTTTTTAAAATTTCTCTCTGGAGAATTTTTTTTTTCACAATGTCATTCCTTTAAAAAATCAGTGTCTTCCATGATAAGATTTTGCACTTGGAAATTTTATCTTCATCACCCTTTAGTACAGTGGTTTAGTTCTTGAGGGTATCAAGACTAATATATGTAATGAATGCTTCAAATGTTTTAGAAACTTTTTAGTTCACAAATTATCAGGGAGAATGGCCACAGCAATGGTCCCATCCAAGGGGCTGAGGGCTTGTGGGTCAGTTTTGATGGAGTGACTTAAGCAAAGTGGGGTTCTTTGGGGGGTTGCAGACTTCTCATATTCCTCTACTGGTAAATGTAGGAGAGAGTGCTACAAAAAGTAGGAGAAAAGTGCTACTGACACCTAATTCTATGGAGAGTCCCTGGCCATGGGTCACTTAACCACCTGTCAACACCTTGCCAAATGGCAGGGGGAAGCATTTATTGGTTTACACCTGTGGGAGAGCTCAGCAAATGCTCATTTTCTCTCAGAGGCTCCCAAGGAGAAAATATTCCCAGTGTCAAATCCTCTGCACCAATTACTAAGTCCCCAGGCCTGTGTGTGTGGTTTTGGTTGGTTGGCAGATTTTCAGTGCCTCAGCACCCCTGTTCAGGGCAGTGAACATGGCTCAGATGGCAGCACTGTCCACAGCCCATAAGTCTGGTGCATCCTCTCCCTGCTTTTTGCAGCATGGGAGAGGTTTGATGGATTGCCTTTGGTTCAGGCAGTAAACATATCCCATTAAAATCAGTCTTCTGAATCTAATGTTTGTCTAATAGATTGCTTCCCTCACATCTCCGCATATTTAACTCCTAGCAAAGAGTTCAGGCCTCCTGGGAGGACTCCCTGTCATTTGGCATCTTCTTAGCACAATTAGAAACACAGATCTCACAGGAACAGCTTCCTGTGTACTGGAGCTGTTTGGTCAGATGCTGCTCAAGCCCTGAAATGGGAGGTTTAATCAGGTTTCCTCATTCTGAGACTCAGACTGAAGGGATAAAAGGCTTATTATCCCTTTTTCCTTGCTGCAGCCTTGCATTCCTGTGCTCTGTGTTCCAGGTGGGTTCCAGTTGGTTTTCCTGCCCCACAGGCAAAGCCCTGCAGCAAACCCCCACGGGAGGGGTTATGTCCCAGCCCTGCTCCTCTCCCTCTCCTCCCTTGCTGGGAAATCACCCATTGAAATCCAGGTCTGCCACAGAGCTGGTGCAACCCCTAGACTATAAAAATATAGTGCAAGGGAGGTGGATTGCTAAAATCCAGCCTGGAGGCAGATAGGGGCTTTGACAAGGTGGAAAATTGTTTGACATCTTGGCTGGGGCTGAGGGACCTTTAGCAGTGCAGTGCTGGGGGCTGGCAGAGCTCAGCACACGCTGCTGTGTGTCAGCCTGGTTCTGCCATTCCTCCCAGGTAAGGAAAGAATTGTCTCAGGTGAGGGACTGGGAATTCAGTGGTGAACCCAAGATACAGAGACAGAGCACTGCTCTCTCTGCTGCACTCAGAGCTCAGCCATCATCCCATCATCCCAGAAAGCTCCTACTGCTCCGGGCTTTGAGAGTGTTGTTTGTTTGTTTATTTGTTTGATTTGAAGAGAAATCTAAAAGATGTAATCACCATACTGTCTCTATCTCGGTTTTAAGCAGCAGCAGAGAGGAGTTGATTACACTAATCCCCCTCAAAGTATGGAGCTTACAAGACAGGTAAACAGTTATCAAGGACTTTTTTATCAGACCAAAGTAAATTCCCTCCCTTGAATTTCTTCATTAAAGCAACATTTTTCTTTCCTGGTTTACTCAGGTTTGCTCTGTGGTGATGTACTGTTTATCTAGATTTCATCTCCACAGGGTTACCTTGCTGTTCTGTAAACACAAGTTTGTCTAGCAAAGAGAAAATTCATCCTGAGATGTAACATTTTGAAGACTGAATCATCAAACCACAGCTTCAGTGTACCATCCTAGCCCCATCAGTGTTGTGTATGCTTCATTCCAGGCATCAGCTCAGACAGAAAATAAATTATTCAGACTGAAAGTCAGAGGACAGTAAGTTTGCAGAGTTGCCAGAAGTTGATTACTCATTGAAGCCTTTGTAGAGGCTGAATTCTGAGAGACACTTTTCATGTAAACACTGCCTCCTCCAGAGTCCTGGGAGCTTTAGCTGCTCACCCTCTTCCAGGTGAAAAAACAAAGGTACTTGGTTTGTTTTTCTGCTTTCTATATGTAATAAGGAAAATAGAGAGTTATGTTAAAGAGAAATAAGATAAAAACTACAGAGGATCTCAGCACACAAAACAAAAAAGAAAAAAGTTAAGATGAAGCTCCAGATGTGTGTTTGTTGATTAAGCAGCAAATATCTCATGAGCCAGGAATTCATTGTTTATGTGCAGATATAGAAGTGCTGAGATGAAAATCAAGAGATTGCTTAGCAAACACCATGCACCAGATTCAGCTCCAGTCAGTGGATTTGGTGTTCTTGTGGCCTGTTTTGCTGTCAACATTTGAATCTGATGCTGGATGTTCTGGCTGTCATTGCACAGCAATCTGCTGTGAGCAGTGTGAAGGGGCCATGTGGGTGTGCAGGATGCTGAGGGCACACAGCAGTTTTATTATTATTGAGCAGAGATTTGTGAGTTCTAACCAGCTCCCAGCTGATTCCACACTCCAGCTGTTCCCTGGGGGCCTGAAGGATGCAGTGGGACTCTGGAGCCCCACAGAACAATTGTGAGGGTTTCTCGCCTTTCCCCTCACTGATGCTGCAACTTTGACAGTTCCATCGAGCCCCAGAGAGGTCTCTGATGAGCAGGGGAAAGCAGAGGAACTCCAGAGGTTATTCCTTACAGAATAATTCAGATCTGTATACTATGCCTGAGTTCATCCTGGATCTGCTTTCCCTGTCTGAATGATGCATGGATAAGTAAAAAGTACGTCTCCAGAACCCAGTTTATGTAAGCGAAATCTGAGATAATGCTGTTCTCCTCTGGAAGGCAACTTAAGGAAAACAACCAACCAAATCACAGCCTTATAATAAGCTGATATTTTTTTTAATACCTTGATTTGCCATTCCTTCTTTCCCAACTTTTTTGTTGAACACTTTATCCAAACATGCATATATTCATTTAAAGTTATTCATTTGTCTAATTTCTTTGCAAAAATCTTTGCAAGAATAAGAATCATATAATTATAGATGCTGATTAGTGGCATAATACCTCAAACTCAGTAGTTTTGTCCTTTTCACTGAATGTATCCTCTGAGTCAAGGCTATGTGTAGCTGCAGTTGAAAAAGCAAAAAAGGAAAGTGAGTTCCTCTGATTGTTTTAATGTAACTGCTAGAAATCAAGAGAAAAGCTTTAATTTTCTTCAGTGATACAGAAATCAGATACAAAGAATGAAAAGGTACTTTTCAGCTTTAAATGTGCTTTTTCTGTTCCCATGTGTCACTTGACATATGTCAAAATAATGCAACTGCAGTGGAATTTAAAATCAGGGAGCCACTGAGTGGTTTGGTACAGCAGTAATTGTTTCCTTTTCAAGTTCTTATGGATAATTATCATGAGTGACAGCAATAACTT
>JAHXMQ010000566.1:26398928-26476209 GCA_020466415.1 Ammodramus savannarum pratensis | reverse complement strand
ATTCCTCGTGAGGGTTAAAAGTCAGCGCCTGTCAAATACAGGAAAGAGAAATTTCAGGCCCTAAGGCCATTAACAGCCCTTAACAGAGACACAGATAAAATAACAAGAATTAAGAATGCTGAAAGCAGGATTGGCCTTAAATACAGGGTTAAAAGTGGTAATAAAGATGTCATTTCCCAGGCCGACAATAATTAGATGAAATGATCAAGTGAAGAGGGGGAAAAACTTGCTACACTTCAAGGTTCTTCCTAATCAGTGGAGATTCATTATAACTGGCTCCAAATTACACTGAATTGAGACAGGTTACTCTGTCACTGAGGGCTCTGCAGTTAGGGTCTGAGGCAATACATTGGGATTATTAGTGTATTTTTAAGAAATATGCTTTGTGCCACAATTCATGCCTGTCTCCATGCGCAAATATTGAACGTGCATTGAGGTGAGTGCAGCTCCATGCAACAGGTGCAATCAATTCCCCTGATGGTGACACTTATTGGAACCTGCTGGGTCTTCTGGGTGAGAGCTCAGGGTGGAGGGGAAACAGGTGCAACTCGGTAACTAATTAGCAGGTGATGATTAGGGGAGGAGATAAAAGCCGATGGAACTCATCACTGAGGGCCGGAGCTGGCAGGTGACCAGGGAAGAGTGAGTACTTAAAAAAATTTTTTTAAAAACATTTTTTTAAATATTCTTGGAGTTTTTCTGTCTGGGCTTCTTTGTTTGCTGGTTAACAAATGTCTAAGTAAAATTCTGGAGATATTTACCAAGTGGAAAGCATCACTGTGAGAGGGCTGAGAGTCGTGGGCCTGTTTTTATTTCCTCTGAGGAGAATGCTGTCTCCTCCCTTATCTGGAGGGCCTAAATGCTAAATGTTGCTGGAGTCCATACAAAGGGAGTGTGCATGCTTTCAGGAAGGTCTGGGAGCCCTTGTTTTGCCTTTTTACTGTTAAAAAATGCAGGTCAATTCTATGTCTGAGGCTTTTGCGTGCTATGAAGTTGTGGTCCCTCCTTCCTCTTCCATGGTAGACGGTCTTTTCTCCTGGAGCAATCCCTACCAGCAGTGACCCTGTTGGACCTCTCAGCCCTGAACCACTGCCATTCCCAGGGCTGCTGGGGGGAGAGAAAAGAAATACAGTGCTAGCTGTGATCCCATCAGCCATTCTTTATTTGGTTTATTAGAACACTTTAAGCTTTTTCTTGTGTTTGAGAACATATCTTGGCAGACTCTTGTGGGGAGCAGAGGCTGCCTCAGTGGGTGGAAAATGCTGCCCCTTTGGAGCTGTGCATCACAGCATTCCCAAGCATCCTGGAATGCTAGCACACGAAAAGGATTCCATATGAGTGCAGTTTTCTGCATGGAGATTTAGGAAGCAAAGCATGGGAGATAATTACAAGAGGTTAAGAAGCAAGATACAAGGAAATTGGCATTTCTATCTAATAGAAATACAATTGTTCAGATTAAACTGAAGAACTATGGGTTGTCACAAATTTATTACTCTGAGAGGAAAATAAGCTCCCAAATTGCATATAGTGCAGTACTTGGCTTGCTGAGCACTTTCCATAATGACTCATTTGTAATATTCCTCAAGTGCAAGGAGGGGAGGGGAGGATGATGTTCCTAACTAGACATGCTCTATCATTTCCTGTATTGGCAATTGTATTGTAACTCATAAGTTGCAGATGAAGGACTTGAAGTACTCTGCAGCTTTGTGATAAAAGGGGGAAATGTAATGCTTTTATGAAAATAACCTTGAAGGTAAAAGAAAACCCACATCCATCCAGGTGCAGGTCCATTAAATGTTCCCTTGGTGCACATCACAATAGAAACATCTAAGCAGGCAGTGTAGCAAAAATTGAAAGAAATATTAAGTCTGAAGTCACTGTATCACCTCACTTTTTGCAGGATGATTTTTGTGTTCAATAGGTTGATTTCCATAGTTTTAGCTGCTCTCCTGGTAGTGAAGCAGTAGTCTTGTCTTGTCTTGTCTTGTCTTGTCTGACCAGGTGAAAAAAAATCAAGTTCAGAGATATGGGGCTTTTTGTATGCAAGAATATTTAATTTCTTTTTAGCTTTATAACTATGTGTGCTATTATTTACTATGAATATTTAAAATGTTTCCCTGCACTGCTTTGATTGCATTACCTACTGACATCTTGGAAAGGCAGATCTGACCTTTTGGGCTTTTTCTTTAGAGGTGATGTATTTGCAGCTGGCTATTAACTGAACAAGAGGAGATTTTAAGAAAATATAAGAGAGGCAGGGGCTTTAGGCAATGGGAGAAAAAGGAGCAGGAAGCCAATAATGTGAAACTCAGTTGGAGGTGGAGTTTTGGATGTGGGCCCTTTCTATGACTCTTAGAGTGATGAGAGGGGTATATACAAACACATATATAAATATACACATCTCTGTATGTTTGTTTATAATACCTTAACATCTCTTAGGCAGCTATGGTGTGAGGTAGTCTAACTCAGGCAGGTAATAACTGAGTTTAATGGTGCTAGAATGGGAAACTTGGAGCCTGAAGGTAGGGATGGAGAAGTCAATTCAAGTTTCTACCTCAGTCCTGGGAAGGTGTCCTGTCCCTAACGCAGAGGACAGGAGACTTGCACAGTAATTCTCTGCCATGAGGACTGTGGAGAAAATGGAGGGATGCCTGCTCTGAAACAAGCACTGCATTTAAGGACAGAGCACTGTGAACTGCACAGTCTGTCCATGGCTCAGGGTCTGGGAGACCCTGAAAAGGAATGATGACTTGCCAGCTTGATGCTCCATCCTGGTCCTGTATTAGCTCCTTCTCTTATGTGATGTAGATGTGAATTAAAGAAGGAGAGCGTTACTCCAAAAGGAGGTGCAATCTTTTACCTTTCATCCCACTGTAGTCTCTTTAGAAAGGACATTTTTTGTCTTTCTATGTGCGTTATCTCTACTAAGCTAAACTTCCAAAATCCTGTGGACAGATGCTTAGACACAAGCATTTCACAGAATGCTTTGGTTTGGAAGGGACTTTAAAAGTCATCTGGTTACAACCCTGCTGATGTGGGGGAAAAGTGGAAACATTCTAAAAACCAGCCTGAGACAGCATGCTCTTGGCACTAGGAGTACCTTTCCTGACTGCTGTTTCTCCCCTCATTAAAAAATACCACAACTCTCAAAAACTTGATTAAAAATTGCTACTACCCAACAGAAGCTGCAGGCAGATCTGCCTTTCCAAAATGACACCAGGTAATGCAACTGAAGCAGTGCAGGGAAACATTTTAAATGCTGGTATTTAAGTAATGACACACATAGCTATAAAGTTGGAAAGAAGTAAAAATTATGACTGTCACACAAAAATATCTCTTTAAGGTTGAATAATAATGAAGTGAATGACTTTTGTGTGAGTAGTGGTAACAATACAATATTACTCATGGTTCCATGGCAGAGTCAGGAGACATTTCCATATATTTTTACTAGGAATATCAAGGCATCTTTCATTAAGCAAAACTGAATAGAGGAAATTACAAACTGTTAACGTATATATGAAAAGATGTGTCGTGCTATCAAGTCAATGTCTCCTCCCACAAACTAGTACTGCACAGAAATAATACATATGAAAATGCTGTGTTTTTCTTTTTTTTTCCTTCTTCTACTAATTTCTTGGGGAATGAAAAGTGGAAATAGTCTTCACTGGTACATTTGGAGGTACATTTGAAGCAGCTATCAAGGCTCAAGATGGCTTGTTCAGAGTTTAAGTGTTGCTGTGTGCCCATATATTTCTGTAAGTGGACATGTCCTTAATACTGGAAGATGTGGTCCCTGTAACAGAGATGAATGTTAGCAGTAAAAGTTAATTTTGTCAGCATTCAATTCTTATGTGTCATTGATAATATTTTACTGATAGTAAATTCCCTAATAGGAACAATGATGAGATTTAGTGCCTACCAGCAGCCCGTGCTCTATGGCCATGTTAGTAATAATACTAGGAAACACAGAGAAGAAAGAAATGCAGTGGAGGGTGAGATTTTGGTGTAGATTTACTCTGGGAGTCATGCAGATGTTTTTGGACAGTTCCTTGCTATCAGGATATTTGGACCAAAGTGATTTCTAGTGGCTTCTGATAACTTCTGGGTCACCATGCTGACAGGATCTCTGTCTGGGCAGATTCTCACAGAACGGAGCACACTTAATTTCAGTGACCTTGGACATGTGTGTGTGAGGTGGGGAAATGCACTCAAAGTGAAATATTAAACTACATTCCTAGGTAAAAGCCTGAGATGCTGAAGCCTAGTTGCAGTACTTGGGGTATAGTTTTCATGAAGATCTTCTTTTAAAATAAATCAGACACTTATTTTTCTTAGAGAGACATAGCACTTATTGTCTTTTCGCAGTGTTTCCTTTCCCCAAGTGCTCGTTAAACTCTGTAGAATTTAAATGGAAGCTCTTATTTTTGAGAATAGTACTGGAAAGAAAATAATATAAAATTAAATTCTGTGACTTAAGCTCAGGCTTAAATGATGGTTCTTAAGAACAATAAAATATGAGATTGGGTGCAGTCAAGACCAAGTATTTACTTCTCAGAAAGTCTACTCTATAAAAGTATAGCAGATACCCAAAATCTGCATTTAAATAGATTAATGATGGGGCAGATTACATCTGTTTTCATGTGTGTAAACTTTGATGTTATTTTGGTTTTTTGAAGCTTAAATCTGAAGTTTTGTGATGGATAGTTAGTGGGTACCTGCAGGATTTGGGATGATTTACTTGGTTATGTACTAGTTGTTGCATTACAGGACCAAGGAAGGGTACTGTCCTAAAGCCCTGAAATGAAATCACATACAATTCTCAAGTTCTTTTTGTCAAGAAGATCCTAAGCAAAGGAGACTGACAGTTCTAATCAGCCCACATACATATAGATCTCTTAATTAGATGGTTTTGAGGTACATTTTAGCGCTGCTTGTGTATATTTGATTTCTGTAATTAGGATTGAAGTGGGTGTACTTTCTGACAGTGCACTCTCCAAACAGCAGCACTGTTTTGGGACCCTGATAAAAATGAACCCAGAGTAAGGAATTTTTCTAAACTCTGTGTTTATAATCAGGAGAGAGAAGGGAGGCAGAAGGAAAGTCAGTGCCTTGTGGGCCCTAAAAGCAGACAAAATAAAATCACTCTTTTTTTGCGTTTTTTTATTAGTTTTGCTTGGGAACAGAGCCTGGTGAGCTGATGCTTGTGTCCAGGGCCACCTCCTGACCCGTGTCCATCCCTGTGTGTCTATGGGGGCGGAGAGGTGCCATCACTTCATGTCTCAGCAGCTCCTGCCAGGGTCACCTCCCTGAGCGGTGCTGGGGACCTGCACGTGAGAGGAGCTGGGCAAGAGGGGCAGAGGGGAGTGTGTGTGTGTGAGTGTTTTGGTTTGTTTTGCAGTGCAGAGGCTGCCCTGCTGTCCCTGTGGTTTGTGGCACTGGTGGAACAGTGTGTTAGGGCTCTGGAGCAACAGGGAGCAGGGGATGGGCCCTGGGATGGACCTGTCCCCACCTGTGGGATCTGGGAGTCCAGCTCTGGGGCATTATTCCACTCTTCTCTTCACTGAAATGGTGGCCAAGCACTGGGACAGGCTGCCCAGAGAATAGTTGGGATCATCATCCCTGGAAGTGCTCAAAGTGTTGGTGTGGTGCTCAGGGAAATGGTTCAGCCTGGCAGTCTCAGGTTAATGGTTGGATTTGATCTTAGAGGGGTTTTCCAAACTGAATATTCTGTGAGGTGAGAGGGGACAGCAGGGCCAGGGCAGGTGGTCTTTGAGTCCTGCCACAGAGTGCAGCTGCTTTTGAATCTGAACTGGTTGAAGCAGTTCCTTTTGTTATTTCCCTCAGTTAACATTTATTTACAGGCTTCCTCAGATGCTGCAGAGGGAGTCAGTCATGAACTGCTACAAGGCACAGGAGCAGTACAAAATACCAGGAAATAACAGTTTCTGTGACAGGATTGGAACATGAAGCTCTGAAAATATAAAAGGGTGGCATCAAGTGTCAGAAATAATACTGCTTTGAACTTTACAGCCCTAGAAATTCCTCTTCTGTAACTCAAGCTGTTTGGGATCATAAACAGTTATTCTCAGTACCGCTGAAACCACTGTGACAGTCTTATCATCATTTTGATGTTTGATGTCTGTCATGCATCAGAAGGCAAACACAATTACATTTCAGGAATATCTCAGAGCTGTTTAAGAAGTCAAGGTTAGTCACAGGATGCTTTTGATGCTCCTCTTCTCTGTCATGACTGTAGAGTTTTAAGTGTAAGTGAGGATGTTCTAGTTAAGGTTTGAGAGATGATTGTTGGGCAGACATTTCAACTTACATTTCTGACAAATGACAGAGTCAGTGACCTCTCGTCAAACTGTGGGGAAATGATCAGTAGTACTGTGAGCTCTGGGAATCTAAGGTGAAAAGGTAACACTTCATTTTGGCAGAAGTGGAGTTTTTTTAAATGAGCCTTGTGTTGTTTAGGTCATGCTTCTCAGTTACCATTCATCAAAACACCCTGGTTTGGATTCTGTGTCAGTGATGCAGCCCATTGCAAGAGCTGCTGCTTTGCCTCAGTAATCTTATTTTGTGGTTTGAAAGAAAATGGCTCCTATGGTGTTCAAGCTTCTCCCACGCATGCTCACCTACCTGTGCTGGTGCAAGATTGAACCAAACCAGCCCTTTCATCCTGGATAAAAGTGTGTGTGCAACAGGTGCACCATGCTGTACTCAGTCTATTATTTTAGAATTTGGTGGCAGAAAAGGCAAGGACAAAATTAAGTCTGTTTTGATTATCAAGCCACAGTTGTTTCTAAGGGTCTTTTGAGAACCTGAATGTGTTGAAAATCCTTGAAAATTCTGCAGCAGTCCTTGGCAGATTTCCATTTGCCTCTCTTCCCCACACCCCTCAATAGAAGTCCTGCATTTTGCTGTTGGGATCATCAGTGACAATCAGATGCTGCTGTGCTATTCTCTGGGATTGTTTCATCAGTGAGTAAAGTCAGGCCACTGTTTTCCAAATGTTTTCTGCTCCTTTTTGTGCTCGAGTCCCTTCAAAGACAATAGAATGGCTTGGCAAGTTTGGTGCAGCACGTGTATGAGCACTTACAGAATGAGAACTTCAGTCTCATTAAGATGCAAGATGGAAAAGCAGATTGTGAGAGTGAAGGCTCAGTGTGGAAAGAGCAATGCAAGAAGAGATTAATTTATATGAAGAAATATTTTAAACGTAGGAAGCAATGTTGCACAGAAACAGGCCATGCTCTAATAGTGGGGCTTCAGAAGTGAAATTGCAGATATTTGGAGAAACCACTGATCCTTAGCAGCTCTACGAACACAAGCAAATTTCATTAGCAGTGTTGTGTTTTCAAATTGTGTGCTGGGTCATTTCAGGTTTGGCAAAATCCTTTTATTTGTGAGCAAGCTGGGGTTGTAAGGATTGATCTGGATCTTTGTTGTTCTCTTGGGCTTAGAGCTGTGTGTGGAGGAGAGAAGGAATAACAAGCTGGGTGCTAACACTGAAGGTGACTTTTGGGAGGAGTTTGAGGCAGGAAGTCAAAAGGTTTATTCAGCTAAAAGTAAAATATCAAATAATATGAGAAAGCTGTGTGGTCAGTCTGCCAGAGGAATTACCAGAGGAGGAAAAGGAGGATGGATTGTGGTTGGAATACAAGGTTTTCACCATTGGATATAATAAAATATTCCTGATTTAGCTTTGATAGGTTACTTCTCACACCTGTAGTTGTTTCCTTCCTTCTTGTCACCACTTTTATTTTTACCTGCTTTTTGATGTGGAAGCCTTTTATTCTTTAAATAATAGTGAGTAGTCCAAGGACTGAACCATGTCTTCATCAGGGAAGTGTGGAATTCACTTTGGTCTAATACTTTCCTTTAAAAAGGTTGTAACTGCTCCAGTATTTTGAAAATAGATTTAATAATGAAGAGTCAGTGTATGATGAGGCATTCCTGGGAGGGAAGTAATAATAGTTGTTTGTGTTGGAAACCTGGAAATGCCAACGTATGCCAGTGTGCCCACATGTATGTTATGCTCATTGTGTGGCTGGGATATTGCTCATGGATACAGCAATAAATGAAGGCTTTTTCCCTGCTGTAAATTCCATGTTCACATTGTATTGTTCACAAGCACAATGCAATAATGCAGGTGATGGTTTGGGCCACAGCTTTTGTTGGCTGTTGCGTAAAAAAAAAAAAAACCAAAACAAAACACAAAACCCAAAGAAACAAAACTGAGCTCAGTCTGATTCAGATGTTTCCTCTCATGGCTGGCATGGGCTATGAACTCTCTGTGCCACCATTTAGCAAGTTTTCTGGCCAACCACAGAAAAAGAGAAATTAGCTCCAGCCAGATTCTCTCAAGATTGATAAAATCAGAGGTTTTTCACATAACAGGTTATAAGATGGGCAGATGCAAGCTTGGCAGTTCCACCAAGCACAGGTGTTGAGAAATGGGGTAAGGGAGCTTCCTTCTTCTCCCTATTTGATCCCCCAACTGTTAGTGAAAAAAAGGCTGACTACAAACAAAAGCCTGTTAAATTTGAAAATTTCACCTTACCAATACTGCACTTTTGTTAAAGGAGGAAAAAAATAGAGAAAAACATTGTGTTTCAAGGCAGTATTTTTATCTGGAAGGATATATGAAATATAGGAGGTAAAGAAGAAAAAGTTAATCAGTGTGCTGCAGACACAGCTGATAAAGCAGCTCTACTCTCAGCAGAACTAAAAAAGATTTCCATACGAAATCTTGTGGTTCATATTTTCTAGTATATTTCATATTGTGGTTCAAATTTTCTAGTAGCAACTAAAACATTTTTTGTTTGGAGTTTCAGTAATGGTTCTCTTTTGCATGGACTCCAAGATCTGCCTATCATGAATTGAGCTCACACTACAGACTTTCAGGAAGTAATTATTAGGAATTACCTCCTTTGCTGGCTGTAGTTCCATTAAATGTTCAAGTATTTAACCTTGTCAGACCTTGTTGTCAGATTTAACTGAAATTAGTCATTGGATTCAGGGAATGTCCTGTCCATTGATCTTGCCATAGAGTGGCTGAAAATACCTGATAGATGGTGGTGGTTTTTTTTTTGTTGTTTTCTATGACTAGCTAAATGGGTCTAATATTCACAGCAATATCCTGCAAAAGGTAACTTAAGGTGCCAAAAATAGCAGGCTCCATTTTAACCAAAATTTTCAGTGACCTCTACTAAGTCCTGCATATGGAGAGAAATAGGTAGTAAGATGTAGTTTATTGTTCCCAACACAATCCCTACATGCTGCATTATTCTGGTACAATTTAACAGCTTTCAATTTTGTCTGCTGGGAGAGCTTATTGAGATACTTTTGGTTTTTGTGAAGATTTTGGGATGTGGCAGCTGTACAATGCCACTTGTCACACTCAGGCATAATGAAATGCTGGCTGGAGTGCTGCAGTGGCAAGGACAGAGCAGCCTGCTGCATTGTCTGCTCCTGTCTGGAAAGGCCATTCCAGTCTGTGTCCTGCTTCTCCTTCCACAAAAGGGGAAGTTGCTGTTGTAAAAGCAGCCAGGTTCTTTCCAAGTGCAGCCTGCTTCTCCTAGGGTGGGTGTTCATCTTCTGTCCTGCAGAGATAGCTGCTGCTGGCATGGCCTGGGGGTAGAGGCTAAAGAAAATGTGGATTAGCTTTGTTGTTTTTGTTTTTAAAGTACTTAGAATGGAACAAACACAAGCAAAACCCCCAAATCTGACTGCAGACACCAAAACCTCAATTCCCCCCACCCAACAAGTCCAAAACCTTCAGCTGTTACCAGGGCCATTTTGTGCTGGCAGCTCCACACAGCATTTTGAGAAGGGAGCAGATAGACTGGATGGGATTAATGAGCTGGAGGCAATCCAGGCATGCTGCTCAGCTGAATGGGGACACAAACCTGGTTTACACTGCAGAGGGCTGTGGTGTTGAGCCACAGCAATTTGTCCAGTCCTGAGCCTGAAAAGCTGCAGACACTCCTGCCTTTTGTGTGCTGTGTCCCAGGGGATTGTCTGCTTTATGCCACCAGATGTGAATTCCTGTTGTGAAAGGAAAATTCAGTTCTACACAAGCACCATCTAAACTATCTGTCAAACCTGTGCCAGGCAAGGGTGAGGGACTGGAAGGTGAAGCCTTTACAAAGGCAGGGGAGATGAGAGATTGCAGTACAACTGAGACATAGATCTCACTTTGGTAAAGAAATATTTCCTTAAGGTTGATTTCCTCTTGGGACTCCTCTGCTGGTTAAAAATGTGCTGCAGTGGTTTGATGGACCACAGAACTGATTAAGGAGTGATGTACCCAAAGTCCAACTTGGTGTTTGTGCTCTTCCCTTCACATGTGATGGGCCTCAACAATTGTCAGTGTGACTTTAGAAAAAAGGGAAAACAAGCCCTAAATATTTTTAAGAGTAAGGATATTTTGTGTTTATGAAATATTTAATGCTAGCTCTAGCATTTCATAACCATCTTTAATCCACCTCCAGGGCCTCAAGAAGCAGTTCAATGGTGTGTTTAGGAAACAAAGGAAATGATGAGAACTCAGTTGTCTTGATTATAGACATGGAAGTGATGAGACTTTAATCTATGATGGCGACTTGCTTTTAAAATTAAGCTGTGTTTTCATAACTTAGATATTTCCTGTTAACCCTGTGAAGTGTACAGGAACAAAACTCACTTGTTATTAAAGCTTATATTTAATTTCAATCTAGTGTACAAAAAGAATTTTAATTGCTTTTATTGTTTTAGACAAATCACACAGATTTAAGTAGAAGTGTCAGAAATTAATTAGCATAATTAACAGGGAGATGCGCACTGACTGTTTTAAATAACTTAAATTTTGGCCACCAGCAAAATCTTTCAGTTTTTTCATTTGAGAAATGTTCTCCCTTTGGGTCTGAATGGCTCTGAGTGACAGGAAAATTAATCAGGTTTTCACCCTAAGTCACTGGTTCAAGTGTGGAGAGTAGTAAGTGAAAATCCCGGGACAGGGTTTAGGGAGAGCTGAGTGCCTGAGCACATGGCTCTGGAGAGGGGAGCCTGCACAGACCTGCTGAGAGGTGAGAACCTACCACCAACAGTAGAGCATGCTGGTGAGGAGGATTTAGCTGAATTTTGTCCCATTCCAGGGGTCTGCTGCCTGACTTCACTGTCAACTATTCATTGATACTAAAAAATGGGGCAATTCCTTTCATAGCTACATGCTCTGAGTAGTTTTTTGCATATGCGGGATCTTCCAACACTCAGGTTACCCAATTCTTTCCTGGAATGGCTTCAACAGGAAGCAAATCTGCTCAGTTGCTCCAAGTTAACTCTTCGGGCAAACTCTTGTTCTGGGATTAACACAAGCCTGCTGTGAGATGTGGGTTTGCAGTCCCTCAGGCAGAGTGGGGGACTGAACCAGGGTCTGCTTTTCCCAAATGGAGTTCTCCAGCAGCTACAAAAACTGTTATAAATGGAGGGGGGGGTAGTTCATGCTTGCTCTGTGCATGGGCAGTTAATATAAAATCTTAATGCTGCATTTAAATTTTTAGAGTTAGTCAGGAATTTCTATAGCAGTATTGAGCCATCACAGCATTTTGGCTTGAATTTCCAGCTTCTGAGAAGCAGCTTGGACATGTGAACCTTAGATCTTAGTTTCACATGTGCTTGCCTCCAGATTTTGCACAAAAGAGATTTCAGCATGCACTTATGTTGTAAGTGAGCACATGTTCACTAATCACATTGGTAGCAACCATATGCTAAAATGCATTCTGTCAAAGTGTCTTTGCATGACCTCCCAGGCAAAATCTCTTCACAGCTATCAGAGATATTTCATCCTGTTTTAAGGGTTGGTAATGAGTTCTATATCATGTCTCTATGCCAAAGTTGGCTTTGCTGCACTTAGTCCCCCATGTGGTCCTGGGTCTTATTTGCTTTTTCATTCCTAAAAATACCTTTTGTGCCTTTGGGTCAGTTGTGATTGGTGAGGGAGCTGGGCTCTGTTCAGCTGTTTCAGGTGACTTGTGGAGTCATTTATCAAAGAGCCTGTGGTGCTCACTGCTTTCCTTCGAGTCTCCCAACAGCTCTGAGAGTCTCCTTCTCAATTAAAATTCCTGTAGAAGAAACAGTGGCTGCTGCCTTCGTGGCTGCAGTCATATCATGATTGCTTGAGGAAATAGGTGGCCAGCTGGGATGAGCATAAATCCACCATTTGTCCTCCTGTCTTTCAAGTAAATGGTCCATTGATCACCTCCTAATAGTCTTGCTGGACTAAGTCAAGGATCTGAACTGTAGCACTCTGCTGAAATGGCAATTCATCCTGTGGCTATTCAGGTGCTGTTAATGACACCAAATGGGAAAGGATATGAACAAACAGAATTTTGAATTTATTTTTTTATGAGGCAGAGAGGGAATGCATTCTTGAGAAAGCAGTTTGGCCACAAATATTTTTCCATAGTAAAACCTCTGACACAGAATTACTCAGCCCTGCAAGGAGGTGTAAAAATGCATTCTGTAAAAATGCATGTCCCAATGTTTCCTAGTCAAAACAGTGAGTTTCTAATTCAAAGGTGTTATGATTTTGTTTCCCCTTCCCTCTCAGTCTAAGCACTTTTTTTTGATTGTATATTTCTCAAACCATTGCAGTTGTGAAGCAAGGGAGGTTACTCTGGTTTGCTATTTGGACACTTGAGCCTTGAAAGTGCAGGAAGACAAAGTTGAGAGCTGTTAAACCTTTCTCCTCCTGGAAAACTCCATCTATTCATCTGAACAAGGCATTTCCAAAGATGCAGGCTGCACTTCAAAGCAGACTCTCTTGTCTGGAGGAGAGGGGCTTACACAAGGGCTGCATTTCAGACCTAAATATAGGACAAGGAACAATTGCACTAAGTCCTTCTCAGTGCAGATATTCAGACCTGTCCCTTCACTTTGTGTTTGGAATTTCCATTAAATGAGATCAATACTTGGCTTCTTTCCTGATGTCCTATCACACTCTGCTGAAGATGTTTTCTGTGATCCATAATGAGCCTTGCTGCTATTCCAATGTTAATCACTGCTGAATATTAGCCAGGAAACAGAAAATGCAAGGAGCTAGGTTGAGCTGAGAGAAATCTGGACCTGAAGAGTTCCTCCCAAGTTCTTCTGACTTCAAATCTTATATTTAACACCATAGATCTCTGTGGTGGGGAAGGAGTTACTGGGGTTTGTTAAAAAAACCCAAAACGTGATGATATTCAATAGCTGAATTTTACTTTCATTTTGATGTGGATGCAAAATGGTACATGCTGAGAAGTTAGTGGGGAGGGAGGCATTGTGAAAGAACAGTAAATAACTCTGGGTGAGATATTTCATCCAGGGTAGGGAAGAGACAGCTCTCCTTTAGGGGACTTGTGCGCCTTGTTCTCTTGATACCATGGCATTTGTGAGGATTTTGGTTCTTTTATTCCTTCATGACAAAATTTCTTCCCATTATTTCTTCATGTTTACACTGAAAGTGGACTTGCACAAATTTTTGTGAACACCCTTCTCTTATTTGGGAAGGAAATTATCAGTCAAAGCCAACCATTGTATATATTTCATGAAAGTTCCATTTCCTAAAGTGTAAATTAGAAGGTTTTAAAGCAAGCTCATCTTGTTATATTTATAACAATCATTTCATAAGTGGCTTACTTAGAAGTATTAAAGAATTTATTAGTAATTGAATATCAATGTAATTTATTAGTAATTAAGTAACAGCTACTGAGCTTTTACAAGGATAAAGGAGACAGATATGGTCTGCAGGGTGTTATCTCAAATGTTGCTGAAATGTTGAGCATGCAATTACCATCTTATTAGAGTAATAATGTTGAAAGAATTGTTCAGACATTTAATTGGTATCAAACAACATGTGATTGTCTGTTGATTGGATATCAATTGCAACAAGGCACAAGCTGACATTTGATAAGCAATGGTGAGTGATAGCTTGCTTTTGTTGTGCCAATTAAATGTCTAAATAGAATTGTACATCATTATAAAATCACTTACATGTTTGGCAGCTTGTCAAGTGATCTATAAACATGGGGGTTTCTGCCTGTGTGTGGGAGCTTGGACGTTTTCTCACAGACTGGGACTGTTTAGCACAGACATCTGGGTAACCAAATACCCAATTCCTGAAGTTGTGCTATTCCTCAATAGCTAATTAATTTGTTGAAATGGAGGTATAAATATTTACTGAATTGAATTAAACACAGTCAAACCAGATAATTCACAAGATCTTCTTACCCAATTTAGCCAGCAGACATCTTGTCTGAAAGTTGTTCCTTGTCATGGTTTAATCTATGTATATCTATATACATATCTGCCTACACCTTGATTTACATTTCTCCATGTAAATTAAAATTTCTTCCTTTGTTAAGTTGACTAGAGCTTTAAGACAGGATACAACTGAAAGTCTTGGAGGAGAGAATAATTTTCTTTTGCCATGCAAGCAGGGTGTTATTTTCCCCCATGCTCTGTAGAACAAGGGTTTTGCTTCAACCTTGAGACAAAGTACTTTTGTATTGTTTGTACTTTTGCACTGTACTCAGTGCATGTTGTAACTGTGACAAGAGTTTAATATAAAAACCAAATCAATGAACATATAGGAAAGGGAACTTCTGAGGGAAGGAGAGCAATCTGTGGGCATAAACCTCGATAAGACTCCTCATTAACTTGTATAAATGAAAATGTTTCTGGAGTAATGTTTCAGCCCAGGGCTTATTTGGTTCAGTATTTGCAGCACAGGAAAGGAAGGGATGTGTGTTCCTGGAAATCCCATCAGAAGCTACAATGCTTTGCTCTCTCTGTAGTTTTGTTTACAAACACAGCCAGCAGACCTTTCCTATTCTGAAAGAAACCCCAAGGGGAAAAGGACATTTCCAGTCAAGTTCCAGTGTAGATCTCCTCTGGCTGTCCCGTGCTGTTACACTGAAGGCAAAGGCAGAAGCTCTCAGTGCTGTGACTGACCCTTGGCAGCCCTTCTTCTCTGTTGAGCCAGGTGATGCTGGCCAGGACCAGAGGAGGTGCCAAAGATCCAGATGGACCAGTTTCCCTTTCCCCCTTCTCATTCTTACTGCCTGGGGTTTCCTGACACAGCTGATTCCTGGTTTGGGTGCCTCTCCTCTTTTGTATTTGCTACCCTGCAGTGGCTCTGACTTTTTGGTCTTTGCATCTGCATGAAAGAATATTAATGGTTTATTTTTTTTTTTGAGTTAACTCAGAAGGAACAAAGGAAGCATTTCTGTCAAATGACAGATGATGGTGGTGTTTGTCTGAATTCAGTTTCTCTGCATGTGCAGCTGTGTAGAACTATATTTCAAAACACCACCTTATTAACTTCTCATGCTCCTGAAGGTTGTGTCCTATGGCATATTTGTTCAGACAACCAATGCATCTTGCATAGAGTACTGAGAATAGCTGTGTGGGTAGGGTTTTGGTGTTTTTTTCCCTGTATGAAATGAAATTACATTTACTGCCAATGAAAAAAATTAATTCATCACAATGCAAGAAAGCTTGTCGCTGAAATGTTGTAAATGTCAACGAGTGTTTTTATCATGATGTAATGTCAAAATTAACTTAAAATTGCTCTATTACATGCAAATGAAATGTTTCTTTGGGAAATGATCCATTCTGTGTCAACTTCATTACCTAAACTGTCTTTGATTACTTTGATGTATAACATCTTGCTGTAATTCAAATACCTTAAATGAGTGCTCTGTAATCATCGTGGCGCTTTCAGCAGAGAGAAGATGGATAATTATGTGCTGCAACCTGAACAGCAGAGAGGTAGCTCTTGGCTACTGTTTGCTCAGCTGGGTTATTGCCATTTGTTTAAAACAATCTTGCTGGGAGGATGAGTAGAAGTGTACTTTTGAATAAGTTGGGAGTTTTTTGAAAAGTTTCCACTAAAAGAATTCCTGATAACTGAAATATTGCAAGTGCTGCTGGAGCCAATAGCAATCCCACTTTCTGTTATAGTATTGAACAGAAAGGTTATTCCTTTCCTGTTTCAGATGCTAAATATGCAGGCTTCCAGCTCTTCTGTGCAAAATGTTGCTTCTGGGGAGAGAAATGTACCAGATGGAGCATTACAAAGTTGTTGTGTTTGATGCTTTTTGTTTTGCGTAGCTTGTTGAGTTTTCTCTGTTGAGTGGTGGTTTTGTTTGGTTGGTTTTTATTGTTGTTTTTTGGTTGGGTTTTGTGGGTTTTTTGCTGTTGTTTGTTGGTGTGTTTGTTCCCCCCCCACCCCCCCCCTCCATGCTTTATGGGAAGAAAAAAGTCCAGACAGACAGGAATTCTGTGACTTGTTTTTTTGTTAGAGAAACTTGTATGGAATCTGGGCTCAGTCTGTGCAGACCTGTCTACAGTGAAATGCATTATATGAGATTGTGGTGATTCACTGGCATATCATTTTAGAAGAGAAGAAATAAACCAATCTGATGTTGGAACATTCTATTTCAATGTTTCCCAAATGGTGCTTTATTTTCTTTTGGCTGTGATTTGAATGTTTTGTCTTTAGATATATTGATACAGACTGGAGAAGTAAAAATCAAGATAAGCCTTTCCAATTCCCCTGCAAAAGTGTTTTGATTAGATAAAAATGAATAGAAATTATCCCTCATTGCCTTCCCACCTGCAATTTGTCTTCAAAATATTTAAACTTTAAGGGTTTTTTTCTATATTAGATGAAGCAAGAGATTTGAAACAGAACTTCTGTTGCCTTACTGCATTGCCTCAGCCGTGCTTCTCTGATCTGTTCCTTTTCATATTGAGTACTTTGTGCTTCACAAATATACATGAAATAAATACATAATTGCTGTTAATTTGACAACTGAACACAGCATGTACTGCAAGAGAGTCAGGGCAGTGTGTTGCTTTGTCAGCTCACTGCACTGCAGTAGGTAAGAAATTTTTTGTTTCTTCCTCTCCTCTTGCAGAGCAGATTTTCACACACACCCCTCCCTCGTGGTGAGTTTCCCCAGTGCTTTAAAGATGTTTCTGTGAGCCCTTTGGACCAAGGAGTCACCTCAAATGAGGTAGAGTTGTCACAGCATCTCACTGTCTCCAATATCCTGGGGGAAAAAATCTTCCCCTCAGAAAACTTTGGAGAAGCACTCCTGCTTGCAGCAAACACTCAATTTCTCCAGTTAATTAGCTTAATTGTAGCTTTGAGCAATCAATCTCATGCTTGCATGGCTGGGGTAACTTCTGTGCCCATCAGAGGATCTCGAGTTCCACTTGTGGCTTGGCAGGAACGCTTGGGGAGGGGAGAAATCTCGTTGAGAGCTGCTGGGGGTGATAAAAATGCTGCCAGGGGTGGTAATTGTGCAGCTGGAGAGGGGAGGTGGTGCTGAGGGGGGATTTCTGAGCCTGTTCAGATCACATTTGGTGCCAGCCTGAGGCTGGGGGTGAGGTGACAGAGGCAGTGCCATTCCCATCGCCTGCTGCCAGACAGACAGACTCACAGCAGGCACTGTGCTCACACACTCCCCTGATGTGGGAGGGGATGATGAGAACAAACTGAGGGCTTCAAAGAGCCTTCCACTTCATCCTTCTCCCTAAGCTGTCACAGCCTGATGCACAGGAAAGGAGCCCTTTTCCCACTGCATTAGCTGAGATGGACAGAGCTGGATTCTGTTGGCATCTTGGATTTTCTGTTGTTTCAATTTGTTTCCTAAAGTGCTCTCTTTCCACAAGGAACTTGCACAGAAATGCAATTTGCCAGTGAGTGAGTTTGTGTTTTCAGTTAGCTTTTTCCTCATAGTACATGAAAGATGACAATGAAATAGCAGTGTAGTTCTCAAAATCACTGAAATGGAGCTGTTCTGGGGTGGGGAAAGAGCAGTAGCTCTTAAATAGTTCAACTGTTGATCATTTCGCTTTATCAGATGTCACTTTTGGAGAATTTAAGGAGTGTTACCACCTGGCTGTCTGCTCTGCTCTAGCTGCACTGTAAATTGGCTGTGTAGGACATTGATTTAAAAGAAGTACAGTTCTTGATGTAAAGCATGCAGTGGAGATGGTGTGATGGCATTAGGAACCCCCAGCTTCTCAGCTTGTATTTGAGGGACATGTGAAGCTCGTGTTCTCAGTAGGACAGATGTGACCCTGTTCCCATTACAGACGGCTTACCCTCAGCAGAAATGCCCTTTCTTCCTGGCAGAGTTTCAAACACTCCTTTTCCCAGCTCTGCTCACAAGGAGGAGGCTGCTGGTGCATTGCACAGGGGAAGCAAAGAGCTGTGAACAGTGGGAAAAGTAAACCTGCACCTTTCCAAGTGTCTCTGGGCTCCTGTTAACTCCTGTGCCTCTTAGATCACAGGTGAAACTCTGTGCTCATGTTCTTCCAGCTCAGTACTAGCAGCAATACCTCAAAAATAACCTGAGAAGTAAGAAAAGATGTGGTGATGTTGTGGCAAGGCAGGACTATCAGAGTGCTCTGTCTTAACAGAGAATGCTGATTAGAAAACTCAAATTAAATGTAATAAGCTGAGGTGCTGGGAACTACCTGCCAGGAAAGATCTTTTTACACAAGCTTCTTAAACTCACAGAGGCTGAGAAACTGAGAGAATAGGGAGCAAGAATGGAGACAGGCTCATTAATCTTCTTTGGATCATAAAAATAAAGGTGGAAATACCATTTACTTACCTAGATTTGTTTGAATGGTATGGACTAACGCTATAAAAGTCATTATACAGATCTGCCATTAGGGAAAATAAAAACACTTTGGTAAGAGATGGGCAGGATTCTTTTACCTGATAGCAGCATTTAAATTTTTTCCTCCTATAAAAACTGCTGCCAAAAGAGCAAATTTCATCAAAACTCTTCAATTGTTTGTCTCTCCACTATCTGTGTGCCACCTTAGAGAGCTAACAAAACTTCACTTCCAGAATTGTCATGCATCTTGTTGCTGTAATTGTACTGGAGTTGAGTAGAATTAGCTAGTTAGCATCTGTTAACACAGCATTTTATTCTGATAAGCGTGTAAGAAGCATCTCTTCAACACCATCAATTTTGTTCTCTTTTCCTGGAGCAAAACAGCTCAGGTGCTTGTCTTGCATCCTCTGCAGCTGGGTATTCCAGCCCAGGAATCAATGGCTGTACAGAGCCAGAGGAAGGGATCAGAAACCTTGCCACCTGAAAAGTGTATCTGAATAATGAATGATTCTCTTCTTTTAAAATCAGTTGTCTCAAACCCAGTCAGCAGCAGTCTGTTTAAAGAAGCTTGCCCTTGAGCTGGAGAGTAAGGATGATGAATTGCATAAAGGACAGCTTTCCAGTTTGAAGCATTTGAAGATAAACTTTTGAAAAAATTAATAAAGTGTAAATTCCTGAAAACAAACCAGCAAAAAATAGACACTATTCTGTGCCATTGTTGAAAGCTCTAGGACAGAAGATGAGCTCACTGCTCTCCATGCTCTGTTTTAGCTCACTGATTATAGGTAAGTGGATTGAACCTGTCATCTTGGAGAACTCTGACCCACAAGCACTTGGATCTACTGTTTGTATTCCCAGGGAAGTGAAGTGCAGGATTCTGCATTATAAATATAGGCAAGGATTGCTTGAAGAAACTAAAACCTCACCTTTCAAAATACCTGGAAATCAGAGTCTAGAAGCAGCCACAAACACTGAGTGCCCAGTACCTTTCAGTGAGTACTGGATCAGATTTATGAAATCCTACTTTTTTAGATGGAATAATCTGATTTTGTTGCATTTAATTGTTTCAATGCCCACTGCAGCATGGGGACCCATTGAATACCTTGTGCCTTCCATGTGACCCCACTGCTGGATCTTCCCTTGGGATCCATGGTATTAGTCTGGGTGAGGAAGGAGAAATATGATGCAAATTTAGATTTTTTTTAACATGGTATTTGATGATAACCTAAGGAAGAAGCTGTATAAAAAAATTAGTTAAAAATCCTAGAGGTAAAGCTGCTTTAGAAGTTCAACCTGAGCTTGAGTGTGCAGTGTCTGGGGTTTATCTTTGCTGACTGCATATTAATGTTTCAGTTCTCTTCTGAAAATATCTGTATCTTGTAGTGTAGTCCTAATAGACATCATTATTCCACAGATAAAATCTTTTACCTTGTTGAAGCTAATAGCAAAACACCTCCTATTTTATTGGGTCATGATCGATTGCCAGCTGATTCTGCATTTTACTGACACTAGATGGCATTTAAAACTCTCACACTAGCTGGAAATTATCCATTGTCTGGTAATTATTTCCTGTGGTAGTCTCAGTTTCCTGTGTGAGCCCTCCTCCCGTGCCTCTTTTGCTAATGGAAATTGAATTCCACGTGTCAGATTGTTTGTTATTTATGGGATTTAGTGCTACTCACTGAAATCCAGATGCATTTTCTCTGCTTTCATTCCTCCCCACATCCTGTGAAAATCTTAACTTGCAGTGTCCTTTGCATACAGACAGGTCTCCATTCTTTCAGTGATTGCAAGACACTTGTTATCCCTTGTTACCATTACAAGTGGGGTTCATTGAGTCCAATGTTGTGTTCATTGTTGAAATGGAGTTTTATACAGATAATTCTCACCTCTATTAACGAATAGAGTGAGGCTGCAGGGGTTGGTGGGACATGGAGCTTATGTGTACATTTATTAGTCCTATATTTATTATTTCTAGGCCTTGGCTTGTCACTTGAGACACTACTTCTTCCTCTGCTGTGCTTTGGAAGGTGTCCTCCATTCAGCTGATTTGTTTCTTTCCTTGACTCTCTGCCTCCACTCTGATGTGAGACGTGCACTTAGACTGCAAAACCCCTGTTGAAACTTGATAGTAATTTTTACCAGAGAAAGTCCTACGGCAGATGCTTGTATTTCTTCAAAATTAGACACAATGAAGTAGAAGAGTAGAGAAAGATGGAGGCTCTCTGCAGATTTGCACCTTCTAATACTCCTCAGTACAACATGAGGAGTTTGCAAATGCACATGTCCCACACAAATGTTTCCAAGGCACAGGAACCTCCTCAGACTCAACAAAAACCTGTGTTCTGGCAGCCTCTCTGACCCAATTCCCAACTTCCATAGCTATTTGCACTAGCTGGTGTTTTTACTAATACAAGACAAATAATGTAACAATGTCAAGCAAGAAATCAGGGGAAACACTTTGATTTTTCCATTTTAGTGAATACTTTGGTTCCCTGGGGTTGGTATTCACAGGGTGAAGGTACCTGGGCAGGATACCTAAAGTTTCTGCAATGCATTTCACATTCAGCCTGTAGGACTAAAAAAAAATCTGCTTCTCAATGTTGGCTGGTTATCTCCATCACTGATTTTGAATTATCCTCTGATACATCTGGTAATGGCCATCCTGTGAGATGGAATGCCAGATTATACTGGATATTGGGAAAATGAAGCAATTGTAAAGAAACAGAAATACCATGAAAGCTTTTTGGCTTGGGATTGGCTCTTTATGGAGGCCACTCCTTTGCTTTGCAAAGTCTGAGATAGTTTCTCACAAAGCTTTCTGTGTCTTGAACTCCAATCTTACCATTGCCCTGAAAGTGAGCGTCTCTCACTCCACTTTGGGTTCTGAGGTCCTGAATGAGGACCTGTAATTCACTGTGTCATGTAACCACCTCCTCTTGTCACAGCCTGACATTTGAACCACCCCTGCAGCCTTGAGTTTCATTCATAGTAATGCTGCTGAGATGTGTTGGCTCCATTTAACAGGAAAAAATAGGTCCAAGGCCAAAGTTCAAGTCTGTAGCTCAGCTGAGGGCCTGTGCTGCCTGCTGACCCATGTCTTTAATTCCAGTCAGTGTTTTCCACCTGTGGTACTTAGAGGGTGCTGGGCAGCCTCCTGTTCCCCCATATACTTGATTTGCTGCTTGCTTTTTGCACATTCAGGTCATTTAAATATCTTCACAAGGGGCTCTGAAAGAATTCAAGTGCTCAGACCCCTCTGAAGTTGAGAGCTGCTCAGACACTCAGGTGTGTCAGACAGTGGTGTACCAGACTTAATGAATTCCTAGATTTCATGAGAAGGGGGTGTGCTTCTGTGTTGCTGGTAAATGCAGGAAAGCAAAGGTTGAATTGCAGCCTAGAACTCCAATCTTCCATCAATGTGCTTAAATACATGCAAATTGCTTACATAACTGTTTACCAATACAAGGAAGGCTGCAGCAACTCTTTCTCAAGTTTGATTTGATGTTTACAGATAGAAATTTGTTTCTGACACAGCCAGGAGATTACATTGTTTGTGTGACATGGGAAGAAAAGGATTACAGTAATCTTTTCTTGTTTTACAGCTTTATGTAGGAGGAGAAAGATTACAGCATGCTTCCATAGGAACATGGAAATGATGGGGGAATTATCTGCAGCACTCTGAATAGCGACCTGGCATACATTAGAACATTGTCACATTACTGCTTTTGCCACTAACCAAGTCCCTTGTGAGTCACTAGGCACAGCTCTTCAAAGGGAGGGGAATTACCACTGATTTGTGTGTGAGTGTAGACAGCAGCAGTTAGAGTAAATCAGGCATTTCAGTGGCATGAAGGAAAAGGCCTGGCTGTTTAATAGAAATGCAGATTTTGAATGAACTGACAAAGGCATCCTATTACTTGAATGTGTACATTCCTTGTTTTTTCCCCCTTAAAGAACTCAGTCAGGAAACAGGGACACATTAGCATTATAAATGGTATTGGCAAGGAAGGGAAAGGGCTAGAATGATTTATTTTTAACTTTATATTCAGTGAAAAGCTGTAGATACCATTTTTCTATTCTTTTCTTGATATTTAGTGATGTTTTACCAGGGGTTTCAAGTGAAAAGTGCGAGGCCTTTGATCAAAGGATCAGAAAAGTGTGTTTGGTTTCAGAGAAGGAAGTTGTCTTTCTTTTCCTTTTTTCCCTTCATGGAAAGCTCCTTTGTGAGCTCTGATAGCAGAGCTTGTCAGGGGATCTCCCAGACTTTGCTGCAATTGCATTAAAGAAATCAGTACTGAGCTGAGAGTTTGCTCCAATCCTGCAGGATTGTTTCCTTGGAGTGTTTGAGGTTCCTTCCCTGAGCAAACCCAGGGAGGAGCAGGGAAGGAACACCCTGGCTCACAGGGTGACAGCCCTGGTGCCTGCACACCAAAGCCACTTGGAGCATGGTTGTTTACTGGAGCCAAAACATGAATTTTCTAGTGGGTTTGGGTGTGGTTTCTTCTTTGCTGTCGGTGGAGATCCTTGGGATCTGATGTAAAATTCAGCCAGGTGGCAGGAGTCTGTCGGTGGGTGCCAATGGAGGTGTTGGTGACAGCTTGGTCTGGAGCTAATTCTCCTCATCTGGTGCTGCTCCAGTAGATCCTTTACTGGGCAGGGAGAGGCTGTGCTGGGCTGTAGTCATCTGTGAGACTTGTTCTTCAGGAGATTGGAGGATAACAACATTATCACAACATTGGGGTCTGCTTTCTTCAGCCATCTAGCATTGCTACCTCTGCCTTTGAAGCTGGATAGTGAATCCCTTATGAAAAACACTTTTAGCAACACCTCTGAGATTCTTCTACTAACACTATAAATCATCAGAGACTTTTGCTGGGTGAATGATATAATTTTTCTTGCATTTTTTTCCTGTTTGATATTTATAAAAAAAAAAAATAAATCTGTTCCAGGTGAGAAGATGGAAATATGAGTGTTAGTGAGAAAGCCAAGAGACTGACAGCAGGCATGAAAAACAGACTGTAACAACTGGTGGAACAAAACTGTGAATATTAAAGGATCTTGTTACCTTGGTAATTTAGCAACAGTGGGCTGCAGTGCAGAGATGGGAATAAAAGGAGCTTGTAAATACGAACAGGTCAAGTCACATCTGAAGCGAGAGAAGCTTGTCCATAAATGTGGTGTCCCCCAGGAGAGTGTTAAAATCTCTGTTAGGAAAGCAGTTAATAAAACTCCTGGGCAGCACAGCTCCAGGACTGACATGAAACATGAGTTTCCTCCTGTGTCTGCTGCGGGAGGGCTTGTTAAACACCCAAAATGCCTGGTGCTGCCTCTTGTTTGCCCACAGTGGGTTTCCCCTTTATGCCAAGGACCTTTGAATCTTCACAGGTTTCAGGTTGGCTCTTGGGTTCCTCTCATAGATAATTATTGGGCTTTTGCTATTTCAGGGTACAGATAGAATTCTTCCTATTTTTCTTATTTTTCCACATTATTTCTTTACTTCTGGTCCCTTCTCAGTATCTTGCAGCAGAGGTAAATTGGTATTGTGCTTTCTAGTGAAGATACAGTTCAGACACTCAGGGGTGTGAGAACCTTAATATTCCCTTGGAACTGAAAAATCATTTATTGCAGGCCAATTGCATCCAGTAAATGGGATTGTTTTATGCTGATTCTCACCTGGCAAAGATACCACTTACAGGGAATCCAATCAGAAGTCTTTTTCTTTATCTGCTCTGTTTTTGCTGTCGTGTTGTGTTCTGCTTCTATCAGAAATAAACTAGTCTGTGACTGACCCATTCTAGTAGCAGAAGTAATAGATTCTCATTAGAATTAGGGGTATTTTGTGGTAGATTCACTAAGGGACACAAATGTGATTTTTCTTTTTTTTTTTCCCTTGATGGATGTTTTTCTTCAGGTTTTTAATAGCTTCTGAGACTGCCCCTTTCTTCCAGTTGTTACAACTTGTTTTAGAACAACACCCAGACACCTCTGAACTGCAGAAGATTCTGGGCTGACAGAATCACTGCAATGTCACAGCCACCATCAGGACAGGCAGCAGTGAGAGAGCTGCCACTTCTCCTGTGTCTTACCCAACCTACCCATCTCAGAAACTTTCCTTGGGGTATAGGGAAAGAAGAGTATTGTTGGGTTTTTTTTAAATGTATTTGTAAGAGGAGGCTATGTTTACAAAAGATCCTAAAAATATGCCCCTAAATATTTCTTCAGCTTCATGGAACTTTCTGTGATTGAAATGTGTTTTAATCAAGTCCCTGTGGATAGATTATTTCCTCTGCTGAAGAGGATAGGAAGATCAATGTCCCACTTCCATTCTTACAGCCAAAAGACAGAGTTGATTAAAGCTGCCTTGTACTCCCTGCTAAAGCTGAAGAAAAGCAGTGTCTCCTTTTAATTCAGAGATGCCAGAGGCTCCATCATATGGGCTGGACAAAGAATGGGCTGGGAAGCTCTGATTGCAAAATATGTGATTTACATAATTGCATTCATGTTTACTTTTGCCCTTCAAAATCACAAGAACAACAAGATAAACAGTGCCCCAAAGACACCAGTTAAGAGATGCAAAATATAATCTATGATTTAAGTCATTAATGGGCATCTCCATTATGCTGTAATTTTTATTGATTTTGACATAGTGTAACCATTTTATTCACAGCACTCACTGAATGGATGCAGTAGTCAGCAAATTTTAAAGTACTCTTATCTGACCCACTTTTATCAGCTTAAGCCAGTTGTATAACAATGAGATTCTAAATTGTCATAAATGAAAATAAAAGTAAGAGGAGGAGTGGGCAGAAATAATTGGTAGAACATGTTGTTGCTTTTCCCTCACACTCTGAAAAAGCATGTGTGAGCCAAGCCCAAGCCAAAAAGCTTTCATGGTGTTTCTGTTTCTTTACAATTGCTTCATTTTCCCAATATCCAGTATAATCTGGCATTCCATCCCACAGGATAGCCATTACCAGATGCATCAGAGGATAATTCAAAATCAGTGATGGAGATAATCAGCTAAGGCTGAGAAGCAGAATTTGTTTTAGATATACAGGCTGAATGTGAAATGCAGCCTGGAAAATGAAAGAGCTGTTTTACCCACTAATTTTTGGGGTCACCACTGGCTGAATGCCTCGTGTTCACCAGTAGGCTTTGACCCCAAGATTTATACCCATTCTTGCTTCATGTTAAAAAAAAAAAAAACAAAAAAAAAACCAAACAAAAATAACCCCCCAAAACCAAAACAAAACAGAAAAAACCCCAAACAAACAAAAAACTTTGGGAAATATTTGAAGAGCTGGAATTTTATGCCTATTTTTTTATTATTTATTTTTAAATGAAGGTGCTAATGGAACAGGTTTTTTCTCCCCTGGGCAGGATAGTTTGCAGTATTTCATGTCTGTCTGCACGCACACAAATGTGTGAAACAATTTTATGGATTTTTGGCTCAAAGTAAGCTTCTGTTCCCTTCTGGAAATCTTAGGTTAAAATGAAAATGTGGGTTTGGTATCTAAAATGATACTGGGGAAGCAATGAAACAGGATTTCATGCTTATGAAAAAGAAAACCCATTAATAAAATTGACACTTCCACTCATGGTGGGGCAATTTTGCTTTGTGAAGTTTCAAGAGCCCTTGCTTTATTGCTCCCACAAGCCCCTTGACAGAGCATGGGGCTCTATAGAAATAAAGCTTGCTCTGCCTTGCCTTGGTCCTTCAGTGCTCATTAATCAGGTGGATGAATGGACTGGAGGAACTGCAGCTCTCAGGTTGGTTTGGGTTTCTCTGGTGTGATGGGGGTGCCCTGGTGCCTTCTGAGCATCCAAGATTTTGGCTGTGTGACTTCCCATGTAAGTGTCACACATGCTGACTTTTGATGCATATCTCCTGCAAAATTTGCAGGCAGGTCCTCTGGGGAACAAAGAAACATCAGAATAGAAGCAGAGAAGTGAAGTGCTGTCAGGGCAGAGGTCAATGCCCCTCCTCTTTCCTTCTTCCATGTATATAGGGCAAGTTGCACATGCTTTTACATTCTTTGCAAACTCAAATTCTCTCCTAGGCAGACAGTGCAGCACTAGCCTTGTGGGGTTTTACCTCCAGAAGCTGTCACTGAAGACAAATCTGCAGGCTATGAAGGACAGAGCACAGGATCAGCCATTCTGTGTCCTTCGAGAATGACACATATTTTTTGCTGAGGAGGTGGCAGAGGACAGAGATTGCCAGAAAACCCTTTTTTTATGGTAACTGAAGTAATGAACTCGAATGAAAGGAATAAAATAGAGGTTTAGAGTGGAAGTGCCATTTCAGTTTTAACTACAGTGTTGCTACTGCAAAGCTATAAATTAGAGCAGGGCAGTTAGGTAGGATGAAATAAAGGAAGAAAAGCAGGGTCCTGGGTAATAGGAAGCTCAGAGGAGCCCAACCTCTGGTAATTGCTGTACATCCCCCACTGACATGGTCTCTCTCACTGGTAATTAGCAGGGCTGGCAGGAAGATGCAAAGAACAACTTGCACAGGAGGGTGTGTGCTTTCCTAGCTGGGCAGGAAACTCATTTTTGCTGATGATTAAGTGCCTGCTTTTCCAGTCTTGGACCACAGATTTGTAGCTGATTACTACAGCATGTTTTTCTGACAGTGATACTTGGAGAAATCCATAGGCCACCATGCAGTGTCTTCTCCAATAAATATTCCTCATATTTTCTACCTTAAGCTATTCCAGGCCTCTACACCCATCTTTGTGACCCAAAGCTGAGACCCTAAAATTCTACCATCTTTCTGTGCCCAGGCAGGGAGAAGTCTGTGGAACTCATTGGCCTAATCAATCTCAATATCATCTTTTCTTTTCTCCTGCTTTATTTTCTTGTGAGTAGAAACTCCTTTCTAACAGTTTGTGGAAAGCTGGAGGGATGCTGGATTAAGAGAATAGGGAAAACATAGTAACTCTTCTTAAAGACCAAAAAAGGAAATATTAATGTGTAGTTAATATTGGTATTATATTAATTATTAGTATTATAATTAGTATTATATTAATTATATTAATATAATACTACCAATATTAATTGGTAGTTAATAATGCCTTACAGACAATGAATAAGCAATTGGTAAATCCCACAGAACACAAAGATAATCTATATATTTTTATTTAGTGTTGCAGCAGATGGAGCTGCACGAGATTCAAGTGCCGCCTCCCTGACTTTTTGCTGCTCTGTAGGTTAGCACTGCCTCATTGCTGCTGCTCACAAGTGCCCACTGTGGCTGGGAGGGTACCTATAAACATGAAAAAGAAGGTGAGCCAAGGAGCTGCTAAATCCCTGGGAATAAAGGACATCATTAGTTCAGAGCTCGCTGTGCTCTGGTATGTAAGAAAATGCTTTATTTCCTCTGGAAACCACCTTTCATTTCCAAGAACCCTCCTGTACTTCAATGGCTTTGGAGGCTCTAGGCCAGGTTTCCAGCTTACCTGCATTCATGGCAGCTCTCAAATGAGATCCTATGCCAATTTACACTTGTGAGAATGTGTCCCTGTATATAAAGTACCAGCTGTACATTGTCTTACAGGTGCCTTGTGTCTGACACACAATGAAGGGAAGAGTGGAAGTGGAACAAACAGCGATAGCCAATCATTGCTGAAAAACTGCATAATTATAGAATTGTAAAGAATATCTGAATAATTTTACCTGTGGGTAAAATTCACCGAGCTGAACTTGGTCAGCTTGTGGGTGCTTTGTCAGGTACCTGAAAGCCTCATACATTTATGGATGAATGTCTGTCAGACCTGCTTCCTCCTTGTGGCAAACCAGAAATGCTTCCATAGCTCTAATGTCACAAACAAAGTGTGTGCTGCTCAAGGTTAAGTTGTTCTTGTCACAGAGAGCTGCTAGGTGTCTTGTAAGGGGGTGTTCCTGGGGAATTGACTTCCTACAGCCTCTTTCATTCTGGAAAATGCTGAGTCACTTAGCAGACAGAGGTCTGAACTTTTTGAAGGAGTGATGAGATGAGTTCAGGGAGTTTCTGGATGGATGTGTCATCTGCTGCTGTGTGATTCAAGCAGGATTTCTCTGAATGGCTTGTAGTGCCCTCATAATACAACACTTACTTTCTTTGCAGGGGAAGGATTACAGCACTGCTCTGAGTTGGGAAACTAAGCATTACTTCTCAACACAGCTTGATCTCTGCCTATTTTTCAAGTTACGAAATGGAGTGTGCCCAAAAAAGCATTTGTAGTTTAACTTAGAGTTCTTTTCCCCATTCCTCACCCCAGCCTGCTCTAGTGCCCATGCCTGGTAATGCAGCGTAATTATGGCCTGAGGTTTATTCACCTGAGTCATAGGAGCTATTCAGCTTTATCCTGCAACACAGTGAGCAGGAAACTTCACTTGCATTGAAATAGATATTTTTCTCAGGCAGAACATCTCTTCTAGAATTTGAGCAGGATAGAGTTTTTTGGGTTTTTTTCCCCAAAATACATAGAGACTGTAGGTACCAAGCACTTCCATCTCTCTTTGTAAATCTACTCCATGACAATCCTGCATTTCTTTGCTCAGCACAGGGCTCAAGACATCTCCATGTGCTGTGTCATCCCCTTGCGTTGCCTCCAGAGGAGAAAGATGGTTTAAAGCCCCACATGCATCTGGCAGCAGGGTCTCACTCCTGCCTGTCTGAGAGCTAATGGGATCACAGCCCAGCATCAGGAGGTTGCAGTAAATCAATAGTCACAAATCTGCACTCATAAATCTCTGTGCACAGAAGAGCTACAGAGGGGCCTCTGTGCAGGGCCTTACAGACAGATCTCATTCCTAAAAGACTTTGCCTGGTTGCTGTGGCACAGATACCTGTTTTGGCAGAATATTAATGCTATGGTGAGCAGCCCTTATCAGACTATTTGTGCTGATATGATGTGCACCTGCCTGTCATTGCCACAACTTATCCTCTCACCTGCTCTCTTCAGTTTAGTCTTTGTGTTAGTTCTCATACAGTAAAACTAAAGGGAGTGGGAGGGAACCCCCCAGCAATCAGTGCAGTGGAAGGAATTTCTGGGAAAAGTGAGATAATAGGTTTTTTTAACTGGTCTCCTTGGAGAATCACGATAGTCATGTGTGAATTGTTTCAAGGGACAAAGATCTAGCCTCTGGATGTTTCCTGTGGAACCTCATCTTTTATGGCAGGGGAGCAATTTTACAGGGACAAGTCACACATGGATTAGGTAAAATATCTTGTATTCCAATGTTAGGTGTGTCTTCTCTTCTCATCTGGTCATCTTAATTCTTGTGAGGAGATTTCCATATAATTTAGAGACTCTTTTCAAGTTTTTGGGTAAGGTTCAAGCCTGATATACTCTCTCCTGCTGGAAAGCAAGCAGCCAGTGCTCCTCCCAGGCTTGGAGCATCTCAGGTCAGAAGTGTTGTACTGCAGTGCCAGCTTTATCTCACTGGGCTTTATCTGCTCCAGCTCTCTGCCCTGCAGATGGGCAGGAACAGCAGGTGCACCCCCTGTCCCCTCTGTGTCAGAGGGCCTCCTGCATCCCTGGAATACTCATTGTGGAGATGGAGCTCTTTGCTGAGGGCAGGGACACCAAAGCTGGTGTGACAAGTGCAGGTCAGTGCTGCCCAGGGCAATGCTGGAGCAGCTTGCAGGAGCACACTGCCATAGATCATCCTTTCCTGGCTGCTCCAGTTTTCCTGAGGAAATAAATCACTTGGCTGGAGGTGAGAATCATGTGGCTTTGACACATATCCACTTTTTTCTTAAAGGAAAAAGGGCTGTGCTTGTGAAAAGATGGGACAATGCTGTGCCCTTGATTCGCTGTTGAATGTGGAAGTGATTTAAAATAGGATAAAAGATACACAGGGAAGTGTGCAAAGCATAACTTGATGTACTTTAAAACTGGAACATACATAGAGTACAGGTTGCTGCTTGATTTTGAGCCCTGGACTTGGGTCCCTTTGCAATGCACTTACCAGAGGACATACATGAAGAGTAAATATATTTTTTGCCTGTAACTTTTTGTTCAGGTGACAAAAAATCCACAAAGTCACAGAAAATAGATCTTCAATTTGGTTTCTAATTTGGTTTTTAATTTTTGTAAGAGTGTAACCTTTGAGCTTGCAGAGGTTCATCTCCCACTGTTATTTTAATGTTTAGTTCCTGGTCTGGATTTCTCCAAGGACTTGAGCTGAGACCATTTAGGAACCTCAGGTCCAGTAGATGACTAGAGGCCAGAGTCTCTGAAAGATTTCACACTGTAGCTAAAGCTGTACTGATAAACTAACAGAAGGAGAGGGAAAGAGAAAAATATATGATTATCACTGGTGTTACTGATATTCCTGATAAATGCAGAGATTTTTTAAAATCTGAAATGCAATCTCTATAGTACCAAATTGGGGTTTGTTTTCTATTTGCCCTCTATCTAAAGGAGTTTACAACACGGTGAGAATACCTGTTTACTGCTAATTATCTGAGTCTGAGCAGCCTCTCTTGGCCAGCCTTTTATTACCTCAGATTTTCTTGTGTTTCTGCATATGCAGCTCAGAGCTAGGTTTCCTTTCTGACTCAAGCATTGCACTCACAGATTCTGTAATGCACTACAACCAACAGATTTCTATGATTAATTTTTTTAAAATTTGGGGTTTTTTTTCCAAACTCTTAGAGGAGTTGTGCTTTCATGCTGCAGTAACTCAAGTGACCCTCATCTGAACAGGGATTCAGGGATTCGTTGCCTGAATACTGCTTACAGATAGTTTTGTTTCTGGAGTTAGTGTTGCTTCTCTTAGATATTTTTGTTTTGTCAGTTTAAATCATGTCATTTACAAGTACAGAAATCCCTTCTTGTGCTGTTTTCTTCAGCATACAATACTGTTTGAACCAGAACTCTGTATTTTACCTCCTGAGATATTAACTTTTTCCTACACGTGCCTTTATGAGGCACATGAGGAATTTGCCTGTAGTGGCTCTAGAGCAGCAGGAGATCTTGTCCTATGGAACTTATTACTCTTCCTTGATTAAGCATGAGCTCATGGCAAATACCTGAAACAGTGAGGGGGAGTTAAGGGTGAGAACTGGAGAGGCTTGGCACTGCAGGAACTGGTGCTGAGTGATCCCAGCTACACCAACAACCTTGATCTCAGTCAGAGCTCCCTGGAGGGGAACTGGAGCATGTCCCTGCAGTCAGGTGCACGTTCCAGAAGGAAGGATAATTGGCTGGGTATAAATAGTGCTTTGTTTTGATAGCTGAGTCCATGTGATTTGGCTTCTCCTTTTTTTAGATGGACCATTCTCTGAAAAGCTGTGTGACCTCTGTGTTGCTTCAACTAAAAACCTGCCAGACCTGGATAGCAGTTCTTGTTTCAGATTTGCTTTCCTATTTGGCTGTATTTTAGTTGTAGGATTTTACTGTTACTTAGGCTGTGGAATTAAAATACTTTGCCTCTGATTTTATCACGATGCCAGTGGGTCAATGAATTGGAGTCTGCTCTGACTTGCAGGATTCCTGGTTTTGTCTCCATTCATCCTCTCAGTTGTGTTTTTAATACATGAATAAAAAAGGAGGAGGTGTGAAATTGTTAAAATTGAGCTTCAAGAACTACAACAGGGATGGGGAGAGAAAAAGGTGCTTGTGCTCAGGTGTTTGAGGCAGTGCAAGTTTTATGTTGGTGTCTCTGCATATATGCAATACTTGAAACTGCTCTGTGTTTATCTTATATCCTTCTTAGGTTATTTATAACTCTTGTATGTCTATTTCTGTCTTGGCATTTAGGAATAAATTAGGTTTTGCTGTTCCTTGTTACTTTAGAGTGCTATTGGGACTTATGTATATTTTAAAGGACCAAAGAGCCAAGATGTTTCACTAGGCTGACAAATATATTTTTTTTAATTAAAGAGATAGTGAATAAGTAAATGAAGGCCTTTGCAAGAACCCATTTATTAATGGACAGAGCTATGAAATCAATCAGCTAAAGTGTTAGTGACAGGCATCCTGTCTTAAACATTCACTCTGTGTTGGCAGACAAGCCTGAAAATGTTGCAGCTTCACTTGGTACAGTGTTTTTTAGTCAAGAATATCAAACAGGGATATAGTTTTAATTTCTTTTTTAAGTTTCCCCATGTTTAATTTGTCTTGGGAAATAGTTGTTTTATCATGTTCTGGCACTGGGTATCCTTTAATAGAGCAAAAAGCTGGTCCTCCCTTTGAGTTACCCTGTAGCTGTCATAAATGTGTCCAGCTTCTTTTAATCCAGCAAACTGCTGTAGCAGTTTTTATCATTTTCACTGTTTTCTTCTCAATTCATAATCATTGCTATCGTTCTGGTCATACTCCTAAACATTAACTCACTAATAACCATGTGGCCTCACTGCCTGAGCCTGGAAATTTAACTGAGTTTAGACACAAACTGGCACATGTGGCAAAAACTCAGAGATAAAGTTTAGGCTGTATTAAAAACTGAGTGCACAATGTTACTTTCCTTTGATATTAAAGGTAATCCTAATATTGAAGAAAGTTCTTGTTAAGGAACAAAATCAATTTGGAAAAAAATTCAGAATGCTTCCTTAAAATGGTCATGTTTTTCAATCAGGAAAGAGTAGTTTTCTGATAGTCCTATGAGGTTCCTCATAGTCAGAGAATTTCTGCCTGTATCTGGTCCATTTATGCAAATGCACATTATGTCTCTCTATATAGGCATACAAGCATGCTTAAACACATACTGGTTTATTATGCTATCAAGTTCCAGCTTTCCTTGCTACAGAAGATGTGCAGAGACCTTTTTGGCTTATTTTGTTCCAGATGTCTTAGCTTATGACTTTGCAAATTGCATTTTGCTGGTAATTTCTGCTCATGTTTCTAATCCCTCTGAATCTGGAGTTTTCATTACATGCGGTTTCCTGATCATTGTTCTAAGTATTAAATAGGACTAGCAGTGATGCCTCCAAGCCTCAGTCATTTGTCATTTAGTATTATCTTTTGTTTGCACAATTTAAGCTATCTTGTAGTTTGTAGGTAGGTTTCACCTCCAACATGATAAGAATTGATTGAGAGGAAATTTATGCAATGCACTTTTAAATCTCTAAAAGACAGATCTTTTAAATCTGCTGAAGGCTTCCACCTACTAATCTTGTTTGTCAATAAAAATAGTAATGCAATCAGCTCAGCACAAAGAATCTGCCTGTTGCAAGCTCATTCTAGTTTCTTCTGGAATTTGAGAGTTGAGGCTGCTGCTGGTTCCAGGATATCTGTATCTCTTTGCTCAAATTAAAAAAGTGTAGCTGTGTCCCTATTCTGTATGAACAGAATTCTGGTGTCAGAAAAATGTATTACATGTTATAAAGCTACTATGCAATTATTAGCTGTGCCAGACTATAAAATAGTGTGTTGGCAGGTCTCTGGACTTGTCAGGAAAGTTACAGGGAGAGAATAGAAATCTCCACAAGAAATATAGGGATTTGAAAGTCTTCACTTCTGGTAAAACAAGAGAAGCTTGGCTTCAGAGTATTCTTTCCAAAGCAGCAAATAATTTCAGCAAAAGTTGGAGGTGGGTAAGAACAATGTGAGATGCTTGAAAACTTTTACGAAAAGGTCATAGTGAAAATTTTACTCCTGCTTGTGAGCATTGACACTCCCTTCTCCCAGCTGTGTTTGTCAAAAACTGCTCTGTATTATTGGCTGTTACTGGTTTGTGAAGGTCTGACTTGCAGAAGGCTGGTTTTTATTTCTGTGTCTTCTTGCTAATGGTCCAAGCAATTGTTTATTCTCTGTTCATGCAGTGAATGCCTTGTGTCCTTTGGCTCCTGCAGTAGGAGCTGAATTTCAGAACTGGTCTGTGTGAATGTCCTGATTGGCAATTGAGTTTTTCCTGCCTGCTTGCTGGAGACATTGCTGTGATGGTGTTCAGATTCCTCTTCCTTGCTCTCATCCTCAGGACTTTGCCTGGCTCAGTAGGTTTCAAGCAGGGTTTAGGTTTTGAGGTCCAAAACAGCGACTTAGTTCAGCCTTTTCAAACTTTAAATTTATCTTCAATTCTTATGAACCTGAAAATGACTAAATATGTCTGCTCCTTTTGTCATTTTGGATTTTTTCACCATTTTGGACAGTAGTGGGTTGAAGTGGATCTTAGTCTACACTGCCCTTGTCTGCATGTAGACAAAGAAAAGGCTGAAATTCAATGTGGGTGGGTATGGAGGGAGGCTTAATTTTAATTCACTCTGTGGTGCTCAGAACAAGTGCAGTGTTGGGAGTTAAAAAAGAAAATACAAAAACCATAGTTGATATTCCTTTTATAATCTATTCCAAAATTGAGATGCAAATCTGTAGGCACAGTCCAGAGTAACAGTGAGTGGATGTATTTCCTTATTCCATTATTAATCTCTTTCACAGGACTCTTTTGTTTCTGAATGCAAAAGACTTCCTAAGTCTTCAGTACAAAATAGGATGTTAAGATGAACTTTTATATGTCTCAAAAACTTATGGAAAGCTGTGTCTGTCAGTTATTTTGGCTTTTGTTTTTCAGGTTAATGAAAAATGGCCTTTACAAAACACTGTTGTGTCCCTGTTTTAATTTTACCCTTATTTTCTTTTGACTTGATATCTGTGCCTTTCTTATAGGCATAATTTATGTTCTATGGTGTTAATTAGAATGAGCACATACAGCAGGAAGGATAGCTTAACTTGTGTGTACAGTTAGAAATCAGATTTTTGGCCAATGACTGCATTTTTGGCATGGAAAGCATAGGGACATATGGCCATGTGATTGCATGGAAAAGAGCTAATTTAGTTTGAAACTCTTCTGACCATGTCTCAGAATGAAGGTGAGAAATAAGTCACAGATTTGTATAAATTAAGGCTGTAAATGACTTCTGTGATTATTTAGTGAGCATTGACTTCTCCTGCATGCTGGTTTTCAATCCAGCACCTTTGCTTCAATTAGACCAGGTGCTGTGTTTCAACCTATGCAATTGTGATTTCAAGGTGTGCAGAGAAGGAGAATCCTGGCTAAGCTGTTAATGAACCTTTCCATAACAAATGTATCTCTTGTTTCCTATCTGAATATGCCTGTCTTCAGGTTCAGCTATTGCAGCCCTGTTCTCTCTTTAATTAGGAGACTGAAGGGCTCTCCCTGTCATGAAATGCTTCTCTCCCTCCAGATCTCTATTACACCACAATGAAATCCTCAGATTATAATATTTTAATATAATAATATATATTTATATACATGTGTGTGTGTTATATATGTATATAACATATTATAATATTATAACCCACAGATTATAATATTCAGATTTCTTATCTGAATATGCCTATCTTCAGGTTCAGCTATTGCAGCCTTGTTCTCTCTTTAATTAGGACACTGAAAAGCTTTCCCTGCCATTAAATGCTGCTCTCCATCCAGATCCCTATTACACCACAATGAAATCCTCCCCTGACCACACCACAAGGATAAACAACTTTTGGAACTTTTAGTTGAAAATCTGAAATAATTGTTTTGTTGTTGTTGCTTCATAAATATTTGCAAATTTTTCATATTCTTATTTAAAGCTGGGTGTCAGAACTGTATGTGGCATTCCTTTTTCTGTAGACAAGTGCAAGATTGAAATACTTTACATCTCAGTGTTTCTTTGCATTAGAGTGTGTGGCTCTTTCAAGCTGTTGCAGTCTGTGCTCAGTTTTCCATTCTTGAATGTCTGATAGATGTAAATTGGCTATGAAAATTCTGCCCTCAGCTGCACCTTCCCTGCTAAAGAAAGACAGCACAAATCACTGCTGTTATCAGAAAACTCCAAGGCTTTGGAAACCTGTATCACCATCTGAGGTATTTAAAGATTTGCTGTGTCTGTGGTTTTGGTCACAGGTCTACAACAGAATTTCAAAAGATGCAATCTTGGGTAGAGCCTTTTGAAAGCAGGCAAAGAGGGAGCTCAGGGGAGGAAATGTGAAAAAGTTGGTGGAAGAGATGTGAGTTTCATGCAGTGATTAAAGTTTGGCAAAGCACCATGGAGATTGTGATGCCATCTGTTCTCTGTGTCTCCATTTGATTGCATCCTCTTGGGATCAGAGACAGCTTGATGTTCCAGTGGACTTGGAGACAGCACTAGATAGCAGCTCAGTAGCTTTGAGGGTGAATTTTGCACCTTTCAGTCCTTCTCTTTTCCTCTTTAGTGCCAGATTAAGATTTGCAAGGCCAGGGATAAGGCATAAAAACCCCATTTTGTCCATGTTTGAGGTTAAACTTCCCCCCTGCCTTCCTGTGTTGAGCTGTGTCCCATCCCTGCCACTCCTGGCTCAGGGGCTGATTGACTGCAGAATTCATTATTTACCACTCCACTTTTTAGTCACCTGTAGATTTCATGGTAACACTTTCATGTTAGCATTTTATCAAGTTATTGACAAAATTTTAAAGTAGATATTTATTAAGCAATCGCTTTGGCTTTCACACTTGAAACAGTCTCTTAACAATGCTAATTTACAGTTAAAATTTTATTTTGAGAGCTCTATAATTGGATGGATTTAAATTGATTTATGGCCAGTCACATACTCTTTGATATAATCGTGGTTTCTAGCTCTATTCAACAACTCTTAGAATCCAGAGCAAAGTTTATATTAGGTGCAGCCAAAGAAAAGTGGGCTTATGTCAAGGGCTTCTGAAAACCCTCCCTCATAAAGAGAGTGTAAGTCGCTAGAACTGTTGTTTCATTTAAATGGCAAACAGAAGAAACTAATAAATACAGATTACCTAAATAAATCAAAGTCAAGATGCTTCTGTTGAAATGCAAATTTGCTGTCATAAAAATTTCTATAAAGTTATCTAATTTCCATAAGCAGGCTTTCTATTGGATAATGATTTATTCATCTAATGTTTTGCCAGAGATCTTAGCTAGCTCCAAGAGAAGATATCTTGAATAAAAAGAAATCCTTATTGTTTTTCAATTTATGTAGAAAAGGTTGACACTGCTTTCCAAAGATTTCAGAATAAATGTTTTGTTTCTATTATACTTTTGTTTCAGAAAATAGAGGTTACTCTGTCTATTCAGCTCTGTGGTCCATGGGCTGTTCCCTGCCATATTTATATTTTTGCAATTGTTTTGTCTCTCCAAGGTGTGAGAGGGGAGATGTCCTGTAAAACATCCAGTTAAAACTGTGTCTAAGACCTCCAGACTGAATGAGAGCTGCTCTTTTGTTTCAATCCTGAAAATTGTATAAAAGAAGAGGCTGGTAAATGTTTGGGTTTGCTACTTGAGACTGGTTTTAGTTCTGCAAGTGTACTTCATTCTTACTGAGTGACAGTGGGAAGGACAGAGACAAGTATGCTGAAATAAAATCATTGAAATACTTGGGGGAAATTTTTTGGTTGCGGGCTTGAGCTTTCTCTGCTATTGTCTGCAATAAAAGACTTTCTTATTTTTGTTTGGTGATTGTTTTTGGGTTTTTTTATTCTATTATTCAACTGGTATTGGCAGTGTGTAGTGTAATCCTTGTAACAGACTTCTGACTACATGTTTAAGCAAAGCTTTTATTGTCCATAAGTGGAGATGAGAATGAGTTCATCAGGATATTTCATCTGTTGGTGAAGCAGTAGGAGTAGCTGGAAAGGAATAGGAGGAATATTGGTAAGATTAATCTTTTGTGCTTGTGAGAAGAGGTTAGGAATCCTGAGGCTGGTGAAAGCACTAAAAGCTCTTCCAGGTGTCACTATGCTGTTTTATCCAGTGAGCAGCAAGCCACAGCCTGAAGGCAGAGGGTGGCTGGAATATTAGTCAGACCTGTCTGCAGGCAAAATAGCTTTCTAATATTTCCAGGTGTCTGGAAACAAAAAGCAGAAGCACATCCACAGGCCCACCTTTTCAGGATGACATAATGCATTTTCTAGTTTTTAAAGCCACAAAGTGCCTTCCCAGAGAACTTGGAAGAGGCACTTGTTGGAGACACAGGGGCTGCCTTTGCTGTTAAAGCTCAGCACAGGGAGGAGGATGAGAGTGGCTGTGCTCACTGAGCTGTGCAGTGTAACCTGCACTTCAGCCCAGCCACCCTGTCAGTGAGCACTAAACTGCTCATAAAACAGACCCCCACTGCTGCAGGTGATTTTATGGCCCTGCCTCGAGTGTGACAGGACATCAATAGCCCTTGCTGAAACAGGACTGGAGACAAGGTGAGCCTTGGGCTACCTGTACTCATTGTTATGGTCCTCTTTCAAATTGGGCATTTCACAAAGTTTCTGCAAGTGTTTTGTGAATGGGTGGCATTTGCCAGGGCAGCTCCTCAGCTCTCCCAGGAGTGCTGCAGACTGCTGCTCCTCAATGAGCGAGCAACCTCCCTGCTGGAGCCTCACATCCAGAAAATGCTTCAGGGTGAAACAGTTCATTTCCATAAAATGTTGGGAATACCTTGTCAGTGCAGTGCTCTAGCAGTGAAAGGAGGAGTGGAGCTCACTTGAAGTGACTCATTTTCAGAGACAGCTTTTTATCCCAGGTGAGAGCAGAGGAACCTTCTGGGAAGTTGTGCCAGGCATTTGAGCACTGGCTTGTGAAACCCTCTGAAACCTGTGAAACCCATGATGAGAAACTTGTGTACACTCTGTCCTCACAGGGAAAAAACTTCAGGGGTTTTAGCTCTTTTTTAAACGTTGTGGCTTCAAAGTTATAATGACAATATTTAGACACTTTTGAAAATAATTATGGGCTATTTAATGTAATTATTCTTTCAAAGGTAATATCCAGGTCTGTGTAGAAATGTTTAACTATTTGCTTTCTAGTTATGTAATAGAAATGGAGTTTAAGTGATACACATGCAATTGCTTGAGAACTGACATATATTTTAAAATGTCAGATTCTTTTCTTCTTCACCTTTAGTTCAGAGGCACCCTGATCTTCACAATAGGCATTAAGTTGGATGGTGTGCTGCAGTGGAGCATAAATGTAGGCTTTTTTGATTATTTCTTAAAAAAATGGTGCTTTGTAGAAATAAATTGAATGAAATGGAGGGTGATCAGTCTTCATGGCTTGAATACTATGAAAAAAAATCCAAGTGATATTTAGAGTCACACTCAGGATGTCAGGTTTTTGTGTGTGTTTGCTGCTCAATGGGGACTGCAGGAAGTGTTTGGCATTATGTTGACAATATTGAAATGAAGGAAAAAGTTGTTTCTGCACTATATCTTTCTGTGAATTGAACAGCAGCACTGTTGTGATGTGGCATTGTATAAATGGCAAATATTTAAATGGTGTGCTTGCTGTTGCAATAATAAAACAGTGATGCTGCTTCTAATGATTTTTAGAGACAGAGTTGCTGCAATTTCTCAGTGTCTTTCATGGTGTCACTGAAGAATTTATATGAAATGTCTTGGTTTTTTTCTGGGGTTTTCTTAGATCCTGTATACTTACATTTATTGCATGTGGCTCAGTAATATTGTTTGCATTTTACAACCTTCCTGGCCCATCAGTGCATTAGCTGACTGCAGGGCTGGTGATTTTGCTGTGCCTAATGGAAAGCAAATGCTTTTTTGTTCATTTTTAGCCAAATGATGTTGGCTGAGCTGTGAGCTAAACAGCTCATATGAGAGGAGATGTGTGGATTTACACTGAGGGTGAGGCCTAATAGCAATCTCCAGGAATGAGCTGGAAAAAGATGCAAGTATGTGGACATTTGAAAACTTCTTGCAATTGCACTGACCCCAGATTGGGTCAGTTTTCTGACAGAAAAGTGTTCTGTTGGCTGTAGTGACCAGGCTGGTGCTGAAGCTTCAGTCTCTTTCTACAAAGAGATTCTTCAATGATCCAAATTTGCCAGCAAGTTTTCCCTGGGCACAGGAAGGAAGCTCTTACAGTGGTGGTTGTCTTTATTCAGCCATGTGCCAACGTTCTTGTCACTTGTTTTAACAAGGAAAGAAGCTGGAGTAGCTGCTGATTTGTAAAAGAATGGGAATACCAAAAAATGGGTGGATTGTCTGTGTTAAGTTGGTGCCAAAAGGAGGAAGTTTGGTTCTAGTCCTTGCTGCCCAAAAGGAAGTAAATAAGACTACACAGCTTTTTTTATTATTATTATTAAAGCCATTAAATTGTAGATGTAATAGAATTTAGCAGAATTACCCTCTGTAGAGCAAGATAGTCAAGATATAATGAAATATAAATCTATTATCTTTACACCAAGTGGGACAATTAAATGCACAACTACTCCTCTGTGATCAATAGTAAATAGAATGAGCAGTATATATTAGCTGCTGAGGAGGAAAAAACATGTGGAAAAGGGAATTTTGGCATTATATTTTAATCCTGTGGTGTATTTCACATTTCTCAAAAGTATTGGGCATTTCCCTGTCTGGATCTATAACACTTTAAAGAGAGGAGCCACACAACCAATAGGTTTTAACTATTCACTGTCAACTTTCAAGCCTAAGATTGTTGTTGAAAATGAAGTCTGGATCCTTAGCAAGCAAGAGACCATCTGGACAGAAAGGTGGAAAACCATCTGTGCTAGACAACCATAAATGAATCAAGCCCAAGACAAAGAGCTCCTCAGAGTTCCAACAGGAAATATTGAAGTTCAGCTGCTTTCTCTGCCTGTGATCACTGCTTGCTACCGAGTGCTTCAGCACAGATCAGTCAGACCAAGCACTGCTGCAAGCCTTGCTGTGCTCTAATTGTCAGAAATTTGCAGCAATGAGTTGCTCCAAGTTTGCAGCAATGAGTTACTCAAAGCCTGCAGCAATAAGTTAATCAAAGTTTGCAGTAATGACTTGCTGAACTGTGAATGGAATGTGAGCAGTATAGAAAGCAAAACAACAGCAGGGGAGAGGTGTTTGCTTCTGGTTCACTGAAAGTATTGATGAGCTCTGTGTTTATGTTGGTACAAGAGCAGCATTGATCAGAAGGGAAAAAAAGTAGAGATATACCTGCTAAAACCTGTTTGGAACTGATGAGATAGCAGGTAGCTAAATGTATTGTTAAACACAATATTCAATAAAGAGATTTTGGGGTAGTTTTACTACTACAAAGTTGGCTTGTACATAGTAAACAGTCCTTCACTATAACCAAGATTTAATCATCTGTTCCTTGGAGCTAATGCTTCAAGTACAAAAAAGGAAATACACCAGAAGAGATAAATGAACATTGGCATTCATAAGTAATGTATTGTGCAGTTCTTATATGGCACCTGTGGCAAAGTTCCAGCAACAAAAGGTTTGGTGCCTGAGCTGCCTGTTACCTCTGAGGGAAGCAATTATGGTTATTTAGTGCAGGAGAGTTAGATTTAGGGACTGCAGTAGCCAGGAGCACTGTGTGAAGGATGTGGGAGTAGGAAGCAGGTATCTGCTAACTGTGTGGATTATTACTCATGGCATGCACACAAGGAGATCTCTGGGTTACCAGGCTCATGTTTTGTGTTAAATGTTTTGATTGTTCACTGGGTGTGTGTCAGTAGAAATGTGATTCACACCCTCTAATTCATGCTCCCCATCCAGAGTGCAGATGGATGGTGCTCTACAGGAGCCTGCATCTTTATCTCCCTGCAGAAATACCGTCACACTCCGAGTGTCCCTTAAATCCTCTGGTTTGTGCTGTTTAGAGCTGGGATTTCTTTGGAAAGGTGCACCCCTCTTTCCTTCCTGTCTCTCTCCCTCTCAGAAAAAAAAAAAAAAAAAGGCTCCATCACTGATAGATTTTATCAGCCCCTTATGGATGAACTAGGCAGCTAAGGAGGAGGTGAGGGGTCTGGAGAGGTTGGCTGCTCTCCTGTGTGTGTGTGTGTGTGTGTGTGCAGAGCTAAATACTGACTGACCATGAGTCTGCCATGAGAACTTGAAGTGAAAACGACTGCATTTCTCTTATTTTAGAAGAGATCTCTCTGTGATAGCAGGAAGACAAGTTTGCTCAATAGACTTCTGTCCTGAGTTAGAGGAATGTTGTCTGTGGTGGAGGACCCAGCTGGATTGATGATATGCTGGTTTTTATTTTATTTTTTTTTAATTTTTGTGAGGTGGGTTGTTTTTCCCTCTGACTCAGCTGACTCGGCTTCATTGGAAGAGCTGAAAAAAATTGTGCCAAAAGCAAACAGCAGAGAGAACAAGAGCTGAATTTTTTACTTTTCTTGCCTTCTTGTCTCTGGTAATGGAATAAAACTAGGCCAACTGGTGGCTCCTTAGACACTATTTTATCTTCTGCTAGGGCTGTTGTGCCTTTCTAAGAGCCTCAGAGAGCCCTGCTCTCCAGAGATCTGGTGAAGTCAGGCCATGGGGATTCTGGGGACACAGACAGCTCCCTGCATACCCTTTGTCCTGCCCCATGCTCACATTGCTCTCTGGAGGTCTCTGCTTCCCTGGCCAAGTTTTCCAATGCAAACCAGATATTCTGGTTTGCAGATGTTATTGCAGATGTTACCTTTGCAAAGGTAACCACCTTTGGACAGGAAATTAGGACCCCAAACTGGGAAGTGCTCCTGGGTTCTTTGCTGTTTGCAATAGTGGCCTCTATCTTTTTTTTCAAAAAAACACTCTCTCTTGCAATATAGACTGTTAATTTTGTAGACCAGAAGAAATAAAAAAAAAAACTACTTAGTAAGCATGGAATTAGAGATCAAAACAAATTACTTGGGCAATTTGCCAGAATGGGAGGTTAAATAGATTACAGATAAAGCCTTATTAATTAGTATCAAATCTGCTTTGGTGCCATATGGATCACAGTACTTTTTCCCTTTTCCTCTTCTTGTCATTATGTCTCAATTTCCTTTTCTCTTTCTGATGTGCACAAGTGATTGTGTTACTCTGAAAAGATTAAAAAATGGCTTAATCATATTGAAGGAAAATGCTATGAATCCTCTTGACTTTAATAGCAGTGAAATCTAAATGCAGAGAAGTGTTATAATTGGCAGGTAAAAATTGTTTGGGTCAAATAATCTTTATCTGATGGAAGATAGATTAGTAAAGTGGTCCCAATTAATTCTGTGGTTCATTTCATCAGATCAGAAAAGTAGTGCTCTAGTTGTACTGTAATTAGCATTTTATGTTTTACAGAAACATGTAAAAGTGTGCCTGAATACCTAATTTTTAATTTTTTTAAACAATGTCCTACAGAAAATAACATGTAATTGTAGTGCAGGAGTTCAGAGGAAGGCAAAAGTGAATTTGTTAAAACAATAGAACTTGTGTTTTTGGCTTTGGAGAAACTTGCTTAGTTCATCTCTGTCCCTATTTTTTAACCTGTTAATCATGTGCCATCGTGGCAATTCAGCTCAATGCTTGAAAATCCTGTCTATTTAAAAACAGAACAAAAAAACACCCTAAGAAAACCCTTTTTCCTAGATTAAAGGTGCAAAATTTCTATGAAATTGTCAAAGCTTTGGTTTTGAAGAATAGAATATGTACAGAGAGAGGCATCCATTATTTGCCAATCTGAGTTTTCCCTTTGGAACTTGACAGCCTCTGTAGGTTTTTACTGTTTGATGGATAATCCTCTCACAGCTGCTCTTCCATGGAAGGCTGGAGATTAAGTCCTCCTCTCTACCTTTCCCACCATCGGTTTTAACCTCCATAACAGACAGGAGACTTCCAAGTCTAGGAAAATAAATATGGAACCTTATAAATTGACCAGCAGTCAAGTGATCACGGAGCTGGTAGACTTGCAGCTGCTCTTGCTGCAAAATGCATTTTATCATTTCATAAAACAAATATACAGATGTAATTCTGTAGAATAAAAGGAAAGATGGAAAAACCACGTGCAGTTATGGGATTTTTATATGTAGACAGATGTCTAGATTTGCATTATATTAAAATCTTAGACACTGAAATGTTTACCACCAATAACTTTCTGCACAATCTACGCACTCATGATGAAAAGTAGCAGATTTGATTTTTATGACTGCTTCCCTCAAGAAGTGAAAGATCAGAAATTATGTGAACAAAAGTATGTGCTGAGATACAAAAAAAAAATCCTTTTTGTTCCTGGTGAAAAGCCACACCTTCCCAAATCCTGTAATGCTCAGGGAAGCAGCTTCTAATTAAAGAATTAGAGAGGACAAGGGAGTATTTCTGAAGGAGTGAGAGAACTGCATGGGAATAGATATCCATGATATAAAGTTATGACGTTTGGCAATACTGAGCAGCACAAATTGGGGTTTGTAATGATTCCAGAGAGCCTTCCCAAACCTTTAGAGAGCTTGAAATAATGGTGTGCCAGAGAGGCACATTACAGCTACAGGAAACCAGAGGATGTGATGGCTCTGTTCACCTCATATGTTGTTTTAAGTTCTGCTGTGGTATTCCAGGGCTGGAATTCAGAAACTGGACTTATGCAGAAGTATTATATATTTTTAAGCTTTCTATGTGAATATAGCATAATTTTTTAATCAAGAGCAATAGATTGCTGATGGCAAGCACAGCTTGGAGTGCTCAGGTGGGCTTTTGGAATTTTTCATTGTGGTAAAAAAAATAAGTATATATATATATAAACAGCATTCAAGTAGCAGATGCAAAGGACTTATAAACCACCTTCTTTTGTGTTATTTTTGAGCATGGTTTAGATAAATCTATCTCCCTATGTAAAATAGCATCTTAATTGACACTGAAACATTATCTTTTTGTATTAATTTAGTAGAATTTAAAACTGGATTTGTGATCATAAATAGATCAGCATATCAGTATTATTAGAAAGACTTGTTGATCTGGAAAGGTCAGACAGTCTGGAGATTGAACATTATCTATGCTTCAACAATCTTGTTCTGCCCCTCACTTCATTCATTGAAAATTCAGAAAATTATCAGCTTGAATAAATGTCCAAATCCTTATTCCACCTTGGAAATTTTTTTCTTTGCCTCCTCCCACAAGTTTTCAGAGAATATGTTAGAACAGCATGAGGGTTTCTAGCACTTTGTCTGGTTTAGCTTAATCAAAAGCTTTTGGCACTGCTATATGTACTGGCACTTGGTTGCTCTTCCACATCAGATCCTGATCACATGGAAGCCTGCATCATTCCCAGGGCTTGCCCTAAAAATACACAAGAAATATCTGTTATGTAATGCCTGTCTTCTGTCTCAAACTAAATAAGTGTTAATTAACAGCAGGAAAGAACACCTTAAATTAAAAGAAAGAAAAAAAAACTTTTAAGGCCTTCTGCATTTTGGTTTAAATAAAGAAAACAACAAAAAAAACCTCAAAAAGTAAAAAAACCACAACAACAAAGAACCAAAACCAGGAGCACCCCCCCAAAAACTAAAACCAAACAAGAAACATCATCATTTCATGTCCAAAGTAAAGATAAGGAAAATAATTATATCATGTTTCTGCTTCAGTACCCTTCAGTCCACCAGAAGTGCTTTTAGTGAAGTGAATGTGTGTAATTACTGCTCAGTGCTCTGATTGCTCATTACACAACAGACTCTTACAAGGAGAAGAGATCATTTTCCTGTCAAGATTTAGTCACAGTCATTAGCACTCACCTTTATCTTGACAGAGAATAAAATGTTTTACTCTGAGCTGCTTGTGATACGCTCTCTGCACTGCTGCGTTTCCTAAACAGGGACACAATCAAAACTGCTGTTGCCCTGTACCCCTTCCTGTATGTGGACACTAATTTTGTTTCACTGAGCAATATTTTTTTATTGTTCACCCTTTCTGTCACACTCAGATGTGCACAAACACAACACAATGAGAAGGTCACCAGTGCTGTGTCAGAGTCAGGATGGAGACATGAGATAAAGCACTAAAGATAAAGGTGTTCACTTCTGGTACATTTTGTTTATGTATTTTAATACTGACTGCTGAGTGTCAGAACTGTAGCACAAAGAATTCAGGCTCTATGTAATGAAACTACATGAAAAAATGTTTAAATATATTTTAACGATTTTTGATGGTAGGTGAATGTGTCTGGGTGTTTTGTTCCTGGTTCTAGCTCCTCTGTGGTGTGGAGGTCCCACAGAGGCAGGCATATGAGTAATCCCAGTCCTGTGATTTCCTTTGGATGGCAATGACTGCACTGCACTTGAGTGCTCCTCCACAGCTCATTGATAACAGCTGGTGATATTGACAGTGCTCAAACACCCTTGGATCTGTCATTGCAGAGAGGATTTTTGTTGGTATAAACTAATACAGCTCTGCTGGCTCAAAATTTTGATAGAGTCTGAAGCCTTCAATTATTAAACAATTGTATTTTTACACATTGGGAAATTCAATTCTCAAGCACCCATAAAAATTTAAAAGGAGTGAAGTCCACTGTGTTAATTTTAGATCAGCCCAGTGAACAGGGAGTGTGTAATCTCTTCCAGTCCTAATTTCAGGGAACTAAAATTATTGCATCAGGAATGTATTCCTCCACCCTTGTACGTGTTTTTAATTTCATTTTCCGTTGCTATTAGTACCAAAAGTGCAAGCAATGTACTTTATTTAGTCAGGATTATTTAGGGTTTATTTTAAGTATGGCCTTGACCCATAGAGACAATCAGTCATGAAAGAACCAGCTTGATAGGAGAAAGAACTTAGTCTGAGAGAAGGAAGATGTGTTTGTACTGGTTTGTGCTATGAAAAAAAGGATTAAAAAATGCAAATATAATTGAAAATCACAATTTGGTGCTGTGCTACACTGAACTAAAGCCTGCTGTTGAATCTTGGTCCCCAGAAAGCACTTTTGACTTTATCCACTGACCTAACCTCTCAGGGCTGCCCAACAGTGTGCTGCATTGCATTAGGGCTGATTTTCTTTTTTTTTTTTCTTTTCTGATCACTGGAATGAAGACAATGGGATTTGACACAGTATATATAAAAAACAGTATTTGACACAAATAAAATCCTCCCCTTGTCACTGAGGCTGTAGCAGGGAAGAAGGACCTGCCTGGGAAGAGGTTATGGAGAACACATGATGGTGAGGCAGGAGCTCAGCTCTGGGTACCTGTGTAAACCAGTGATGGAAGGAAAAAGGCAGGGGGAGGGCAGGGAGTATTCCTGTGTTCAGGGCTTGGGAGTGATGCAGGTCCTTGGTTTACAGACATGTATGGCTCTTCTTGCACCTCTGGAAGCAATTTAACACTTCCATGGAGTGTACTTTATGACTAATGGGAATTTGGCCTAGATATCTACCTGTTTAATACTCCTCTTAGCTGCATTTGAGGCTTATGTTTCAATTTTTTTAATGTTGACAGTGAGCTGAGATAAAGCACCTTACACAGCATACAGCCCTGGGTGCCTTCTTCAGTGAAATATTGTCAGGCATTCATTGGCATAATACCAGCAGATTTAATTCAGTTTTGTTGATGTTTTCTTCGGCTGAGTAGCCAGGAACAGAAATACATAATTTCCAAGTGTGGAAGAATGCTCAGAGCAAAGTGAAAGCCTTTAAAACTAGGAGAGTAAGTGCTTGTGAGAGTGCCTGGGGAAGGAAGGAAGGAGATGTGTTGGTTGTGCTGTTTCTGTTTAGAGAGTTAAAGCCAGCCAGTTTAGGAAGCAGAAGCAGTGGCAGCTCAGGTGCTCAGTCTGAAAAATGGATTAGAAATAGCATTAATAGATGTTGTTTGATATATTAGTTGCAGTGGATTGTTTCTGCAGATCTTTGTCTGTATTGGCTGTTAGTGGATTAACTCTCAGTATCAAATTTATTAGCAATGTTTTGTGCTCGTGATGAATTTGTGGACAGAAAAATGAGCTCTGTTAGTTATGTAAATGGTGAATGCTTCTGGCAGAGGCATTTAGTCAAACTGCCTCACCATTCCCCAGGTTTTAGTCAAAGCAGGATCTGAGCAGTGCCTGCAGGACTCCCTGTGGCAGTAGAACTGAAGCCTTCTCATTCTGTGGGCTGGCAAGACACCTTGTTCCACAGAAAGGCTGTGTCCTTAGTGCCCTTAGCCAACCCAACATTTTCATAGTTGTTTTGTTAATCTTTGCCGTAATCTTCCAGGTTTATGTTCAGTTTCATTTTGAAATAATTCTCAGTTTAGGCTAAGGTTAAAAAGGGGTCATTTAGCACTTAAAATTTGTAGTAAGTGTGTTTCTGATCAATCATATTGAAACCATTCCAGGAAGGATGAGCACCCTGTAAGTGCTGAAACTGGAATATCTTATTTGTCTTTTTTATCCAGTGGCTATCTGCTAGGCCCAGGGTGAGGTGGTGCCTAGAAACATTGCCCTGCTGAAAACTTGAAGGTCTGTGCACTGTGCTTTCATTCATTTATGGGCTTTGTGTCATTAGCACTGCAGAATATCCACTTTGATTTGCCACAGGAATTATATCACATTTTGTTGCCTCCTACCCTTGTGTGTGGCTGCTGAGGGCAGACTGAGGAGGGGTGGGTGGACAGAGTTGTGTGACTGAGATATTGGCATGATGCCCTCTTGAACCTGACTCAGAGGGACAAAGCTCCAGGTAAAACAGGACAGGATTCTGAAAATTTCAGTCTCTGCATAGTGAACTTTTAGTGGTGAGTTTTTCCTGTGTTTAAATGAAACAGAACTTTAACCAGAGCAAGAGCTACATCTGTACACAAGCAGAAATTAGGAATCTTTAAACAGCATAGCAGTAGTCTACCAAAATACCCTGACTGGGATCAAGGACCCCAAAAGTTGCTATTTTCACCATAACTGGTGAGCATTAAGAATATGGATGATTTTTTATGGATTTTCCATTCTCATTTCTCACATCTAAAGCTGTCAGTGCAGAACAGAACAATTCTTTCCAGCTATTCACACTGGATTAGTGGACAAATCTTGTTATGCACACTTAACTTGTTCTGGTTTGTGATTAAAGCAGAAAGAACTTTTTTCCTCTCTAAAACACTCGTTATCAAATGAGATTCAAAATGCAATCCATGTAAAGCAATTCATGTAGCCCAGGAGATTATACTGGGAAATTTCATCTGATGCTGGAACCCTTTGGGCTTCACAACAGCAGCAGTACCAACAATTTCATAGTAACAGCAATATCTACACAAAGCAACACAGAAACAGTGGTCTGAACAGGAAAAAAACCCCACTAGATCCAAGTAGCTATGCTATAAAGCATAATCAATCCAGGAACATTGCATATTTCTTGTGGTAAAATAGCATTCTTAATTTTTTTTCTAGGGAACATTTCCTCAAAGCCACGTTTAAGGCAAGTAACACTTGCAAACAGATACAGCTGGTAGCATAATTTGCTTGTGTAGTAGCTATAGTTGCCATTTCTTCTTAGAAGTTCTGCTCCTGTGTCCCAAAATGCTAATGGTTTAAGAATAGATTTTTGGACTGGAATACAAATACTATCAGGAAAAAGGATTTGCTTTTCCCCCTGAATTCTACAGCAGATATGAGTGGTAACAAATTCTCCACATAGAGAGTCTCAAAGAAATGGGCCTTGATTTTGAGTGCTGTGGTAGTATCTGCATACTCTGACACCAATCAAAAATAACTGGCCCATTGCAAGTATATCCTCTGGGTTTTAGTTTTATTTCCAGAACTGAGGTGGAATAAACAAGGGCCACAGTTCCTCAGCAGTCTGCATTTTTGAGTCTATTGAAAAGTTAACACAGCATGAGGAAAGAAGGTCTGAGAGATAAAAATTATGTCCTAGTGAACTGTGCCTCTCATTTCTGCTATGTACATTAGAAACTCCTAGGCCAAGTATTTAATTGAGACCCAAACTTGAAGAAAATAAAAAAAAAAAGGAAAAAAAAAGGCAAAATAATCAAAACAATTTCCACAAGATGCTGTTTAAATTATTTGCACCTCATAATTAGAACAACTGGGGACCTTGTGACTGGGGAATACATATAACATGGATTTTAATTCTTCCTCATTTTACATACAGAATAACAGCCCTGGAATTCCATCACTCTCAAGAAAGATTTGAGGAAATTTAGGATCTTTTGTGGTAGAGCTGCAGAGTCAGAATGGCTCTGGGTCCATCAGGACTGACTGTGGCAGTTCTTGGAGAGCACTCAGTGGTGCGGATAAAGCTGGGACTCTGTGCTCAGCTGGGAAAGCACTGATGCTGTGTCAGCACAGGGATGTGACACAAACTACAGGTGGGGCAGCAGCCTGTGACTGACACTGCTGGGATGCAGAGTCTCCATTCAGAGGGGAGGGAGCACTTAGGAAAAGAAAGGATCACCATCAGTTTCCACTGAGCAAGCACAAAGAGACTTCATAAATATTGTAGGAGAGAAGAAAGCAAAGGGATGCAGTAGTCTTCTTTAATAGAGGGAAGGAATAAACTGATCTCAGGGAATTCAGGGGAGTTATAGTACTAATAAATCTTGAGAATAGTGGGAATATATTGTGGACAGCACATGGGTTTGGGCACCAAGACTCCCCACAGGACCAAACCCCATATAGTGCCAGTTGCTCTGCTCCCATAGGCACAGCAGCTGAGGCCTCATTTTTCAGCACACTGGTTTCCAGGCCTGACAAAGCAGGAGCTGTGTCAGGGCAGGAGTGCTAATCTGTCTGACAGCTCTCATGCAGGACAGTTGGCATCTCTGAATTTTGCATCAGCATGACCTGGAATGAAATACCAAAAATGGGCAAATGTCTGACAGAACGGAATTAATTGAGACTGAGTTTGCAATCTGTTTTCTTGGAAAAAAAAATAAAAGCTTTTACCAGTGTGAATGCTAAATAATTATTTTTTAATAAAAATATTGAACTTGCATATGGTAATACTGTATTTTTTTTCCAGTACAGGGATCGGTGTTAATACCAAAGCAGATCACTCATCAGCCCCAGAAATAGAGGAGATGCTTTCTTAGCGTCTCCATGCAGTTTCAAAATGTGGTTTACCATTTTGTTCTCTTTAAAATGAGAGTTTTCATGTCCTCACAATAAGATTTGAAAACAACTTTGTAAGGAAGAAATAAAGTGAAAAATAAATTAAGAATCAGAAAAAATAGTGCAGAAAAGGGTTCAGTTTCTTTCCTTCTCTCACTCATCTTTCTACACTTGTATTTTAAATGCAAAACAATTAATTTTCCATATTTCATGCTGACTTTATAATTTTTCTAATATTTAAAGTACACATTTTTTACTGTAGAGAAAAAAAAAAGAAAAAAAGAGAATAAGAATTCTACGAGTGGAGAATTATCCAAAGAAGAGTCAGAAGTAGAGCAGGGAGTTGGGACATGCATGTGGTCCTGGAGTTGTGCCCTAAACATGGAAGTTGGGTTGGAATCACACCCCAATGAAAAGAATGCATTGTTAAAAGTACTCACAAGCAAAATCTGAGGGAGACAGCCAGAAAGGCCAAGGCTAAAGAGAATGAAAAACCAAACAAATGTAAACAACCCTAATGAGATTTTAGTAATATACTCAAAGTAAGAAGGAAAGAAATAGAAAATAAGTATGTACTAAAAAATTATGAAACATTCCTTCTGTTTTCATTTAAGTCATTCCTACTTATATTGGGTTTGTATTTAATGAAAATGGGATTAACGAGAAGATAGAAGTCAAAGCAGGTCAAATATATGTAATATTAAGGAATGGTGTAAATCCACAGGGACAGGACCAAGAAAGTCACCCTAAGGCATTTAAAAATGGGCCAATTGCTAATGAATTCCTAAAGGAATTATGGCATTCATTTAAAGGGACTTGTGTACATTTGTAGCTGGTCATCTTCACTGTAATCCCCAGGAGTGTTATGTGCTAAACTATTACCTAGGCAGTTGCTGTGTAGCTCCGGGATAGTGAGGCAGTAAAGTTAAATCCAGCCAAGGTAAATCTAGGAGTAACCAATTGCATTAATTTGTCACCCACTCCCCTTTTGTCCCCCCTTTGGTTACTGGTCTTGTAGTCTTAAAAAAAAATTAATTATTAAAAGACAGGGGAAAAAAAAAGGCAGTGGTTATTTTGGCCAAGGAGTAAAGTTACCAGAAGGCCCTTATGAAAATCTGTTGTGGGAATGATGTCATTCCATGCATTTGTAGCTTAGTAAAAATGGAGTTGGAGATTAAACAAAAAATATTTACAATTGAAGAAAAAGATCAGGATAGTTCAACTATAAGTCTGCTCAGGATGAATTGCAAAATGATTATTCAGTGCTGAATGACTAGGTGATAAAATGGCAGGTGAAATCCAATGCTGATAGATGTGAAATAATGATACCAGGAAAAGTAACTTCTAAGGCATTTGCCACAGTAAGTTTTACCTTAGGTACTCCCATTCAGAAGGACCTTCCTTAAGGTCACTGAGTGTAGTTCACTGCAAATATCATCTGTGTGCTCAGTCACACAGAAAAGGCAAACAGACTCGTAAAAATTGTTAGGGGAAAAAAGGAGAACAAAATAGAAAACGTCTTTATGCCGTCTATAAATCCAGGCTTTCCCTGCACAGTGAACTCAGCAGGCAGCTCTGGCCACTCCCTGGAAAATGGCAGAGGGAAAGCAAACACTGACAAGGGCAGCAGAGGTGCTGAGAGATAGGAAATGCATTTTTTGAGCAGATCTGGTTAGGCACACCCTGAGGACTTGTAGAAGGAATACAGCTGGGATATCCAGACACAGGAGGCACACAGGACATGTCATTAATTCTCATGTGGCATTCAGTTATAGCTCCTCTTTCCTTCAGCTGGAATTGAGTATTTGACAGTCTCTGTAAAATACACACCTTGGTCCATGAAATTTCACTCATTTAAGTATATTTTGGCAGGGTTTTAAAGAAATATATGTTATGGTATTATTGACTGTTTTTGCAAAAAGTGCTCTCTGCCCCATGGGAAATTAGATATTTTTAATAACGCTCTAAGTGCTCCTCAGGTGTAGCCCACATGAATTTCAATGTTTTGGTCAATGCTACAGTTCTGCAGTATGAGCACATCAGTCCTTGAAAGAGGACTGAGTCCAGGAAGAAAAAAGATTGGCTAATTAGTGACTTCTATTCTGTCAAATGTCTTTTTATATTTACCATTGATTTCTGTATTGTTTTGGGGTTTTTCCCCAAATTTTTGTTTGATTTTGAATTTTTGTTTGGGTTTTTTTTTTGTGGTTTTTTTTTTTCTTTTTGGTTGTTGTTTTATTTGTCTTGTTTTTTAGGTTTTTTTTTTTTTTTTTTTTTTACAATAAAGCTGTAATATTATAATTTTTGTTGTTAGGGACTGTAGCGATTAGAATAGGAGACTTAAGTAGTATGGGAGTCTATGTAGTATGGGTAGATAGTATAGGTAAAGAATAAATTGTTTCTCGTGGGGGAAATAATTAGCTGAATTAGTATAGGGGTTCTAATGATCTAAATATATTTCACAAGGGTTAAGGGTAATTGTTCTGCACTGCTGTGGTTCACAGCTAAGTCTGTTGTAAGGACGCTGGTAATAAAGTATTTTCTGTGTCAGCCTTCACCATTATTGCAGAAGAGGCACTGAATGCTTCAATCTTCTCTGGCTCACGTTCCCCTGAAAAAAAGTTTGTGCTAAAACTCAGTGAACTTAATTTAGACAGAACAACTCCATGCCCCATGCTTCAGTCTTTGAATAAGGATACAAATTGTGTGGATTTTCAGGTTAAAAAAGCGAGACATGAGAGTAATTTTTACATGTCACTGCTTGGACTAAAGGTTTGGTAGAATCATTTGTCAGAGACTTACTTATTTTTTTATCAGCAAGATCTGCATGCATACAGTGAAATCTCAATAATTCTAATATTTACTGATGATTTGAGTTTGCAGCATCCAGTGGCAGAGTTAGGCACTGAGTCCTTTGGGATTGAGCCATCTCGAAGGCAGGCAGCTGCATTGTAGAGGTGCTGGAATTAATCCTGAGAGGTTGTCCTGTGTCTCACACGTGTCACAGGGACCTCCTGACACTGGGGACCTGGATGACAGATCTTAGAACAGGCATAATCCCAGTTCACTAAAGGCTATGTCCAGTGATGAAAAATTTGTCAGAAAAAATTAGGCTTTGTTCCAGGCACTGGTTTTAGTCAGCTTAATCAGCAGTATGTGATTCTGTGGCACTTCATTTGTTTTAAACCCAAATTAACCTCTGTTATAGAGCTTCTGCTTAGTTTCTGTAAATTAACAACAGGATGTGACTTTTTGGAGCTGAGGTTATATTAAAAAAAGCACAGATGTGCAGAAAATAATAGCCAGCTAAATGAGAAGCTTGTTAATGCTTCTCTTGCAGTTATGTTCCTAATTATTTATTTTAAAGACAAAGTGAAGCTACGTGTTTTCTGTTTGGCTGAAGCAGACGTATATTGCTGCCTATTTTATTAGATTTTTCTTTCTCCTTTCCCTACTGCTTCTTCACCTCTAAAATGACCCAACCCACCTAGCAAGCACTGAAATCATGGTGCAGCAGGACAGCACTGTCCCCTCCCTGCAGTAGCTGGTGAAGTCAAAGCCAGGATCCTGCAGAGCTGGGAGTATTTCTTTAGTGCAGTTCCTTCTCAGGGCTGGTGTGCTGTTTGCTCCAAACTATCTGGCAAAAGAAGTTCTGCAGCTCACAGGGAGCTCCGAAACCTAAACCTGACCTGTGGAAAACAGTGTTGAGCTCCTCTGTCACCTGTCCCTGGAGACAGTGGGGTGGCTCCTTGCTGTAAGAGCTATTCCAAGGGCTGACTTCCATTCTGAGATGATTCTCCCTGTTATGACCAATTCTTGTCATTCTTCTGCACACAGAGCTGTTCCTGCTCCTCCCAGCAGTGAGTTCAGTACACAGGATGCTCTTAGAACTGATCCATTTGTTATTTGTCCCATGGATATCAAAAGAAAGAGGCCAGGTGTAGAAATGGGCAAGTACAAGTCTTGTACAGCAGCAATTTGGAGTAAACTGCGGTAGATTCTGGCAGTACATCTTAAAAGGGTTTTCCCTCTGACCTTGTGAAGTAAGTAGGGGGAAATGCATTAGAAAGTTAGAAAAGACTAGGAGAGAGCAGAATAGAAATAGATTTATGGCAGTGTCAGTGAGGGAAGATGGAAGACAAAGTGCTGTTACAAGTGCTGTTCTCAAAATGAATGCTGCAAGGCAGAGCAAGCCCTGTGCTGGCCATCTCAGCAGGGTAAAGCTGCCAGGACACAGCTCCTGGCAGCACCAGCTTGTAATCTGAAACCCAGAGGCATTGGAAAAGATCACTTACCCATCCTTGTGTGTACTTCAGAGCTGGTTAAGCATGCAGGTGCCTAAATTAATCCATATGTTGATATCAAGGCTTAATGAATCCAACTGTTTCTATTTAATCTGTTACAATGGAAGGTTCTTAATATGCTAGTATTGCAACTGGTTTATTTCCAGCTTTGTCTCATGAATCTGTGGCTCCACAGTGAAACACACACTAGTTTGCAGCACAGCAGTCACTCCTGAGCTGTGCCTCCAAGTCACATTGTGAGCATGCAGGGCTCCAGAGCTGTAATTCCAAGGAAGGGTTGTGGTGATATTACAGATAGGATCATTGCCAGTGAGTCACAGTCTTGAGTGCAAAAAGCCCCAAACCTTTGGTTTCAATTCATCAGAAAATCTTTAAAGACTGAGCTCATTACCTGTTTAAACTGTCTTCTATGATCATTCCAGTAAATGGAAAAAAAATCCTGAGCTTGCTGTGGGGCACTGGAATTTACCAGCATATGCATGTTAGGTAAATATTTAAGGAGCAACTCTTCAGCCTGTGTGAAATGTCAGAGTATTAAAGGCAGCTTCCCTTATCTGTGTGTCTCCCAAGACTCTCCAGTCTCTAGCTGTGAGACAAAAAAAAAAAAAAAAAAAAAAAGGAGGAAGGGAAATGTGCTCAGGCTGTGATTGCTTCCCACCTTTGTGAGGAGTTTATATGTGCCACTAGTGATGAGGTGGCAAATGCATTTACAATTCACTGTGTATTATGCTCCCTTTGCACTGAAGTAAAGCACAGGGGTGGTACAGAGCTGAGAACCTGTATGGTGCTACTGTTCATGCAATAGTTTTGAACTCTGCTCTGAGCTTGAGGCACAGGACACTCTTGAGTCAAGTTTCCCACCTGATGAGCCTGGTTAGTGAGGTTGTGGAGAAGCTCATGGGCCCAGCTCTGCAAACTGCAGAGAGGTGCTCAGGAGCAGCAGAGGGTGCAGGGTACAGTGGAGACCCTTTCACAGGACGCAGATTTTAGCCAGGACACTCATGGGAAAGGCAGCAATGAGTGAATGTTTGTCCATTTTGTTGAAGGAGAAATGAGAGGAAGGATGGAGACAAGGCAGGTTTACAATTACCCTTTTGACTGAGATTTCTTCAATGGTTCAAGTCTCATCTCTGCTGTACTGAGAGAATGGGATTAAAAGGAAGGTGGGTGGAGGGAGAGGAGGAAGTCATATTGAGTAGATGTTAAACAGGCCAGCCTCAAAATTTGGAAGAGCAAGCACCTAGAAATACACATATGAAAGCATTGAGTTTATGATATGAGTTTATGATATTTTATTAGTTCATAGAATGAGTTTATAACTCATATAATAGATTGCATTTTTTCTGCTGAGTTTTGCTACTGAAGTAAGAGGTTACACTTGAGTCATTTCATAGCATGTCAGTAGTGGCAAATAATGCACCATGAGCCTTTATGTCATGTGTGTTACTGAAGGCTTCAGAGCAGTGGTGGAAAATTAAACACAAAAACACATCCAGAGCTCATTCAGTGACACCAGAGCTCCCCTGTGGTAAGCAAGTGGTGCAGCTGGTGAAGAGATGGTGCAAGGCTGTGCCAATTTGTGCCTTTCTGTGAGCTCTTGGGGCTGTGCAGGGTGAGCAGGAACTCCATTCAGTGGCACCTGCCCTGAGCCTGGAGGGGAATAGAATAGTAACAACTCACTCTGAGCAGAAACTGAGAGAGTAAGCTGCAGTTGGCTCCCTGCCAGCAGCTGCTGAGTGTGATTGGTACCCTTTTATGGGATTTTCATGGTGTTGGTACAACTGAACCAGCAGGTGCTGAGATTTGCAGGATTTGTTACCTGTCACTCACTAAAGAGCTGCAATCAAAACAAGTCAGGGGTTCCTGAAGAAATGTAGGGCTAAAGCAAGATAAAAACCACGAGAGCTCAACACTCTTCAGTGGGATGCCGAATGTGAAAGTGTAAGATTAGATCATTAGATTCAGACGGTGGTTTATGATCTAATAAAAACACTAATGTGCTTTGGAGCAGCAGAAGCAAAAGGCGTGGGACAGACCCTACGTCTTGTGTGAAGCAGCACATAAAATATGGGGTGAATTGTATCCTGTAGCAGATGAGAACTTCATAGAGGCAGTCGGGAGCTGTGGGCTTTGCAAAGTGTAGCTGGAAGGGCCAGGTAGATTTCCCTGCATGGCAGAGAGGAGATACACTGTGCTTGGCTAGCTAGTGACTGAATATTCAGTGTATTTTTGTTCCTAATCATTCATTTGCTTCATGTCAATGTCAGCTCTGTCAGCTGCTGTAAAAATATTTTTAACTGGAGAGCTGATCACCAGTGAGGTTTTGTCTGTGCTTTTGATATTATAAACTGCTAGTATTAATAATCTTTGGCTGTTTTAACATGCTTTATATCATAACATAGGCAGGGGAGGGGCATCATTCTGTATCAGAATAATTGCAGTAAAAAATTTTAAGTAATTTAAAAGTATTAATTGAATTACTTTTCTGATTGAGATATCATTAAATGAAGGTAATTAAACGGTTATTTCCAAGCCCAAATTCAGGTTTGTTTGGCAGTGAATTAAAATGAATGTGGTTGTCTTGATCTGGTTTTCTTTTGTAACTATGGTCCAAGGACCATCTCTTCCTGGCTGTATATTCCAAGGGAAATATGCAGAGGATGTTCAGAGTGGAAGATGCGTTGTAAGGGCAACTTGAACAATGTTTCCCTCTCTCCTCACACTGTCTGCAATCATGTGAAGTGCTGAGAGACTGCTGAGGTTGAGCTGGAGTCAGAGGAAGTGAGCATGCTTGGATAGTTAACATCATTACTGTGTTCATTAATGACAGATAAGCCAGGCAGGAATGAAAAATCCTTCTCTGTATTCTTTCCCTCTAGGAAAGAAAATGGAAATAAAGTGCTAAGTTTATATAGAGAGGTTATAAGTAGAAACTGGGGAAAATTATTTACAAAGGATTTTTTTTTTACTCTAAACTTGTTCCTAAATGTCTTTTCTATTTAGTCTCTAAAAATTCCATGAATACAAAGTTTTTTTAATCTACAAAATATTTTGACAACATTTTTCCTTCTTACTTGATGTAGAGTTTACGAACACTTTAAAGCTTTCTTTTTTATCTTCAGTGTGAGGGCTGATTTTTTTTTTTTTTGCAGGAATGTAAGAGGAGAACATCTTCCATCAAAGGCACAATCTGTTTGCTATAAGGCAGAGAAATAAAATATCTGCAAGCCATCTCACATCTTAATAATCATTCAGAAAGGCAGGACTGATATTTTAAGGCCAAGGGTGAACATTTGGAGAAAGTTCAGTGGAGTAAGACTATAAACACATGATTGGGATTACTGCATGAACAGTTCAGTAGAAGAATTTTCCATCACATTTTCTGGGCAGAGGCAATGCCTTAATTTTTTGCAGCATGCCTAGAACATTTGTGTTGTATGTTTGTAAGTGAGCTGGACCTTTAGTCTCCTATGAAAGTTATGGTATTTACCTCCTGACAGGGAGATTCCTAAAATCTTTCTAACTGGGCTACATGAACTTTTTCATTCAGGGCAGATCAATCCCATAGACGGGAAGATGACCAATTCTTCTGTCCAGCGTGCTCTGTGATTGAATAGATGAGATGTGGGGTTCAGGGAATCATGAGCTTTAACTTGATTTTACTTCTGTGATATGATGAGCAGCCTGGCAAGTCTGTTCGTTTGGGGTTGTTATCCTCACTAGAAAAGTAGCATTGATGCTCCTGTTATCTGCATCCTAGGGAAATATCTCACTTTGTAGATGGGTATTTGTGACAGGTTTGGACCACAGACACATAATTTTATGGTTCATCCCTAAGGTCAGCTTGATGTATTTGGGCCAGTTATATGCAAGCAGAATTTCCTTAGAGGAATATTTAATATATAAATTTTCTCTTTACATAATCTAGTGCAATTTATGGTAATTGTCTCTATCCTTGCCCACTTTACTAGCCTTTTTCCAGCTGACAAGTACTAGAAGAGGACCCTGAAACCATGGCCTTGCTTTAAGAGCTGGTGTTTGGCTCAACTTACTGTTCAAAAGAGCTTGTCAAGTCAAAGTCAAAGGGAGAGACTTCTGGCCTAAATCACAGGGGGAGCTCTGCAGTCTGCCAGGGACAGTGTCTGATGAGTGCAGTGTGATCCTGATGTCTTTGCCACGGCCTGATGTTATCCTGCCTGACATTATCCTGTTGGGTACATGATGTGAAATGGCATCGTGTTGCATGTGATAAAACCATGTTGCACTAAAAGCTAGAACGGCAATGACAAAGCCAAACAGGCTAACAATAACTTCCTTGAAAGCCAACAAATAAAATAACAGTTTTCTAATCTGACTATGGATCTTTCCATTCAGCTGAAGTTAATATAATTTCATGCTGGCTTAGCTTTTTACCGTTCCATGTACCTTCACACCCACACACAGTTTATTTCTGGTTCTGCCTATGAATTCTTAATGTTTAAGGTTTAATAGGAAATGCACTGGCTGAGTCAATTAGTGCTGCAGCTACTGCTACTTGTTTTAGCCCAACTTGAGCTGTTATAAAAGAAAATGTCATAACCTTCACAGCTGTCTCCAGTATCCATCATGAATAAAACAGCATTGCAAGTTCATCCGGTTTGCCAACCTTCCTCTGTCTTAGCAAAACACACTTGAGTTTGATATTGCTTCTTAAGAAAAAAAATTTAAAAAATCAGGATTATTTTGCCATCCAGCCCTTCTCCAGGGTATTGCAGCTGTCAGCATGTCCAGACCCTGCCTTGGTCCATCAGGAACTGAGAAGTTGTGAGTTGTACTTGTATGAAATTGTCACTGCCTTAGGGGAGGAGGAAGGTTGGCCTGTGCCTTTGGACTACAGGTGAATGTCCCAGGGATTTTCCTGTATGTAATCTGCCACATTCTACCTATTTGCAGCTTTCAGGATAAACTCCTTAGGAACTGATCCTTCATCCATTAATATTAATGGCACAAGCAGTGCAACTTTTTTTTTTTTTTTTTTTTTGCAATGTGTGTGCCTTACTGAGTTGTTTCTCAGTTTATCATTTGCAGGTGTCATGTAATTAAAGTTCAGTCTAGCCTAAGGATTTTTTAATGGTACTTTTCCCATTCAGACTATCTCAGGGTACTTTGTTGGATTGGAGAATGATTATATAGGCAATTAACTTGGTCATTATGCTCTCAGCAATAGTTCACACACAGCTTTTTGCATTACGACCTGAATTTTATAGATGAAAGTAATGTTAGTCTAGACATCAGGGTCATTCACTCCTCTTTTCAAAGATGCCCTGTGGGACATTTAAACTTGTACTTAGAGGCCAACAGAGGGTCTGGCTTTATGATTGCTATTAACGGAGAACAGCAGCTGGACTTGCCTAGACATTAAATACTGCAGTGCCAACAGCTGGTTATAAAAACATGTCCTGATCCCCTCTAAAGCCCATGACCTGCTCCCCCAAAAGGAAGAAAGTCAATCAGTGAGCAGGACTGTGATGATTGTGTCTTAGTTTGCAATTGCTTGGAATCGTGCTGTTGGCTCTCTTGAATAGCATTATATCTCCAGATGTCCTGGAAGTCCTTTGCTGTTCTTTGATGATGAGTATTCATCTGTGGTGCTGTGACTTTTAGGCCCAGCATTTTGGCCAATGCATTATGCCCATCAGTCACACATGGTAGATAATGCAGCATCCCCATGAAAAGCCTTCTATGAGAGGCTCTCTCAGTGAAAGACAGTCTTGAATTACATGTGAGGAGCTTGTTTGTGTGATTAATTTTGTGTTTCAAGAATGGCATAACTATAAAAGGTCCTTTTTTCTGTCTTAGACTCCAATGTGCCAGATCCTGCTTTATCCTGAGAGTAGGATGCTGCTGTCCTGATTGATGAAACTTGCTGTAGGAACAAAGCTGCTCTGTGGCCACGTGGGTTAAGGCACTTTATTTGGGGTAAGGTGGAGGCTAATGAGATCTGTACACTTGGGTGATCCTCAGTGAGGTAGGGAACACCATCAGTAGGACACCAGTCACAGTCAAAATAAGTAAAACTCTTCCACACGTGGGAGATATCCTTTGCTCATCTTCTCCATGACAGTGAAGGAAGCCCCAGGAGAGGGAAAAAAATCATTATTTTCTGAAGAGAAGGACTCACTTGGAAAGATCATTGGATCCTGAGCACTGGTAAGGATAGGAAAAGAAATTAATTGTGAGATGTTTTTCAAGAGCAAACAGCTCTAGAGCAGGAATAAAGGTCAAACCCAAGAAGAGTGGATTTCTGTCCAAGAAGGGGTAGGCTCCAGTTTCCTGGAAGCAGCTAGAGATGGAGAGAGGACCAACTGAGCATCTTCTCAGCAGTGGACAATTCCTTTCATTTTTAGCGGAAAGGATGTAAAAGTCATTGTAGCTGTGCAAGTTAGAAGGGAATTTACAGCTGTTGTAAACACCCACTGGGCCTAGCTAAGATGATTTTCCACTGCATGTCTATAAACAGTGTGGAGACTTGATAGCATTTCTGGCTGTGCCTTTGCAGCAGCAGGAGCCACAGGACAAAATATATCTGCCATGATTTGTGACTTGTCCAAAAACCATTGATTTCCCTGCAGTTCACGTACAATTTCATGGCATTCATTCATGCTTTGTGGCACCTCCTCTGTTTTGTGCCTTGTCTCAGGTGTGCATAAGGGAATATTTGTTTTTGCATTCCCATGTAAATGAACCAGTTCTTCAAAATGCAGCTCATTGACACAGTCCCTCCCAAACAGAGCCCAGCCTGGGTTTGTCAGCTGGAAGGGGATTGCTTTGGTGCTCTCTGTGATCTGGCTATAAATTGGAGGTGCCTGATGAAAATCAGCATAGTTTAGAAGAGCTGCTTCCATAAGACAGAATTTTTTGACATCAGCATTAGGCAGTGAGATTTCTCTGAATGCCTGGATCTGGTGCTTGTCTGAGCATTACCAGTGTGGCAGCTCTTGGTAAGGCTGTGTGCGTCACCAGGTGCACTAACACATGAATGGAACATTATTTAAACCTCAACAAGGCCTGAAAAGGGGAAGAAAACAACCCACACCCCTCTGCCTTGCAGTTGGTATTCTCAGAGATGAAAGTGGATTTGTTTTCAAATCCTGTCTGCAGTCAGGATGCAGCTATCAATGCCCACCTAGCACCAGCTCATTTCAGTGTCTGGAATTTTTCTTGCTAATTTTTTCAGGCATTTCCTTATGTTAAAATATTCTGTCAGGGACTTCTCTTGCCTGATGATTTTTGAAGTGCTGTTATCCCCATGCTAGTTTTTAATAGCCATTTGGCACCTGACAGCACATGTTCTCTTATATATTATCTTCCATTCTGTATGCACTACGGTTTGTTTATTTTGTTGCTATTTATAGGAGGGTCTCCCACAAGGCTTTGGGCACTGGTAATGGGTTTTAGAGAACAGAAATATCCTTGGAGAAATTTCATAAATGGAAAATAACCCAGATGATAAACAGATGCAATGAGAGAGCATATATTATAACCTGGCTTTTTGTGCCTGCATTACTCAGAGGAACCTGTCAGTCCACAGCTGAGCTATTATGGATCTGTCTCAAGGAATATATACTTTATCCTCCAAATATGATTATTTCCCCTGCCAAAAGAAAATGCCAGTAGACCTACATTTCTTAGGAAATCTAAGTTATTTTAATAGGGAAATCATGGAAATGTCTGTAATTTACATGCAACCATCATTGTTGTAAGTGCTTTCCATAGAGGACCTCATAATCTATAATGCTTTAAAAGACAATAGAGGATGAATTAATATGTTTGCTGGGAAGGGATGAAGCCAGTCATAAAGACTCCTTTTTAAAATGTTGCAGATACTGTATGTGAGGACTAGTTACAATCATTGATGAAAAATATGACTCTGAAATGCTGTTGTGATTCCAGCACAGGAATAACAGTTTTGTGCACAACCTGTCCTAAAACAGTGGCAGTGTTTGAATTCAAGAGCAATTTCTCACCTGGCCCCAGGTGACAGAAGTCAGCCCTCCTCAGTGATGCTGGCAGTGTGCTGGAAGGTTTAGCAAAGCAAATGCCTCTTTCATTTAGGCTCAGCTTTCAAAACCTCTGTCATGTACCTCTCCATAAAGAGAACCAGCAGGCAAGGAGCTTCAAGGAGCTCTCATTCCTTCCTAACTTTTTCCCATGGCTGGCTCATAGGGACCCCATAGCCAGAAGTGCTAGGGCATGCTTTTATACACAGAACAGGAATTTTTTTTGTGCTGCCTTCTCAGAACACAGCCATCCTCTATGTAGCTCTTAAACTCTTAATCTGCAGGGTCTGTATTTGTGTGAGCAGACAATGTGTTTGCAGAGCAAATGAAGGAGGGCTGAACAGACATCTGCCTGACTTTTAATAATTGCTTACATTTCCAAATATGTTAGTTCTAAAGTAGCCAATCTGTACCCAAATCTCAAACTAGGCATTCAGAAATCTAATTAGAGAGTAAAGCAAAACATTTAGATTAGGAACAGATGCCTCATGCTAGGCACCTAATTTTGAGTGTGTTTCTTTTCTTGCTTTAAGAGGATAAATGAGCTGGGCAAGTCATTGTAGCCTTCAGTTCAGGTGTTGGAGCATTATCCCTGGACACAGCTTTCTTTCTTTCCAAGCCAAACAAAATGCTAATGGGAACTAACTGGTAACAATGGGCCAGTCTATGTTTAAGGTCTTTTCCATCATAAAGCTCTAGGCCTACAGCTCTTCTAAGTTAAAGCTAGCTCAAGAACACAGGATGAAATCTTTCATCTGGAATAAATGGGACTTTGTCCAAATGAATTCACAAGTGTGATATATAGCAGCTTCCTCAGCTCTTCAGCACTTTTCTGTCCTGTCCTGTCAGTATTCAGATAGAGACACAGAGTTATTTTAGCTGCAGGTTGCATCTCCATTCAGCTGTGTGCATTAGACAGTTGTTTTTTCAAGTTATCACTGTGAATTTGCCCAGGCTATTATGTAAGCATGAGAATGTGGACTGGTGCTTGTAAACAGTTTGAATACTTTAGGTACCTTGTGTTTATGCTGGGGTAAAGCATGAGCAATAAGCTGTCTCTTCCCAAGATAAGGTAGAGGATTTTTAAAATTCCAAACATGGGATCCAGCATGGAGCAAACCACAACTTTTGTACATTAGATCAAATTTTTCTGTTTCATTGGTGCTGACTGGGACCAAATGTCTTGATATTGGTGGGAACTCTTTTTGGATAAGACACACAGAGTTTTCATTACAATATCTGTCACAAAACTGCTGATCAAAGCTTAGTAGGGATTGTGACTGGGCATGTATCTGTGGATATATATATATATAGATATATGTATTGGGCAAACTACTAATTGCAATAATCACCTCCAACACGTTCCTCATTCAAAGGAACACCTAACAAGGGGCAAACAATCAACAGTCCCCCACTCCCAAACAGATTTATGTTGTTTCTGATTTTTGTCATGTGTATTCCAATAGTAATTTTTTTTTTAATTTTTTCCACCTGAAAAACAACTATAACTTCAAAGGAAACATCATTCCCTGACCACGGATCAGTCCAGAAGGCACTTTACAGTATTGCATGCACCCACATTTTTACTAAACAGAATAATTACAGCCTAAAATCTACAGCTTTTCTGGAACTGGGATAAAATCCTGTTAATTAAAAGAGAAATCTGAGATAACTGACAATTTAGAAGTTATTTGTATGTTTTGTTATGCTGTTTGCATGCTCAATGTGTGCTCTCAATAACAACCAATAGAGAAGACCAAATGTTGTGCTGATAAAAACTGATGAAGCTCAACCCATGTCTGTCCATTTGCAAGAGTGTTTCACTTTGGGCTCACTAAAGGAGATTTCTGCCTTTTGTATGTATAATCAGAATGTTGAAAAAAACCCTAAAGAAGATGAACAACAGATTTGATTCAAAACAGTAAGAAATGAGGGACGATTTCTTAAAAAACAAATTCTTCCTCTGGTCTGTAAAGCCAGGAGGATTCAAAATATTCTTGGATTTTCTGCCTCTCCCAATCTTGTTAGAAAATTCTGGTGCATTTTTATGACAACAGAGCTTGGATGCTGCCAGTGCTGCAGAGTCTAGTGATGAATGGGCCCTGTCATTTTACCTAGCAGTTTTCTCAGCAATATTTAGCTAAGTCTTGTAGAAGTAACTTTAAAGGATTATTTGGGGCTCAAGGTGACATTCTGCTTTTACAGTGTCTTTTTCCTGCTTGCAGTTGGTTTGACTGGTTGGGAGTGTCAGGGTGTAAAAGCTGATTCACTCTGCTCTCTGCCTCTCAGAGGGAGCACTGGCTTCCTGGAGCTTTCTCTTGCCCTGTTTTCCTGCATTCACCACCTTGAGTGAACTTTAAACATTTGATTTCAGACATCTCCATCCCAGCAGAGCTTGGGCACTTTGCTGCACCCTTGAACACCATGTGGGCAGTGGTAACATCCCTGCATATTGTGGTGCTTGTGCTGCAAACAGGTCCCATGCTCTGGAGAACCATGGCTAGGTGAGGTTGTTTCTAAGCACCTTTTCCACATCAGTTTCTTTCTCTTCTGTCTCGTTTCTCTTGGGGCTCCTTTACAAGCCTGTGCAGAGACCCTGAGCAGCGGCACTGGCTCATTGTACCCTTCTTATTCTGCTTATCAGAGGCTTCAAATTTGGCTGTGGGCCCTAGCCAGACTGGCACAGAGTTCATGTTCTCTTTCAAAATCTGACTTGGTCAGTAGTAAAAGATTCTCCGAGCATCCAGGCCTTGTTCTCTGTATTGATTTTTTTTCTCCCCACTTTGGAATTCTTCTATTCAAAAGAAAAACATTCTACTTCTGTACTTATGGTTTCTACTATCCTCATGCCACACTTAATATCCTTCCCCATAATATGATTAACTTAAAGACTGCAGAACAATTTATAAAGATGCTTTCCAGCAAGCTAGATGTCTATTATCACCCACAAAAATAAAATAAAAGCAAAGAAAACCCTCTCCAGTCCAACTGGGATTTATGGATCAGCCACATTGTTTGTTTAGTGGTGGGTATTTGACTAATTAAAATCTCTGTCACAATGAAGAGCTGGGCTATGTTGGAATGTTAGAGAGCTCAGGAAGCCTGAGGCAGGGTCAAATGTGAACACAATAGATGGTAAATTTGAGAGCTGATAGAAACCCTTGCTTCTTTATCCAAAATGCTCAAATAATTTTTATGCTCTTAATAAGCATTGTAGATATCTTTGTGGAATCAAAATTGTTTCTTCAGTGTCTTGGAACACCTCAGCTCTTTTTTGTTGATCTGGACTGACTTGGCAAAATACCAAATTTGGCTTCTCATTTATTTTGCTCCTTTGGGGTTTATTCAACGCTGACAACTGCAGCTGCTGAAAGGGTGTGTAGGGAGATAAAAGGGTCGGTGGGGCAAATCATCTTCCCTTGCAAATCCTCCGTGCTGGCTGTGTGGCAAACCTTTCTCTCTGATGCTTTCTAGGAAAGTCCTGGTGCTCTCTAAGGAAATTTTAAACCTCTTGCTTTGAGTTCCTCCACACTGAGTGAGAGAACTTGGTACCCTTAAGCAAAGCAGGTTCTCCTTCTGCTGCTCTTATTTGGGATCTAATATAGGTTCCTCTTGTTAATGGTGGACCTAAACCTAACCTCTGTATTTCTTGGAGCCTTAAAAACCTTTCATACTTCCTCAATTTCCTTATATTTGATAGCTGAAGACTGATTAATTCTTATGAAACTCCTGTTTACATGGATGGTTTCACAGTACAATTTTTAAGAAGGACTTACAAAGTGATTAAAAGACTCTTTATGAGGTGATTAGTCAAATGTCATGGATTTTCCAATGCATCAATACCATGATTCTCACCAGGAACTTTGCTTTTAGTGTTCTGTGCTGCTCCTGGAGGAATCAGCCTCTCCTGTTGGATGCAGCACCATGCTCAGAGGAGCTCAGGTGGATATGGCAGATGCCAAGAGCTTGTAGTGGACTCAGGTTTCTCCACTCCTGGCCTGTTTTGAAACATTTTCTGTCATCCTAATAGAAAAAACAGTGATTTTTCTCTTGCCTTATAACGTAAGCTGAGTTCCTGGCTCAATATTTTCATGGTATTGAGCTTAACACATCCAAACAGAATAATTTGGAAATAGTATGTAACAGTTTGCTTGAGTATTTTCATTCTATTTTGAAACCCAAACACATTTCAAAATGTTAGAATGTTCTGGGGAGCGGAAGGTCTGAGTTTTGATTAGTTCTGATGCAGAGAGCATCTGTGGCTTGGTGTGTTCTGTGGGTGCTGCAGGATTATCCCTGTAACTCTGTCCCCATTTGGAGCACTGATAGCTCTGCCCAGTGCTCAGGCAGCTTCTGTCTTGCAAATGCAGCCAGGCTGTTTTCAGCTGAAGTGATCACACACAGAAGTTCATCATCATTTTTAATAAAGAGAATGGAAGTTTGACAAGCAAAAAAAAAAAAAAAAAAATTATTTACAGTTTCCCTCAGAAGCTTCCCAGTATCAACAAAGGAGATAGGAAAAAAAAACTTTACTCATTTTAATGGGATTACAGATTCTCCTGAGCATCTGGGGTTAAACTTGGAAAAGGAAATTGGGATTTTTTTTCCTCTTATTATTTTTTCAGAGAAAAAGCATCTTGCAACATTCTGTGCTCTATGCTCTATTCTATGCATGAAAAATCAGTCATAAAAAAAAAAAAAAAAAAAAAAACAAAAAAAACCAGAGAAACTATGTTTTAGTAACTAGGGCTACCAAAGTTTAGTTTGGTTTGTTGTAGCTTAGTTTGGCACTCTGTGTCACAGCTGTGGGCCTGAGATGCAATCAGTGAGCAGCCCCTGGTAGCAGGGACCTGCAGGATGAATAAACCAGCTCATTTAGAAGCTCTGCACTGTGCTGTGAATCAAAAACATGCTCAGCTGCCTGTTTGCTCTGGATGCTGACTGGCTTGCTTATAATACCAGAATCATAAGCCTGCTTTGTTTTGATTCTGCAGAGGGAGGGAAAAGAAAGAGACAACAGGAGGAGGCAGGAACTGTTTGTTATTTATGACCATATGCCATTGTACGAGCTGTGCAGAAACCAGGACAGTGACTTTAGAAGGAAACTCACTGCAAAGATTTGAAAAGGATTTAATTAATTCCTCCCTCCCTCTATTTTATCTCTGTCTGGAAAGAGCTGGCCTGTGTGGCTTTTATATGGCTCAGTGCAGGATCAGGTGCCAAACTGTGGTAATTAAAATTGGGAGTGAGGAGGATGTGGTAAGACAAAAAGCCATTTTTCTTGGCATGCACCTCTGTTACAGTATTATAAAAAGAATTTGCTCACAATTTTTTCCAATTTTTCAAAGCTTCAAATTCCCCTTCAAGCCACCTCCTCACAAGGGGAGAACAAAAAAAAAAAAAAGGCAAAATTTCACACATTAATTATCTTCTTCAAACTTGCACATCATTTCAGAGGCTGTTTCATTATAGCCAGTTTTAAGATGATGTGGCTTCAATAATGTGCAAATCTAGAGATTCTGAAGGGCAAGTGTTGCTTTTATGAGCTGCTCATGTCTGTAACTGCCACAGCCCTGCTGTGCAGGGTGTTCCAAAGAAAACTGTCCCTGAAAAGGTGCTAAGATCAATTAGTGGTGTTCCATAATTAATACGAAACAAGTGAGAGAATTTGTGCCATTGTATGTCAAGAATTTGAAAGAAAAAAAGATTTTTTTTTTTTTTTCTGAAGAGAATTCAGGCTGAAATGATACAGGATCAGTCAGACAGTTGCAGAAGCACTTACCTGCACTCCACAATTTCTCTTAAAATGGCTGTAATGCATTTTATTTTTGGTACTATTTGTGGGCAGTCGAAACAATAGTCACCATCGTTGATCTTGAAGGGAGAAGGGAAAAAAGCCTATAAATAAAAAAAGCATTAATAGTGCACAAATATATCCTTTATACCATATCCCAGCCTTGCCGGCTTTGCTGTGTTTTATCTGTGGGAATCACTCCAAACCCTGAGTGTCAGTCTGGCTAAAAGCCCTTTGCTACACAATATAGCTAAAGAGAGCCAGATCAAGCTATTCTATGAACAATTTCTTATTCTAGTATGTAAAAGTCTGCTGAGTGTGTGAAAGGATAGAAACAGCAGTTTGATCTCCCAGTCCACCATATGGGGATTTTAATGTAACACCATTACAGGAAGGCAGGGGATTTGTCCTCCACGTGTAAGGGGGGTGCTGTTTGCACAGTTTATTCAAAACTCCACATTTATTTAAAGGAAGAAGGATGTCCTGGTTACGTAGAGAGGGTAAGTCTAGACATTGCTGAGGTGAAAGCACAAATAGCTTAATCACCCCCAAATATTTTTGTCATGTCACCCTTTCCTAAAAAATTGTTTACAAGGAGGGTTCTTCAGATGCTGAATAGATTGTAATGTTTAAATTCATATGCATATGAAATTTGTCACGACTTTGACACCATAATGAGCTATTCAGAAAGCACAATCAAGTCATGTTTACAGTGCTTTTATTGGCATTCTGCCGTGAGTTACAAGGTGCTTGACAGCTTTCCTCTTCTCCAAGTTGTCCTTTTTCCTGTTTAATAAACACTGATTTGTGTCTCCAGCCAGCAGAGCTTAGTGTACTGTCACAGCTATTCTGACAGCATCATTTTGCTTTATCTTGATGAGAAAGTGTCCTCTGCAAGCAATCCTGGGAATGCTCATGAGGACAGATGGGGCACAAAGGGTGCAGAGGTGGAGGGCACAACTCCTGTGTGCTCAGCCCCTTGCTGGTGCTGATTCCCTCCAGGACTGCTCGAAGCTTCACTGCTTGTGAAGGGCAAGTGCTGGAATTCAATGTTTTAAGCATATAAGTGGCTTTGCAGATTGAAATGGTTATTTAGCCATGTAGCAGAATGTCAGCCTGCCTTCCTCCTGGAGATGAGCATGTATCTGTAGAAGCTGTTGGCAGAACATTGAGGTCCTTGCTGAGGTGTTGTGGGTCAAGATTTTCTAGTTGGACTCGAGAGAAACAGCTCTGGAGGCTATTGTAAATGGGTCTTCTTGGTGTCTGGCATGAAATGAAAGCTCCAAGGAGATTTGGATGGGAATAAAGTTGTGATAGAGGTATCAGAATATCCTCAGAAGAGGTATTAGAATACCCCCACTCATGTATTTAATGGTTTTTGTCAACTGAACTTACTGTGTATGTGCCAGCAGCTTCCCACCACCTCATCTGAGCAGGTATCTCAGGACTGACCCATTCTGGTCACAAAGTCAAAGGCAAAGGAAAAAGTAGCAAATGGCCTGGAGAAGAAGTGTGTTTTCAGAAGATATTTGCAATGAAGTTGTGCTTATTTTTCCTTATTTACAGCACTCACTGATTGCTTTAAGTGGCAGGTTCAGCTTTGTAGCCAGGGATGCACATGTACCTTTTCTGATGTCTTATCCTGTCTGATTGTCTCAGAGGTGTAGACTACCTTGGGCTGGTACCTAAAGTGAATCCAGTGTACCAGGAAGAGTGAGCCAACACTCACACAAGGTGTGTTGGTCACAAGCTCCTGGGAGCACACACATCCTTTCCATAATGTGCATTATTGCTGGTGTAAGCACAGGCTGCCCCAGAGTTTGGCTGTTTTTCTCTGCCCAGGCAGACAGTGGGAGTGCTGGAGTGCCAGATAACTTGCTAAGCCAAAGAGCCTTGATTTACATCAATGTAAGAAGAGTTTCTCAAATCAAGGTCTAAAAAGAGTGAGAACAAAACCAGACTCAAAACCCTACAAGTCATTGAGTGTAGTAGGACAGCAGCTCATTGAGGAACAGTTCACCCAGCAAGCACATGTGCTGTGTGCATTGGCAGTAAATGAAATTGCTTCCCTTCATGATACACCCCTCTCATCTCTTGCTTTACTTTTTAGTGCTTGTGAAGAATGCAAGAAATGGTTCTGATCCACAGCAAATGAAAAAACTCAGCATATTCTCCATCATGTGTGGTAGAGCTGGATGGAATCCATGGGGTGATGCACTCTTGCTGTCTCTGCCTCCTAAATCTACCAATCTGAGCATTCATTTTGAGATAAGGCAGTGATTTATACAGAAAGCTAAACACATGGGAACATGCTGTCCTGTGGAGTGACAGGCAGGCTGTGAAATCCCCAGGATGAGCCTTTGCAGAGAATGGCTCCTTGGTGCAATCTGACAACTCCATCAAACAGCAATTTGAAATATCTCCAGAGGAGATGTTGTCCTTTGACTCTTCTACATGAGCAAAAAAAAAAAAAAAAAAAAATCTTTATTTGCTATTTGCTTTCTACAGTGACACCTTGCTAGTTGTAAATGTGAATTTTCCAGAGTCTGTAATTCACAGCCTTAAAAGCATTCTCCCTGCCTTGTGCTGTCAGCTCCAGATAGGGAGGTGTGACATGCCAGGAAGGCTGACTGTCAAATGGTGGTCAAAAGACTTCTGGGTGAGAAATAGCTTTAAAGTGACCCAGACAAGGCCATGGGTCAGTCAGTTTCAGTCTTGAGTTGTCGTTATTTGGTGTGCTCTACACTGTCACTGTGTCCATCACCTGCAGTGACAATCTCCTTTTTACTGAGAATTATTTTCATAGGAGTTTCTGAATATGCAGCATTAGTTTCAAAGTCTGTTTTTTTTTCAAAGAAACCTTCTGCTATCCAGACTTTTGGGGATTCTCTTCTAAGCTTTGCTGAATAGGAATACACAGTTTTTTTGAGGAATTGTTGAAAATACTGTCATGTATTGGACTGTCAAACAGCTGAAACAGCTTCTGCTCTGGGCTGTGCCTCTGCTGGAGTTACTGGGGCTGCAGAAAGCTCTGTGGGACATGTACCTGAGACATGTACCTGCTCTGTCACACTGCAGGCCACTGTCCAGCCCATCAGCAATTCCGCCTTTGGGGTCTAAATGAACCTAATAGGTTTTATTATGTTCTGTTCAACTGCAGCTGCCACTTATTCAAATATTCTGGAATGCATTTAGCAATGAGGTTTGCCCAGCCTCTCAATTCTCCATTGTCCAGCCAGCAGACAGCCAAAAATGCTGCAGGACTGCCTTTAGTACCGCACTGTGTAGTGATCAGTATGTGAGGAATGTTATTTATTAGTTGAAAGTACAGCTCATAGTTCAGTTGCTTTGTGCTCACTAGACACTGAAAGCAAGTTTCAGGAGATGAGAGGCACTGGAGCCTCACAGAGTTTGTGAAATCCTGCCATAATTCAAAGTTACAGCATTACTGATTCCCATTTATCCAGGCCCACAGGTTTCTCTTCTTTTTATCTCATTGTTCACAGGGGTGCAGAACTGTACATTTGAGAAACAATTTAAACTTGACTTTTGGCAAGACTTCCAGAAACAGACTTAAGCATTTCATCCTGTACTGCTTTCTGGATTCTTATTTTGTCTCTTATTTTCTTTGGCAGTAGTTTTCTTTTTTAGGGAGGAAATTACTCACCTAGCTGCTTCTTCAAGGTAAATATGAATTAAAAGCATATTTTTTTCAGGTATGCAGAGATGTTTATAGTATTTGGCCAGAAACAAACTGTCTAAACATAAGTGACAGATGTGACAGTAAGTGACAGATGTGCTTCATGTGGTCCTTCCAACTCAAACCACTCTAGAATGCTACTAATGGCTTATGTAGTTATAAACAGCATTTTGCTTGATTAATAATCAAGATTTGTGGAGATCACTAACCTTTTCCCTGTTTGGTGAGAATCTCTTTGGGATTACATAGTATTAAGAATCCACTTTGTTGTTTCAGTCCAGTGAACGAGTGACCTTGTGAAGGAAAGGAGTGCTTAAAAAAAACAAACAACAAGGCATTGGCCTCTTTAATATATTTGTAATATTTTATAACATCTAAACCACTAAGAATACAGTTTGGGAGTTTAAAAAAAAGCATAGAAATGTGGAATACTTGCCCAGTAAATTGCTTGGCTTTTGACCCTTAAAATTCAGATTGTTAAGGATAAAGATAAATTTAATACAAGATCTCAGTTTAAAGGAACCTGTCAAGATACTTTCCCATCATCTGTAAAACATCTCCCCTCAGGCTGTTTGTTATATAACAATACCCCAAGGATCTTAAAATTCAAATCTATTGTGACTTTGTTTTTTGGGCTTTAAAAATTACTTTAAAATGGTTACTTCTCTTTGTTAATTTGTTTATTGATGGGTAGTACAGAAATCATCACTCATGTCTTAGTGTGATAAATGATAAAGGAATTCTTAAGAATAAGTTTGAAAGGAAAACCTGGAGAAACAAAGAATGTGAAATCCTTTTTAAGAATGATGGAGAATTGGAAAAATTACATATTTTACATATACTTAGATAATATATATATTATACTATGTAAATCTTGATTTTTTTATTTTATTTTTTTTAATATGGAAGCACATAAGTGAATTCATCCAAATATTCCTTTCTGACAATGCTGAAATTAATCCAACACATGCTGCCAGTATGCACTGTGTGTACTTGTACAGTTTGTGTGCCTGTGCTCACATGAAGTAATCCACCTAATAGAACCTGAGAAAGCTGGAACAAAATGTCCTCTTTTGTCTTTGAAATTTCTCTGCTGGCTTCACTGAAATTGGCAGGCTCCCTCCCAAACTCCTTCCCTGCAGTCAGAGCACATTACCTGTCGGGGGAAAAAAGAATCAAGCTGACTGATTCTGAGTGCAGCTTCAAGGATGCCATATGAAAAAGCTTCTTTAACTTGGACATTATCAACAATACATAGAAGGGTGCAATCTAATTTTCAAAATAACTGCTTCTCTTTGTTTTTTGTGCATGCCTACTTATGTGAAGTTCAGAAACACGTGTATTATTTTGAAATCTTGCCCAATGTGTGCAGATATTTATATCTGAAATGGAGAAGAGCTTTAATTTGGCTGGTGGCAAAGAAGGAAGCTCAGGCTGGATCAGGTTTGCATGTCTGTCAGACCAAGGGTGCAGGAGATCTAAGGGCAAGTGCATTGGCTTGTTTTACTGAAAGAGGAAAACAGAAGGAGCATTAGTTTTAAAAATGATTTTAGGAGTTCTTGTAAGGTGGTATTTCCATCTTACAGTGACTCCTGGAATGAATAGGGACAGCTAAATTTTAGTACACAAACATTCTGCCTTTCACATGTACAGCGATTTATTCAGTTTCTTAACTCACTTGCTGACTTCGCTTCTTAAAATATTGAACCCAAATCAGATGTGGTGGTCTCTTCCCAGTGACACCAATGTCTAGCTTAAACATCAGCTCTGGTCCCTGTTAGCCTTTGCAAGTGATGCCAAGGGAACAGGGGCAGGAAGAGCCATAACCTGTGTGAGCAGCCCAGGGCTGGGGACAGCTCTGGTTTGCCTGGATTTGTCACAGAGGAGCCCTGGACAGGAATTCAGTCCTGTATCTGCACAGCTCCAGCAGCTTGTTGCACAATATCACTCTCAAATACTGCCTTAATTTTATAATAAATCTCCTCCAAAAAGTCACTGAGCTGGAGCAGTCTTTAGATGGGCATTTTTATATGTGCAAAGTAGAAATTATGGTAACCACACTTTTTAAGAAGGAATCATGTCCTTCATTAGCTTACATTAAAAGTGCCTTGCTAGCTCAAAAATTTATTTTAGCAACAAGATAGGGGGTTGAGTTATTTTTGCATTTTTATTGGTGCCCATAATTATTTTTCCCTGGTTTTGCTCATTTCTTCACTGCTGGCCACAGCATGCTGGTTGTTGCCTGTAAGTCAGTTTGCAAATGAGACAGCTGTTCCTGTTTGGACACAGAGTGGACAGCATCTCCCTGGCAACTGGGGCTGCACAAAGGCTGCCTGCATGGCTCTGCCTGAAACTTTTGTTTCTTCCCTCATTTTAGCAGCCATCACTCACATGGGAAGGGACGCTGCAGGATTAGGTAGGACACAATGCACAGATACGTAAGGAATGGAACCTAAGCAATGGCAAATGTTTTCATTTTCTGCACAAGGGCGCCCTGATAGCCTTTCAAAACTTTTTTTAGTTAAAAATGTGTTTTGTGCTCAAACATGTAGGCATGGGGACAGGTTTTGGTGTGTGTGTGGAAATGTTCTCCAGGCATGCGTCATCAGTGTGGGGTTTAGTGACTTACAGCATTGAAAGCAGCACAGAGAGCAGGAGGGCATGAGCTGCCTTGTTGAATAAGAGACCTTTATGCACATGGATTATAATTTTGTGATTTAGAGAAAATTAGCAGTTGTTTTTCTTGGCATAAACCACTTGTGAATTAGAGGAGACATCTCTCTTTCCTGATGTTAGAATTCCCCCTGACTCCAGCTCCTTCATTCTCCAGTGAATCAGTGGCAAGTTAACACTTTGAAATATTATTTCCTCACAGTGTGGACACTGTCCAGGCTGTAGGAGAGAGAAAATATGAGGTCATGTGTGAGCTTGGAGAATAGTCTAGATATAGAAACAAGCTAGTTGTACCTGGAAAAATGTCTTAAAGGACTGACTCTCCACTTGCTGTCAGTGAATCGGAACCACTCTGCCCTTGTACCTCCTTCTGAGAACTCCCAGATGCAAAACTGGAGAGCAAATATGTAGAAATAAGTTACCATGGCTGATACCAAAAAGCTATGGTAGCTGTTCCCACAATTACCACCTTTCATCCTGTCACTTCAATTCTCTCTTCTCATGGAGATTTGCCTTTTAGGCACCCTTGAAAGCATTTTAGTTACTTTTTTTCATTAGTCTGTGTACACTGGATGGGTTGCCTGGCTTTGGCTGTAATTGCTGGCAGATGCCTCGTTAGCTTAGGAGTGAAACTCGACTACAGGAAAAAAGCCCTGCCAAGAATCCTTACCTAATGACCCAAACTCTGCTAATTGCTTCCACTGCAAACAGGAGCTTCACTTGCCAGATACAGTGCTGAGCGGTGCAAAACCTGAAACACACCCATACTTGTGCAAAGGGATATTTTGGGGGGGCTTGGATAACAGCAAATGACATGTCCAAGAGCACTGCCAAGAGCCTTCTTGCCTCAGGGTGTGATTTCTCCTTTCTAGTGCACGTGGGTGCCACTCACAGCTTAATGGTGGCTGAGGAAAGCAGGGTCTTGTAGCTCTGCTGCCTGAGAGGGGGTCTTTGCTCAGGACACAGGGATTTTCTGTCAGGAAGAAGTAGGAAAATAGATTTCCCTGCAGTCATGAGGTCTCTGACATGCCAGAAGGCATTGCACTGCTTTATTAGAGAAAGGGGATAGAAAAGCAGCATGAGATGGAAATGACTAATAACCATGGGAGCCCTCGGGGCTGGGCTTTTGGTTCCTTCTTTTTTTGGGTAGTTTGACTCTCCCTGTGAAGGTTAACTAGGGGAAAAGCCTCTTCTGCACCAGCAAGCTTTCCAGACTGAAATATTGCAGCCATGACTCCTTGTTCTCTGAAGGCTGCAGAACTTTGTGGAGAGCAGAGGCAGTTCTTCTCTTCTTAGGGTTTAGGATTTAAATAGCTTTAGAGTTTCTTCCGTATGTTAAAAACGCCAATCACTTGTTTTTAAAATTTTATAAGTTGCATAGTAATAAAATGGTTGTAAAGATAGTA